>BROE01000001.1:13605042-13621582 GCA_036571765.1 Plecoglossus altivelis
CGGGGACTAGCCTATGTACAGTTTGGTGTGATGAGCCATTTTTACTGGATTATCACTGCCACTTAATGTAAAGTTAACATAAAGCAACATAATATATAAGGATCCTATGTATACAGTATAGATGAGTGACATAATTTATGTCACAATTAACCTGATGTACTAAACGAAACTACTGATGGTATTTACTTAACAAATAAAAATACTTGATTGACTCATTTATAATATGTATTCAAATTGTTGTTTTGAAAATGAATTACGTGTAAGAAATAATTGACGTTGTGTAAGAAACTGCTCAAGTAGAGGCCATTTGAGAGGAGGAGCAGAACTGCTCCAATGCAACACTCTTATTTGTAGAAACCATCTTAGAATGTATTTAGTACACGATTGGTAACATTTTACCTGTAAACGCAGTTGTCAAACGGTGTTTGCTCCATCCATAAAAAAACTATTCATACCATCCATAAAAAAACTTCATACCATTTAAGGTGCATTTGCATAGATTTCCCAAAGTTGAAAAAGAGTAGATTATGGATTGGGTGTCAAGAGGAAGGGTGTGTGGGTGTTTATGTATTGTTCTCAACATTGTACCTGTCTGAGGTGTCACAGGGCCCTTGGATGCAGGGAGACTTTTCCCCGGTGAAGACAGCCGCTCTGAAGAGGAAAGCTGGGGCCCAAAGGGCCAGGGAGCCCGTCACAAAAGCCACTGCTGTGAAGCCAAATGTTGACAGCACAAAGCTGGGGCTGCAGGAGTACAATCAGATCGGTTCCATCAAACTGGATGTGTACAAGAGGCCCAATTTCACACCAAAAAGACCCAATAATAGGGTGGACAATAGAATGCAACATTTCTGGCAAAGGGTAACGAACTGCAGAATAATTCTAGTCCTTGTGGAACACTGGTAACAAATGAATTGAATGCTCAGAAAGACTAGCCTGACATGAACTGGTAGCTAAATGAATGCAACACACCCCAGCCTATTAGCTTCCTCTCCTGCGTCTGGAAGCCACACCCGCCTGTGTGTGTGTGTGTGCGTGGTGGTGTGTGTGTGTGTGTGTGTGTGTGTGCGCTTGCCCGTCGCCCGCCTCGTGGTCCGCGCGCCGAGCTGCAAGCTCTGCTGGATATGCAGGGGAGAATTTTCGAGGCGAGTGATTTGTGTTTTTTGCTCTAGTAGCACACTCAATAATAGCGATGCACGTACAGTTGCGCAATTAACGAAAGGAGTTCTGTGGCCCTAAGCAGATATAAACGACTTCGTAAGAAGAGCTCTGCTCACAACGGGTTTGTCTGTTCCTTATGCATTGAGTATTCTACGACATACCCCTATGTGGCTTTACTCCCAACACCCACTCGTATGAAAGTTTAATAAAAACCTGGTCCTACAGTTACCACTATAGTCTCACTCGCTTTATTATGTGCCCACAGCTCAGCACAATCGTCCGACACCTCCTAACACACTGGCACGATCACTATCTCCAAACAAAGCTGCGAGCCTAATCCGTATACTCACACTATACTCAACATAAGCATTTGTGATTAGATACACCATACCTTCTCTTGTATACTCACCCTACGTACCAAACATATCTGTTCACATACTCTCCTGTCTCATACAACTCTCCTGTCTCCACCCTCAACCATAGATACATATACATACAAGCTGGTCTCTTCAATCTCCCCTGTCCCAACTCTCCCCTGTCTCTCTCTCTACACCCTCCCTCTCTTCTACCAACACCACTCCCTCCTGTCTCTCTCTCACACACACGTGCACACGCACACATACAGATGCACACAGTATACACATAGACACACACAGACCACACAACACACACACACGCTGCTGGGTATGCGTTTCTGTACCTGTGTTGCCTGTGCTAGGGCCATCCTTAGACTGGTCACATGACTTAGACTGGTCACATGGCTTAGACTGGTCACATGGCTTAGACTGGTCACATGGCTTAGACTGGTCACATGGCTTAGATTGGTCACATGGCTTAGATTGGTCACATGGCTTAGATTGGTCACATGACAAGAGGGTGTCTCCTTTCCACCAAGAACAGGTCCTGCTAGTGGGTCGTGTGTTTATGATCTGGGTGGGGTTTGTGCTGTGTGTATGTATGTGCGCTTATCTCCGCTGTGTATGTGTGGTGTGTGAGTGTGTTGCAAAAAGGGAGGTGCAGGGGTCCAGCTGAGAGTGACTCATCTCCCAGCAGGTGTCCTATAACTCTCCATCGAACCTCCCTCCTCCCTTCCACCCTCCCCCCCTCTCTCCCTCTCTATCCTTTACACACACACTCTTTACACACACACATTACACTCCTTACACACACACTCCTCACACAGTCGTACTCATACACACACTCTCCTCACACAAACACACACACACACTCTCGATCACAACACAACACACAACACACTCAACACACAACACACAACACTCTCTTACATAGACATCACACAGTACTAACCGACACACACTCTCTCTAAAATCCTAACGTTCTGAAGCTCATTCAATTGCTCATGCAAACATTCTCCACGCCATCACGAACTGGCACATAGAAACTCCAGTCAACGTCTCTACACACGAAACTAAGGAAAAAAGCATCTATTTATATTTGGTAACCTTTCGTCACACTATCGCCCTGCACATACTTACGATATTTCCAACCCCCACGACATAACATTAGCGATCGAGGCACAGACACGCACACATACCACCCACATAACCTGATCGAAAAATAAAAACTCTTTTTTTTCTCTCGTTGAGGGTTGTGACAGTGTTCTGAGGTGCAGAACAATGGGGAACTTGGATGTAAATGTCAGAAGAGGCTAACTGAGCGCGCGTATATCTGCATTATACATTAGAGCATTTCCTGGAGCATCATGCACGAAAATCATGCGTCTTCCAGTGCATCATGGGAGCTGCGTAGCAGCGCTGTGGAGCACCTGGAAACCTGGTAATGATGATGGGAGCCATCACTCACTCTCTCAACAACGCACACCACACACCACACCACACACTACACACATGCATACTGTCCTAGACTACACACACTACACACACAAAACACACACAAAACACACACACCAACACACCCCCCCAGCATGCACACTCTCTGATCTATATACACACTCACAGGCATTTGCTGACACACACACTCTGACCTGCATATACTCTCGCTTACACACACGCTCTGATCTACACACACACACACACACACAGGCATGCGCTGACACACACACACACACAGGCATGCGCTGACACACACACACCTCTGCACGCTTAAAGAAGCAGTATTGATCCATGAGGCCACCAGAGCAGATTCATGTCTGACCAGGTGATTGGAGACACAACTGGGGGTTGGGGGGGGGGCAGGGGTGGTCAAGATGGGGGTCTATATGGCAGATAGAAGTGAGGAGAGAAGGAAGGGGGAGACTGGTCTAGATGGATGAGAGGAGAGAGAGAGAGAGACCTGGTCTAAGATGGATGAGAGAGAGAGGAAGACTGATCTAGATGGATGAGAGAGGAGAGACTGGTCTAGATGGATGAGAAGAGGAGGGAAGGAGAGACAAGAGAGAGGAGAGACTGGTCTAGATGGATGAGAGAGTAGGGAAGGAGAGACGGAGAGGAGAGACCTGGTCTAGATGGATAAGAAGAGGAGAGAGAAGAGGACTGGTCCTATGATGGAGAGAGGGGAGAGTGGAGAGAGACTGGTCCTAGATTGGATGAGAGAGAGAAAGACTGGTCTAGATGGATGAGAGAGGAAAGGAGACTGAATCTAGATGGATTGAGGAGAGGAGAGACTGTCTAATGATGGATGAGGAGAAGAGGGAAGGAGGAACAGAGAGAGGAGAGACAGATGGTCTAGATGGATGAGAGAAGGACGGGAAGGAGAGACAGAGAGAGGGAGAGACTGTGTGTGTGTGTTTTTGTTTGTGTGTTTGTGTGTTGGGGAGAGGGAGGGAAAGAGGAGAGGAGAGAGAACCCGGTCTAGATGGATGAGAGAGGAGGGAAGGAGAGAGGAAGGGAGTTTTTTTAATAGTTGATCAGATGAAGTGATGCTAGCAACACGAGCTGATGTGACGTCCCTGTGTGGAGTTTGTGGAACTGACTTGGTGATGTGTGTGTGTGTGTGTGTGGTGTGTGTGTGTGTGTGTGTGTGTGTGTGTGTGTGTGTGTGTGTGTGTGTGTGTGTGGTGTGTGTGTGTGTGTGTGTGGTTATAGAAGATAAGCTGTGCCTTATGGATACTTGCTTGTGCATGCATGTGTGCATGCTCTGTGTGTGTGTGTGTGTGGTGTGAAAGTGATAGAGGATAGGATGAGAGATAGAGATGATAGAGACGGAGCAGATGGCTCCAGCCGGTGGCGTCCAGCCAGAGGAACAGGTGCGGGTCATGTGACCGCCGGTTACCAGGGCGATGTGATTGCTCTTGGCGTGCGAATGAAAGGAGAGGGGGGCCCTGGAGCGAGAGGGGGGCCCTGGAGCGAGGGGGGAGGGTGGGGGAGGAGAAGACGGGAGGAGGAGGTCTGGAGACAGGGAGAGGGAGGCAGAGACAGTGGAGGGAGGCCTGGGGTGGGGGGGTCTGGAGAGAAGGAGAGGGGAGGGTAGAAGGGGAGAGAAAGAGAGGAGGAGGAAGGCTTGGAGCGAGCGAGAGGGGGGAGGGAGGGAGAGAGAGAGAGGGGGGAAAAAAGGGAGAGGGGGAAAGAAAAAAGGGATTGGGCCTGGCAACCCGCCCCCTGGGTTTTGTGTAATCTGTGGCAGGGAGAGCTGGAGTGGAGCAGAGGGAGAGAGAGACACATCAGGCGTCTCTCTCTGTCTCTCTCTCTCTGCCCCTCCTCTCTCTCTCTCTCTCTCTCTCTCTCTCTCTCTCTCTCTCTCTCTCTCTCTCTCTGCCCCTCCTCTCTCTTACTTGTCTTTCATGTTTTTAACCCACTGTCCTCCAGCCTGAAGGCAAATAAATGACCCCAAATAGTCATATCAAACACAGCAGTCTCTCAGGGACTGTTAGCAACCCCCTTCCCTCCCTCTCTCCCAGTGGGTACACACACACACACACACACACACACACACACACACACACACACACCTGACGCTACAGCAATGGGATCTATGTGTAACTGTAGCAGCAGTACCTATTGCAGATCTGGTAGGTTCAGATCTATGTGGCGTCTTTGAGAAGTGCTTCGTGTCTGCTCTATGTTGGGGAGACAACTTCATAGGTTCCGAAGAAGGTTATTTACACAGATGAACACACGCACGCACGCACGCACACACACACACACACACACACACACAGCAGCTGGTTCATAGTTTTGAACTGCAAAGTCCTGTGTGGAGTTTGTGATGCATTCCAGCCTGTGGACTCATGTCTCACTCTTGCTTGCCCCTCCCCCTTCTCCCTCCCCCTCCCCCTCCCCCTCCCCCCTCTCCCAGCAGCAGCAGTAAGAAGGTGGAGTTAGAGGGCGGGGCCAGTGTGAAGAAGGAAGCAAAGAGGAAGAGAGAACCATCAGTCAGCTCTGATGTGGAGAAGTCTCCCCCCGCCTCCCCAGAGGAAGAGGATGATGACGGTGTACAGGTACACACTCGCTTACACATTCGCTCACCACCCTCTCGCGCAACACACACACACACAACACACACCACCACACACACAGAGCATCACACTCTGCTCTCTCTCACGCTCTCCTCTCTCTCACACGCACTCTCACACAAAACACACACAAACACAAAAAAACACACACACACATGCCACACACACACTCACACCCTCTTTCTCATGCACACTCGCTCTCTCTCTCACACACTCACACCCTCTTTCTCATGCACACTCGCTCTCTCTCTCTCACACGTCAACACCTCTTTCTTCATGCCACTCGCTTTCTCTCTCACACACTCACACCCTCTTTCTCATGCACACTCGTTCTCTCTCTCACACACAGACACGCAAGCACAGGTATGGTGGACGCATGCACACATGTGCAGACGCGCACATGCAGACAGACACATTGACAATCCAAACAAGATGTGTTATGAAAACAGGCCTGCTGGTGTCACGCATAATTATCCAACCGGAGGTTCTGGTTTTTACGTCTTTCATCAGAGACAGACAGACAGGCCTGACAGACAGACAGACTGGCAAACAGACAGACTGGCACGCAGACAGACTGGCACGCAAGACCAGACTGGCACGACAGACAGGCTGGCACGCAGACAGGCTGGCACGCAGCACAGATCAGAAACACACTCACGCAGACAGACAGACAGACACGACAGGCCTGGCACGCAGACAGACAGACAGGCACGCAGACAGACAGACAGGCACGCAGACAGGCACGCAGACAGGCAGACAGACAGACAGACAGGCAGACAGGCAGACACAGTCTGGATTAGAGGGCTGTTCACCCTGCAGGCCAGAGGGAATCATATCCCTGTCAGCCTCTAATGCAGGGCTGCAGCCTCTAATGCCAGCCTCCAGGACTGTAGCCTCTAATGCAGGGCTACAGCCTCTAATGCCAGCCTCCAGGACTGTAGCCTCTACCGCCAGCCTCCAGGACTGTAGCCTCTACCGCCAGCCTCTAATGCCAGCCTCCAGGACTGTAGCCTCTAATGCAGGGCTACAGCCTCTAATGCCAGCCTTCAGGACTGTAGCCTCTAATGCAGGGCTACAGCCTCTAATGCCAGCCTTCAGGACTGTAGCCTCTAATGCAGGGCTGCAGCCTCTAATGCCAGCCTCCAGGACTGTAGCCTCTATTGCAGGGCTACAGCCTCTAATGCCAGCCTCCAGGACTGCAGCCTCTAATGCCAGCCTCCAGGACTGTAGCCTCTAATGCCAGCCTCCAGCACTGTAGCCTCTAATGCCAGCCTCCAGGACTGTAGCCTCTAATGCCAGCCTCCAGGACTGTAGCCTCTAATGCCAGCCCCCAGCACTGTAGCCTCTAACGCCAGCCTCCAGGACAGCAGGCCTCTAAAATGACCTTTAGAGCTGAAACCATAGAGATCTGACACCATACAGATCTCTCCATAGGAGGGGCTCTACCCACTCACACGCTAGGAAACAGCCGCTCAGGAACTCACACACACACACACACACACACTGTCATGTACACTTAAGCAGTCACTGACATACAAATGCCGTCATGTACACACACAAACACACACACTCAGATATGTACCCACCCACACACACGCATGCAGTTATGTACACACACACGCTGTCACTCATAGACACACATGCAGTTATGTACCCACACACACGCATGCAGTCATGTGTACACACACACACACACACTCACACCACCTCCTCCTCATTGCCAGGCATGTGGTAGTTGTTAGCAGTAAATGGCCTCCTCATATAATGACAACACAGAGGTGAGGTAGATCCTCACACACACACACACACTCACTGACACACACACACACACAGCATCCTCTCCTTCTCTCCCCTCCTCCTCCTCCTCTCTCCTTCTTTCTTCCAGTCTCCTCTCCTTCCCTCTCTTCTGACCTCCTCTCCTTTCATCTCTCTCTCCACCTCCTCCCCAGCCCTCCTCCTCCTCCTCCTCCTCCCAGAGCTTTTAAACAGCAGCCACGCTGACAGCCTTTAATAGGATGATTGCAGCCTTTGCTGCATGAGAGGAGCAGGTCACTGTGCTCTCCTCCTCCTCTCTCTCTGTAGGGAGCTCCTGCAGGCCAGAGGTGGATGCCTTTTACTCCTCCCTCCTCTCTCTCTGAGCTTAGGAAAGGAGCCTCTAGCGAAATCTAATGTTGGACCTTCTTGCAGGCCCAGAGGTCGGCAGCCTTTTTTACTCCTCCCCTCCTCTCGTTTCTCTCTGTACCATAGGGAGCCCTGATCCAGCCATCCTGAGTCTACATTCTGATCATGCCACTGACTAGTTTGTCCTATACCTCCTATCTGCAAGTCCTCAGGCCATGAGTGGATGCCCCTATCTTTTTACATCTCTCCCTCTCTCTCCCCACACCCTATTATTCATTCTCCCCTCCCCGTCTTCCTCTGCTTTAAACTTCCTCTCGGTTTTCTGAATAAATAATTGATATGCGATCGTCACGCTCTTTCACGATTGCCTCCCCTTTCCTTCAGTCATCCGTGAGTTCTTATGTTATCTAGCACTCAAACGATTGGTTCGCGATGCCAGCCGCTTATCATGTTGTTAGGAAAACCTTTTCGTTAACCCAGCTGCGTCGAAATTAACGTTGTTAATCTTGGCATCCGTTGTCGTCACTGGAGCGTCAAAAGAAACGAGAGCTCTGTGGAACGAGACGAAGAAGAACAATCAAGGATGTGGATATCACTGGAGTGTGTCCTTGCCCAGGCTGCTCTTTACTCCGTGATTAGTTTCATGGGATTTGCTAAATCAAACTTAGCAATGACTGTTCATATGATGGCAGCGGTAGAAATAGGGCTTCTGAGGTGGGCTTGACTCTGGTAATCCTTAGACTAGTCTTAATTCGAGCCCGTTAATGTAGATTGATTCTCCATTTCTACTCCCCCCCCCTCCCCCACCACCCCCTTCTTACCCTACTTTCTTTTTTATCCTCTCCCCTATGCTGTGTTCTTCTCCCTCTCCCCTTTTCCCTTCCTCACCCCCCTCTCCTCCTCTCTCCCTCCTTCCCTCTCCCTCTCCTTCCCCCCTCTTCTCTCTCTGACCCTTCCCTTCTCTCCTCCTCCTTCCCTCTCCTTCCTCTCCTCTCCCATCCCCCTCCTCCTCCTCACCCTAATCTCCCAGATTAAGAAGCCGTCGCTCCATGTCGGCAGGTATAAAGAGGGAAGCGTTACAGGACAGGGATCGGAGTCAGATCTCGGAGGGAGGAGGATTGGAGACCTCTCTATGCCCAAGTATCCCCCATCCAACTGCCTGTGTTGACCAGCAAGACCAGGTCTCAGACACCAACACAGTCTCTCTTCACCAACACACACACACACACGCACAGTCTCTCTCTCTCTCTCTCTCTCTCTCTCTCACACTCACACTCACACTCACACTCACACGTGGACATGAGTCTTTGATGGTCCAGAGGTTGTGGCGACCCTGGGTAGGGCTGTGGAGGCATCGAGGGCAGGTGTCGCAGCTGTCTGCATCAGCGCCTGTTTGACATGTCTGAACTGTTATGTCTCTCTCTCTCTCTCTCTCTCTCTCTCTCTCTCTCTCTCTCTCTCTCTGTGTCTGTCTCTCCCTCTCTCTCCCTCTCTGTCTCTCTCTTCCTCTTTCTCTCTCGCTCACTCTCTTTCTCTCCCTCTGTCTCCCTCCCTCTCTCTCTCCGTTTCTCTACCTCTCTGTCTCACTGACTCTTTCTCTCGCTCTCTCCCTCTCGCTCTCTCCCTCTCTCTCTCTCCCTCTCTCTCTCTCCCTCTCTCTCTCTCCCTCTCTCTCTCTCCCTCTCTCTCTCTCCCTCTCTCTCTCCCTCCCTCTCTCTCTCTGTAGGAGGTGGCAGACACAGAGGGCCCTGTGGTAGAGAAGATCATGGGATTGCGTATGGGAAAGAAGAAGGTAAAACACTACACACAGTGTTGGCACACACGCACGCACACACACATGCACGCAGTGTTAATACGCACAGTCGCTTATAACTTACTGTATTAACCACATTACTGATGGTGGGAACTTCCCACTAGCTGTAACGCTGTGGTGAAGCTGAGGCCTCGTGAGAATCCACGCGTGTGTGGGTAAGAGAGACTGTGTGCGTGGCGCGCTTGTGTGTGTGTGTGTGTGTGAGAGAGAGAGTGTGTGTGAAAAAGAGAGAAAGAAAGAAAGTGTGTGTGTGAGAGAGAGTGTGTGTGTGTGTGGTTTTCTTCTACAGCTGCTCCTAAACAAAGCTTGGATCACCTCTGCCAAGAAAAAATACCAGTCTTTTCACGGGCACACACACACACACACGCACACACACACACACACACACAGACTCTCTCTCACACACGCACACACACACGCGCGCGCGCTGGCGGGCTAGTCTCCCAGTCAGACAGCTGCCAATAGGTCCACCCCCACCCCGCCCTTTTCCACACACACACACACACACACACACACATCCCCGGGTGAGGAAACTGCAGTTTGGTGTCTGTTGTAGCACTGTGGCTTTGGCTAGAAGCCAGGCCTTGGGTCAGTGTGTGTGCGCACGCGTGTGAGTGTGTGTGTGAGTGTGTGTGTGTGTGAGAGTGTGTGATTCATGACTCATCTGTGTTGAGTGCATGCTAGAGATGGCTGCTCTGTCACAGTGACTGTTGTTAGAACAGCTAGAACACAGGATGACATGGTACAAACTAAGCACACACACACACACACACACAAATACACACACACACATACACACACCTACACGCACACACCTACACGCACGCACACACACCTGCACGCACGCACACACACGCCTACACACTTGTAAGCGTATACACACGCCAGTGATTATGAACACAAGCACATTTAGGCAACACGTCACCCACACAGCTACCGGTAAGCCTGTTTAGGATGATGTGTTCCATCCTGACCCTGTGTGTTCGTTCGTGTGTGTGTGTGTGTGCGCGTGTGTGTGTGTGTGTTTCAGATGGAGTCTGGAGAGGAGGTAGAAGTAGAGGAGTTCTATGTCAAGTTCAAAAGCTTGTAAGTGCCAACAACAACTAAACACACACGCTCACATTGGCTACGTTGTTAGTCCAGCATGTCATCTAATTTCCTGTGTCTCCAGGGTGGTTTGTGTCTGTGTGTGTGTCTGTGTGTGTGTCTGTGTGTGTGTCTGTGTGTGTGTCTGTGTGTGTGTCTGTGTCTCCAGGGTGGTTTGTGTCTGTGTGTGTGTCTGTGTCTGTGTGGTAATAGATGGTGAAATGTAATAAGGCATCTGAACTGTTGTGCTGTATTAGATTGAGGAAGAGAGGAGAGGACGGTCTGAACCCTGGATTACGACCTGTCTGCTGCTCTGGGGGCGACTGACTGACTGACGTGTGTGTGTGTGTGTGTGTGTGCGCGCAGCAACATGTATTTTCTAGCAATTTTACCTCAACTAGAATATGGATATTTTTGAATACGGTGTGTATTTGGCACACTTTGTGTGTGTGTGTGTGTATGCATGCGTGTGTGTGTGTGTGTGTGTGTATGCATGTTAGCGTGTGTGTGTAACTCCTCCTCCTCCTTCTCCCGCAGCTCGTACCTGCACTGTCGCTGGGCAGACCAGGAGGAGCTGGAGAAAGACAAGCGTATTCATCAGAAGATCAAACGGTTCAAGGCCAAACAGGCCCTCAACAGCTTTGTGACTGAGGTCAGCCTCCAAGCCACGGCTCCTTAGACGCCATGTTGGCTCGTCTACGACACACGTGCTCCACAGCTGCTGTCACGGAGCACATCACTGCTGTTAGAAGCTGACACGCAGGGCCATGTTAACTGTCTTCAACTCTTCCTGTCCCCTCTCTCTCTCCTCTCTCTGCTCTCTTCTGTCCCCTCTCCTCTGTCCCCCCTCTCTCCTCCCCTTCGTCATCCCTCTCTTTCTCTCCTCTTTCTCTCCTCTCTCTCTCCTCTCTTTCTCTCCTATCTTTCTCTCTCTCTTTCTCTCCTCTCTCTCTCCTCTCTTTCCTCTCCTCTCTTTCTCTCCTCTCTTTCTCTCCTCTCTTTCTCGTCCCCTCTCTCTTTCCTCTTCCTCTCTTTCTCTCCTCTCACTTTTGTCTCTCTCGTCTTCCCTCCAGATGGATGATGAGCCCTTCAATCCAGATTATGTGGAGGTTGACAGAGTGCTGGACATGTCTGAGAGCACAGATGAGAATGGAGAGGTATACACCCACTCTCTCTCTCTCTCCACACCACACACACACACACCACACGCACTCTCTCATCACCACACACACACACACAACACACACACACGCACTCTGCTCCTCTCACACACACAACACACGCTCACACACCTGTCTGCAGATAGTATCTTCAGTCAGCTGGCATGGGGTGTGTCCTGGTGTGGTGTTTGGATCTAGCTGTGATGGTCAGACTGAACTCAGCTCTCTAAACACACTCCAAAGTTGACCTGGCCTTTCTTTGAGTAGGAGATGAAAGGGAAACAACTCTCAATGACACTCACACACACACACACACACACACACACACACACACACATGCTCTCTCTCACACACACACATGCTCTCTCTCTCACACACACATGCTCTCTCTCACACACACACATGCTCTCTCTCACACACACACATGCTCTCTCTCACACACACACATGCTCTCTCTCACACACACACATGCTCTCTCTCACACACCCATTCTCTCTCACTACCACACACATGCTCTTCTCACACTCACACACATGCTCTCCTCACACACACAAACACCTGCCTTTCCCCCTTCACACACACACACATGCTCTCTAACACACACACATGCTCTCTCACACATACACACCACACACCACCCACACTCTATCACACACACACGCTCTCTCCACACACACACACAAAAAAAAAACACACACACACATGCTCTCTGTCATACGCACACATGCTCTCTCACACACATACACATGCCTCTCTCACACACACGCACTTTCTCACACACACATGCCTCTCACACACACACTATGCTCTCACACACACACGCACTTTCTCTCTCACACACGCACGCACACAGGCAGACAGACGCATACACACACAGACGCATACAACACATATGCGCACATACACACATGCACTTTCTCTCTCACACACACACATGCTCTCCTCAACACACCGCACTTCTCTCTCACACACGCACTTTCTTCTCTCTCACACACACACACGTCTTTCTCTCTCTCTCTCAAAAACACACACACACACTTTTTCTCACACACACACATTGCTTTCTCACACACTACACACACACCGCTTTCTCACTACACACACACACAAACACTTGCCTTTTCTCACACACACACACACACACACACACACACACCACACACCACACTGCTCTCCAGTCTAAAGATGTAAGCAGTCAGGAGAAATGAAGATGTTTCATTTCTGTCCTTGAAGCCGCTCATTCATGAGACCGTTGCTGTTCCATCATGTCCATCAAAAGGGCCTGATAAGACCTGATTCAGTGGTGTCTCCCCGTCTCCTCGTCTCCTCGTCTTCCTCGTCTCCATCTCCCCCCCTCCTTAGTTCTCCCCCCTCCTCCCATCCCCATCTCCTCGCCCCCCCCTCGTCTACTCGTCGTCTACTCGTCCCCCCCTCGTCTCCTCTGATCTCCTCGTCCCCTCCTCATCACCCCTCATCTCCTCTCATCTCCTCCCCCCCTCCAGACGGTGTGTCTGTACCTGGTGAAGTGGTGCTCTCTGCCCTATGAGGACAGCACCTGGGAGCTGAAGGCCGACATCGACCAGACCAAGATAGACGAGTACGAGCGCGTGGTCTCTCGCCAGCCGCAGACCAAACGTGTGGTGGGTGTTCCTCTGTCTCCAAGCCTCCTGTCTTTCCAGCTGTTTGGTGTGTGTGTGTGTGGGGGTGGAGGTCCATGGTGACTGTGTGTGTTCTAGACTGTGTGACTGTGTGTGCTTTTAAAGTTGTGTGTGTGGTGTGTGTGGAGAGACTGTGTGTGTAGTCCTAACCCTAACAGGTGTGTGTGGTGCTGTGTGACTTTGTGTGAGACTGTGTGTAGTCCTAACCTTAACAGGGGGATGTGTGTGTGGCTGTGTAACTGTGTGACTGTGTGTGTAGTCCTAACCCTAACAGGTGTGTGTGTGGCTGTGTGACTTTGTGTGAGACTGTGTGTAGTCCTAACCTTAACAGGGGGATGTGTGTGTGGCTGTGTGTGTTTGTTTGTTTGTGTTTGTGTGTGTGATTGTTTGTGTTTGTGAGTGTGTGTGGCTGTGTGACTGTGTGTGTAGTCCTAACTCTAACAGGAGTGTGTGTCTGTGTGTGAAACAGGAGCGTCCACCTCCAGAAGACTGGCAGAAGTTGGAAAGTTCCAGAGAATACAAGAATGGTAACGCCCTCAGGGAATACCAGCTGGAGGGAGTCAACTGGCTGCTCTTCAACTGGCACAACAAGTATGTACTGCTGCACTACGGTGCACTTACTAGTACACACTTACTAGTACACACTTACTAGTACACACTTACTAGGACACACTTACTAGGACACACTTACTAGGACACACTTACTAGGACACACTTACTAGGACACACTTACTAGGACACACTTACTAGTACACACTTACTAGTACACACTTACTAGTACACACTCGCTAGTACACACTTACTAGGACACACTTACTAGGACACACTTACTAGGACACACTTACTAGTACACACTTACTAGGACACACTTACTAGGACACACTTACTAGGACACACTTACTAGGACACACTTACTAGTACGTACTGCTGCACTAGGACACACTTACTAGTACACACTTACTAGTACACACTTACTAGTACACACTTACTAGGACACACTTACTAGGACACACTTACTAGGACGTACTGCTGCACTAGGACACACTAACTAGTACACACTAACTAGTACACACTTACTAGTACACACTTACTAGTACACACTTACTAGTACACACTTACTAGTACACACTTACTAGTACGTACTGCTGCACTAGGACACACTTACTAGTACACACTTACTAGTACACACTTACTAGTACACACTTACTAGTACACACTCACTAGGACACACTTACTAGGACACACTTACTAGTACACACTTACTAGTATGTACTGCTGCACTAGGACACACTTACTAGTACACACTTACTAGGACACACTTACTAGGACACACTTACTAGGACACACTTACTAGGACACACTTACTAGGACACACTTACTAGGACACACTTACTAGGACACACTTACTAGGACACACTTACTAGTATGTACTGCTGTACTAGGACACTTACTAGTACGTATTGCTGCACTAGGGTGCACTTACTAGTACGTACTGCTGCACTAGGACACTTACTAGTACGCACTGCTGCACTAGGACACTTACTAGGACACTTACTAGTACGTACTGCTGCACTAGGGCACTTACTAGTACGTACTGCTGCACTAGGACACTTACTAGTACGTACTGCTGCACTAGGGTGCACTTACTAGTACGTACTGCTGCACTAGGACACTTACTAGTACGCACTGCTGCACTAGGGCACTTACTAGTACGTACTGCTGCACTAGGACACTTACTAGTACGCACTGCTGCACTAGGGCACTTACTAGTACGCACTGCTGCACTAGGGCACTTACTAGTACGCACTGCTGCACTAGGGCACTTACTAGTACGCACTGCTGCACTAGGACACTTACAAGTACGTACTGCTGCACTAGGAGGTAGCCCTGGGCTAGGATGTAGTCCTGGGCTAGGATGTAGTCCTGGGCTAGGATGTATTTCTGGATTAGAACGCACTTTCAAGTATGTACCTCCTCTGGGTGAATGTGTCACGCAAACTAAACACCATCTAAACTAAACACTGTCCATTAAAATCACATGTATTTGTTGAGGGGTTTGTTTGTTTTTTTTACAAGCAATGTATCTTGTAAAAAGGGCTTGAGGGCTTCACATACGCCCATAGAAGTACCCCTCAACCAATCTAAACCTTCGAGTTTTAGAAGTCATATTATAGATGTTACTGGCTTCCGTGGAAATAGATTAATATTGTTCCTCCAAGTCCTTCCAGTAGAGTTGACTCACCTTGCTACCTGAGTACACACTAAAAGGTAGTGTTCACTTCCTGTCGTGATGTACGTCCACAGGTTCCATTAAGTAGCATGTACTGTTCATGCAACGCCATCACCTCAGTTTAAAGCTTAGGGAATGTTCTGCAGCAGTTTGTTCTAGTTTAGTCGGTACGTTCCAGAACGTTCCGGTACATGCTTCCTGTTAGTGTACCCTACAGGCGGACAAGTGTGAATCTGACATGTTTCATACGGCTTGTTTAGTGAGTGGCGTGCGTGTGTGTGCGTGTGTGTGTGTGCGTGTGTGTGTGTGTGTGTGCGTGTGTGTGTGTGCGTGCGTGTGTGTGTGTGTGCGTGCGTGTGTGTGTGTGTGCGTGCGTGCGTGGATGCGTGTTGCAGCTTCAGATAATGGTTGTTTTGGAGGTTTATTGGACTGTCTTAGGTTACAAGCCAATGTTTTAGGTTTTATACAACATTTCTGATGTTACAATAAGTTGCGATAGTGGGAAGTTAAGATGTAAGTTTACTTAATGCTGGTGTTGAATTTTCTGTGTTGCATAATGGTTTTCGTTTAAGGATTACTATTAATTATATGGAGTATTAGTCGCTGTATGTTTGTGTTCCAGCTCTGATGAGCCTGTTGGTTAGAGTGTGTGTGTGTGTGCGTGCGTGTGTTGTGTGTGTATGTGTGTGTGGTTTTGTGTGCGTGTGCGTGTGTATGTGTGTGTGTTTGTGTGTGGTGTGCGTGTGCACGCGTGTATGTGTTATGTGTGTGTGTGGTATGGACACACATGAAATTCAAAACCTGTCAGCACATATGCGCTGTACTCTCTGCAAGAATGTGTCTGTTATCAGCACATCAACGCTCCATATTGTGAGTCACCAA
>BROE01000001.1:13643728-13668581 GCA_036571765.1 Plecoglossus altivelis
TTAATCCGTTTTTCCCTCCCGCACTCCTTCCCCATTCCTTTCTCTTCGTATCGTCACCTCCTGCCTATCCTCTCTTTCTCTTTCCCTCCCCACCTCACGCTAATCTCCCTCCCTCAATCTCCCTCTCTCCTCCCTCTCTTCTCCCCTCTCTGTCATCTCCCCCCTCTCTATCTTCTCTCTCCCTCCCCTCCATCTCCCTCCCCCCTCAACGCCATCTCCCTCCCTCTCTCCTCCCTCTTTCTCTCCCTCCCTCTCCTCTCTGTCTCTCCTCCCTCTCTATCTCTCTCTCCCTCCCCCTCTCTCTCCCTCGCCCACTCTCTCTCCCCCTTACTAATCTCTCTCTCCCCCCCCTCTCTTCCCCTCTCTCTGTCTCTCTCTCTCCCTCTCCCTCTCTGTCTCGCCCCTCTCTCCTTCCCTCTCACTCCCTCTCTCTCTCCTTCCCTCTCACTCCCTCTCTCTCTCCTTCCCTCTCACTCCCTCTCTCTCTCCTTCCCTCTCACTCCCTCTCTCTCTCCTTCCCTCTCTCTCCCTCTCTCTCAGTGAGTTGGATATCTGGATTCCTCAGCCTTTCCATGCCGAGGTCCCTGCTGATTGGTGGGACAGCGAAGCTGACAAATCACTGCTCATCGGCGTTTTCAAACACGGTAAGCCCACCCCCCCGCCTCCCCTCCCCCCGGCGGCCGACCGCAAGCTGATTGGTGTTCCCATAGTGACGGCGGAACACAGCTGGCTCAGTGAGGTGTCAGCAGAGTGATGGATGGAGCCTTAGAGGACTGGGAGCCTGGCAGGATGCGGGGGCGGAGCCTGTCGTGTGTGTGTGTGTGTGTGTGTGTCTCTGTGTGTGCGTGTGAGCGGGTCTCTGTGTGTGCATGTCTCTGTGTGTGCATGAGGGCAGGACATGTGAGTTATGTTTGGTTCTGAAGTTTGTGAGACGTTGTGTTTACGTGAGGGAATGAAGGGTGTATTTGTGTAGTTCCGAAGTGTTTGTGTGTGTGTCTGTGGTTCTGAAGAGTGGATTTGTGAGGTTATAAACTGTTCAGGGTGTGTGTGGGGATAACAGCCATAGCTAGCCCATGCCCCTGGTCATCCAGGTTTAGTCTCCAGACTAGCCCTCTCCAGGGTGGCCAACCATCACCAGATGGTTCCTCAGGTTCTCAGCATCAGGCTGGTTCCACCCTGGTTCCACCCTCACGCCAGCCAGCAGCACCAAGGGTTTCAAAGTGCCAATTGTATTGACGGTAATAAATATTAATATTAATTGAGGATAATTGTCATCGTTCTCGGTAATTGCCACCCTCTCTGATTCAATTATGGATGGAGCTCACTAGCTCACACTCACAGATCTCTCTCACACACACACACACACTCACACACACACACACACACACAGAACGCGCGTACACACACATACAATACAGCTAGCCTACAGTTAATCATAATCCTCATTCACTGGGGAGGCGTTGAAACGAAACGCACCACACACACTCACGCACACATGTACGCAGACACGCACACACACACACACACACACACGCAGACAAACACACACGCAGACACACACAGTCTCTAGGGCTGCAAAGAGAAGACTGATGGCCTATAAACTTCCTCATGATTAGCGTTTGGCTCGGGGCACAGCGGCGGTTAGGAACAATGTGTCACAGCATAAATCCTAATTGAAATGTGATGTTCGGGAGAGGGGGAGAAGATGGGAGGTGGGAGAGAGGGTGGGGGAGGAGAGAGAGAGGGTAGGGAGGAAGGAGGGATGGGGAGGAGAGAGGGAAGGGGAGGTTAGCTTGTGGAGGGGGGGTGAGGGTTAGTGGCTGTGGTCTGGTCTGCTCACTGACATGGTTGAAGGGTCCTGCTGCCTGCCTCCCTGTGGACCGACCTCCTCCCTCCCCCCTCCTCCTCCCCTCTCCTCTCGCGTACCTCTAGCCTCTCGCTCTTTCCGCTGTGCTTAAGTAGGATAGATGCAGGGCGTGCTAAATCTGTTCTGCTTGGACAGCTTCAACGGGCACCTCTCTCTCTCCCCTTCCCTCTCTCTCACTCTCTCCTTCCCCCCTCTCTCCCCTCCCCTTCTCTTCCTCCCCCCCTCTCTCTCCTTCTTCCCTCTCTCACTCGCCTTCTTCCCTCTCGTCGTCTGTCCTTCCTACGTTCCTCTATCTCACCTTCCCCATCTCTCCTCTTCCTCCCTCTCATCTTTCCTCCCCTCTCTATCCGCTCTGTACTATCCTCTCCGCTCTTTCTGGTCCTTCCCTTTCTCTCCCATGTCTCACTCTAAGTTAGCCTTTCACACTTGTTCTCTCTACCGATCCCCTTCCCCCTGTCTGTGTCTGCTTCACTTTGCATCGACCTCTGCTGAACACGCGGGTGCGCGCACACCGACATACAACCATACATGTGCAGCCACTTAAGCACACTATTCTACACCGCAGGTTCACTTTTGAACGCAACAGTGACTTTAACAAACACCGTGCTTCTGCACCTCATCCACTCACCTCCCACACCTCCGTCCTTGTCCTCCCTCCCCAATCCCTACGCCTCGCTCTTCTCCACCTTTCAGACCCCTCCCCACACCTCTCCTTCTCTCCCCAGCTGGCCTTCTGCTCCCCTACTATAGCCCCACAGTCCCTCCCCTCCTTCCTCCAACCGCCCTCCGTCCTGTTCCCGCCTCCGTCACATCCTCATCGCCTCCTCCGTCTTCCCCTCCTCCTTCCCGCCTCCCCCTCCTCCCACTCATCGTCGCTCTCCCTCACGCCTTCCCTCCTCTCGCCTCCACCCTCCTCCTTTCGCCTCCTTCTCCTCTGCCTCTTCCTCCTCCTCTCCCGTTCCCCTCTCTAACAGCGGGCGATGTCCCTGTGTGGTGTGCGCTGGGGACGCTGAAGGTTTGCTTCTGCCGTGGTTTTGTGCTCTGTAAATGATGTTAATATGGAAGAGGAGGAGTCTCCCAGACAGGAGCTTGCCATTACTGGGTGCTGTACGCTTGTGTCCTATATCCCATGCACTACGCTCCGCCATTACAGCACGGCCGTGTGAGGAAGCCAAGTGTGTGTGCGTGGTGGTGTGCGTTGCGTGTGTGTAGCGTGGTGTGTGTGTGTTGTGGGTAGCGGAGAGTTTGATACAAGTTGTCTCTACACCGGTTCTCAGTCCACAGGATGTTCATTGATTCAACTGCTTCCTGTTAGTGTCCGCAACTTCCTGTTAGTGTCCCCAAACTTCCTGCCAGTTTTGAGTTCTTTCCTGTCGCCATGACAGCCTGTGACTCGGCTGCTCTCTGGTGACGACTGACGGTCTCTCTGAAAGTCTCTCTTGACGGTGACGCAGACCTTAGTAATGACACTGCTTTCTACCCCTCTCTCTTCCCTGACCCCTCTCTCCCTCTGTCATCTCTCTCTCTCTGTCACACACACACACAAGCCACGTCATGTTCTCTTTTTCTTTCTCTTCCCCCTTCTCTCTCCTTCTCGCCCCTCCGGCCACTCTCGTTCCCTAGAGCCCCGCTCCCCCCCGTCTGCTCTCTCCTCTCGGTCGCAACCGCCTCCCTCTTCTCTTCCCTATGCTGACCACGCAGCCCCTCCCTTCTCTTTAGCTTCTTCGCCACGGTAGAGCCCAGGTCTCCTTTCTCTCGTCTCATCCCTCCAGTCCCCCCTTCTCTCTCTCTCTATCTTAGTCTCGCCTCCTCTCTTTTTTCCCCCTCCTTGCGCTCTCTCTCCCGTCTCTCTCTCTTCCTCTCATCTCCCCCTCTCATCTCCTCCGTCCCTTGGTGTCGGGATAGGTGGAAGTCAACGGTGCGGTGGGGGATTCGAGAGTCCTCTCTCTCTCTCTCGCATCCCTCTCTCTCCCCCTCTCTCTCCTCTCTCTGCAGGCTATGAGAAGTATAACTCGATGCGAGCAGACTGTGCTTTGTGCTTCCTGGAGAGGGTAGGCATGCCTGATGCCAAGGCCATAGCAGCCGAGCAGAGGGGGGCGGACATGATGGCAGATGGCGTGGAGGGGTAAGTCACTCTGCCAGAACACCACCAGCGCGCCACGGTCCCGTTCTAAAAGAGTCTCACTCCTCCTCCTTCTCCGTGCAACCTCAGCTGTCCCGATTCTCTTTCTCTCCTCTCACTCTCTCATTCATCAGGATTATTTGCTCTTACACCTTTTGTTTAATTGGTTCTTTTTTTTGGGGGGGGGGTGGGGGGTGTCTGGACAGTCGACTGCTCTTTTTTTTGTGTTTTCTTAGCCCCTTTCTCCTCCCCCCCGTCCTTCCCGTCGCTCTCCTCCTCCCCCTCCTTTTCCCTCCTCGTCCCCCCTCTCTCCTCTCCCTCCTCCTCTCCTGCTCTCCCCCTGCTCTCCCTCTCCTCCTATCCTTCAAACCCTCCTCATCCTCCTCCGCACTTCTCTCCCCCCTCCTCCCCCCTCAGGGAGGATGAGGATCCTGAGTACAAGCCACTGAGGATGCCCTTTAAAGATGAGTTGG
Source organism: Plecoglossus altivelis (assembly GCA_036571765.1). Taxonomy (NCBI): domain Eukaryota; kingdom Metazoa; phylum Chordata; class Actinopteri; order Osmeriformes; family Plecoglossidae; genus Plecoglossus; species Plecoglossus altivelis. Next base: position 13,648,191 of record BROE01000001.1, read on the forward strand.
ATGACTTCACCAACTCTCCACTGGATGACAAGGATGAGTCCATGGATGTGGACCCTGAAGGTAGAGAACTTCACACACACTCTCACACACACACAGATGGGTGGCATGGGCACACTGCCTCGAACAATAGTTGCAGCGATATACTAATGCACATGCACCTTCTATCTGCTCTGGTTTCTCGAAATGAATTAACACTGGTAGCCGATCCCTCTCTCTCTACTCCTCTCCCTCCCTCCTCTCCTCCTATCCCCCTTCCCTCCCTCGCTCTCTTCCGTCCTCCCCTCCTCCCTCTCTCTCCCTGCCCTCCTCTCCCTGCCCTCCCTCCCTCCTCGTCTGCCAGCTCCTCTCCTCCTATCCTCTCTCCCCCTCCTCTCTCCCCTCCTTCCTCTCTCTCCCTCCTCGTTCCTCCTCTCTCCCTCCCTTCCTCTTCTTCTCCTCTCTCCTCCTCTTCCTCCTCTCTCCTCCTCTTCCTCTCCTCCCTCCTCTACCTCCTCTCTCCCTCCTCTCATCACTATCACCCCTCCTCCTCTCCTCGGCTCTCCTCCTCTCGTCGCCTCCCTCTCCCTCCTCTCCCTCCCTCCCTCTCTCTATCCTCCTCCTCCCTCCCTTCTCGCAGCCTCCTCTCTCCATCCTCTTCCTCCTCTCTCCTCCTCATTCCTCGCTCTCCTCCACTCCTCTTCCCCTCTCTTCCCCTCCTCTTCGCTCTCTTTCCTCCCCTCCTCTTCCTCCTCTCTTTCCTCCTCTACTCCTCTCTCCTCCTCTCTCCTAACCTCCTCTCCTCCTGTCTCCTTCCTCCTCTCCTTCCCTCAGCTAAACCAGGAGAGAACGGTCGAGGAGCAGGAGGTCGTCTGTACTGGCCTGCTGCGTCCGCTCTCACCGCTCGTCTGCGGCGTCTCATCACGGCGTACCAGCGCACCAACCGCCGCGAGCAGCAGCGCCAGGAGGCCATGACCCGCCCTGACGGTCGCCGACGACGACGACCCAGAGATCAGCTCCTCGCCATGGTAACCGACGTAGGCGGGGCCCCGGGGTTCCTGCCGGAGGTGGGAGCCTTCCTGGCCGAAGGGAACCCTTTCATGGCTAAAGGAGGGGCGTTCATTCCCGAGGCCACCGCCCTATTGGCTGACGGGGGAGCCTATTACAAAGAGAGGAGACAGAGGTGAGGTTTTGATTGGTTGTGTTTGCTGCTGGTAGTGGACTGGTGTACGTTGCTTTGGATAACAGCGTCTGCTAAATGCATGCGTGTAAAAGTTTGCCAGATCCTTACAGCTGTGTGTACCTGCATGAACATAGTAAAGAACATTAATCTTGAATGTGTGTACCTGCATGAACATAGTAAAGAACATTAATCTTGAACAGAATGTTCTAATTAAAGAGCATTGAGTGCTAGAAATACTCTTCATTTAGTACTGTTATATTCTATTAGTATTATTAATAAAAGCAATTTGTAACCCTAACCCTAGTAATCGTAGAATAAATTCCAAAAAATCTGACATGAACCCTGTCTGTCTCCTCATGTCTTTGTCTTGTTGTCTCTCGTCTCTCTCTCTCTTCCGCTCTGTCTCTCTGTCTGTCCTCTCCTGTCGTCTGTCTCTCTGCCTTCTCTCTGTCTGTCTAGTCTCTCTCTCTGTTTCTCTCTGAAGTCTCTGTCTGTCTCTCTTGTCTCTGCCGTCTTTCTGTCTCTCTGCTTCTCTCTCTCTCTGTGTCTGTTACTCTCTCTTCTGCTTCTCTCTCTCTGCTCGTTGGTGGTGGTCAGATGGACGAGGCGTGAGGAAGCAGACTTCTACCGTGTGGTCTCCACCTTCGGGGTGGTCTACGACACAGCACGCCAGCGCTTCGACTGGGCCCAGTTCAGGGCCTTCGCCCGATTGGACAAGAAGACCGACGAGAGCCTGGAGAAATACTACTACTCCTTCGTTGCCATGTGCAAACGTGTCTGTCGCATGCAGCTTAAGACTGACAACGGTAAATCACTTTTTTCTTTCTTTCTGTTTTTTAAGAAAAACATTTATTTTCTAGTTGTTTGTCAAAGTTTCACGGTCGATCAAGTTCCTTTTTACTGGACTTGATGAGGTGACATGTCAAGTCTCCGACATCTAGGATGGCACTCAAACTATTTCATTCTGTTAACCTTGTGTCTCCCATCTCTCCTTCTGTCTCCCATCTCTCCTTCTGTCTCCCATCTCTCCTTCTGTCTCCCATCTCTTCCTTCTGTCTCCATCTCTCCTTCTCTCCCATCTCCCTTCGTCCATCTCTCTTCTGTCTCCATCTCTCCCCTTCTGTCTCCCATCTCTCCTTCTGTCTCCCATTCTCTCCTTCTCTCCCAATCTCTCCTTCTAGTCTCCCAGCTCTCCTTTGTCTCCCACTCTCTTCTGTTCTCCCAATCTCTCCTTCTGTCTCCCATCTCTCCTTCTGTCTCCCATCTCTCCTTCTGTCTCCCATCTCTCCTTTTGTCTCCCATCTCTCCTTCTGTCTCCCATCTCTCCTTCTGTCTCCCATCTCTCCTTTTGTCTCCCATCTCTCCTTCTGTCTCCCCTCTCAATCTTTGTCTCCCAATCTCTCCTCTTCTCCCCTCTCTCCTTCTGTCTCCCCTCTCTCCTTTTGTCTCCCATCTCTCCTTCTGTCTCCCATCTCTCCTTCTGTCTCCCATCTCTCCTTCTGTCTCCCCTCTCTCCTTCTGTCTCCCCTCTCTCCTTCTGTCTCCCCTCTCTCCTTCTGTCTCCCCTCTCTCCTTCTGTCTCCCCTCTCTCCTTCTGTCTCCCCTCTCTCCTCGTCCCCCTCTCTCCTTCTGTCTCCCCTCTCTCCTTCTGTCTCCCATCTCTCCTTCCTTCTCTCCCCCTCAGCCGAGCTCCCAGACCCCACTCTGATCATCGACCCAATCACCGAGGAGCGTGCCTCCCGCACGCTCTACCGCATCGAGCTGCTTCGGCGAATCAGAGAGCAGGTGTTGCCTAACCCCCTCCTCAAGGAGAGGCTCCGCCTCTGCCAGCCCAGCTCTGACCTCCCCGATTGGTGGGAGTGCGGCCGCCACGACCGAGACCTCCTATTGGGCGCATCCAAGCACGGCGTAAGCCGTACGGATTACCACATCCTGAACGACCCCACGCTGGGCTTCCTGGAGGCCCACCGCAGGTTCACCCAGAAGGGGGCCGGCATGCGTGACGGAGCCGCTCCCACGTCCGACCTGCCTGCCGCACTCTCCGGCTCTCCTCCTGAGACGACGGGCGTGGAGGAGGAAGGAGAAACTGAAGAAAGAGAAGAGAGAAGATGGTGGTGAAGAGAGCAAGAAGAAGAAAGAGTGAAAAATGGAAGAGGAGAAGAAAGGAAGAGATGAGAGGAAGAAGGGAAAACAATACATCCATTTCTAAAACAGAGAAGACGAACACTGAGGAGAAGAAAGGAAAAGAGGAGAATGAGTAAGATGGAAGGAAGGAGGGAGAAGAGGGAAAAACTGCATCCCTCCGACGAAGAGTGAAGAACCAAGCAGAGGAGAAAAGGACCCGAAGGAAGAGAGGCTGAGGAGAAGATGAGTGAAGCCTCGCGCGGGCGAGGGGTCTCCCAGGCCGGAAAGCAGGGGCCAGGACAGGAAGCATGACCTCCAGGACGACTCCAAGGAAACCACGTCATCTCCCACACCTCCCCTCCCACAACCTGCTGGACAAGGAAGGAGGAGGAGAAGTAAAGAGAGGAAGGAGCGAGGAGAAGACGGATAACCAGAAGCCTCCTAAGCCCTGATGAGAAGACTCCTGAGAAAATAGAGGAGGAGAAGAATGATGAAGATGACCAAGTCAGAGAAGTCCTCACAGGCTGACGGTAGGCATGACCAGTCCATCGATGGTTAACTTTCGCTCCTTGTTGATTGGTCCCCGTGTACGAAGACCAACCTTGAGTCTAACTACTAAATTGACATCAACTCCTCACTGCTATTCGTTGATGATCAGTTGTGCTTCCTGTAAGCAGTAGTTATGCTCACTTTGATAGGAGTCTTGTTAGAGTATGTGACGTAGTGGTTGTGTGGACGTTGTAACGCTGGTGTTCCTCTCCAGCCGCTGGTTCCTCGGAGCAGAAGAACTTTGACGAGGAGAGCAACGCCTCTCTAAGCACCGCCAGAGACGAGACGCGAGACGGGTTCCCTGCGGAGGATGGAGAACCTTCCGCCATCCAAGTTCTCCAGGACAGAACCTTCTCCTTCTCTTTTTGGCCCAAGGTAGAACCCCAGGAGGCCCCTCTCATCCCTCCCCTCTCCCCTCTCATCCCCTCTCCCCTCTCATCCCCTCCCCCTCTCATCCCCTCCCTCCCCTCTTCTCCCCTCTTCTCCCCTCTCCCATCTCATCCCCTCCCTATCCTCCCCTCTTCTCCCCTCTCCTATCTCATCCCCTCCCTCCCCTCCCCCGCCCATGCTCCCACCCCTACCTGACACCTGTGTGTGTGCTTCCTGCCTTTCCAGGACAGGATCATGATCAACCGCATGGACAACATCTGCGAGGCCGTCATCAAGGGCAAGTGGCCAAGCAACCGGCGCCAGTTCTTCGACTTCCCAGGGATCCTGCCAGGATACGGGGCGGCGCCGGTGGCGGCGACAGAGAGCCCGCTGCAGAGGCGGAGCCTGGCGGAGCTCTCCATGGCAACGGGACAGACCAGCTTTAGCGGCAGCGAAGACCTCACGCTGTCGCCCCAGGTCAACGTGAGTGATCTCGCAGGATGACATCACACGATAACATTAGATTGTGACATCATGACTTGGCTTAATGACATCATGACTTGAGATAGTGACATCATGACTTGGCTCAGTGACATCATGACTTGGTTTAGTGACATCAAGACTTGAGATAGTGACATCATGACTTGGCTTAGTGACATCATGACTTGGCTTAGTGACATCATGACTTGGCTTAGTGACATCATGACTTGGCTTAGTGACATCATGACTTGAGATAATGACATCATGACTTGAGATAGTGACATCGTAACATGACAGTGACGTCATATCACGACCTCACGCTCTGGCCCCAGATCAGTGAGTGACCTCACACACCTTACAATACACAACTCCTACACTTAAACACACACTACCAACACACACTTCCAACACATGTACACAAAATAAACACCCTCTCTCGCCCAATCAGGAGGATGTTCTGAGCATGTCCGTGCCGCGCCAACGGAGGCGCCGGCGGAGGAAGGTGGAGATCGAGGCGGAGCGAGCGGCCAAGAGGAGGAACCTCATGGAGATGGTGGCCCAGCTGAGGGAATCTCATGCTGCAGAGTCACAGAACCACCAGAACCATCAGAACCACGCTATGGACCTCACCAAGGTACGGATGAGGAGGGATGATGGTGATAATGATGGTGATGATGATGATGAGGATGGTGATGATGAGGATGGTGATGATGAGGATGGTGATGATGAGGATGGTGATTATAGTGATGATAATGATGGTGATGATGATGATGATAATGATGATGGTGGTGATGAGGATGAAGATGGTGATGAGGATGAAGATGGTGATGAGGATGATGATGATGGTGAGGGTGATGGTGAGGATGATGATGATGGTGATGATGATGGTGATAATGATGGTGATGAGGATGATGATGATGATGATGATGATGATGATGATGGTGTCGTCTTCCTCAGGGCATCCACCACCATCACAAGGCTTCTTCCTCCATGGGCAGCTTCTCCAGCGGCATGGTAACAAGCTCCGCCCTCAAAGCTCAGATGGAGCTCCTGCAGGCGGCCACACCCTCTCGCCACAGGGCCAACGGCTCATTGGCCGAGCCAGACCTGCCCACTAGGAGGAGGCGGGGCCGCAGGAAAAATGTGGAAGGGCTAGAGCTGCTGTTCATGGGAAATAAGACGGGCGGAGCCATCAACACGGTACGCTGCCTCTGATTGGCTGTAACTTGGAAACGTGTCTTGGAATCTCTCCTCCCTGTTCTTTTTCTTTGTTTGAGTTCTAGCCCCGAGAGTTCTAGCCCCGAGGGTTCTAGCCCCGAGGGTTCTAGCCCCGAGGGTTCTAGCCCCGAGGGTTCTAGCCCCGAGGGTTCTATCCCCAGCCACCGTTGGTTCTAGATGTTTCTGTTGAGCTCAACCTGTCTGTTCCCTTTCTGCAGGAGGACACTGAGAGCAGCAAGGCTCCAGTGGAGGGGGTGCAGATGCCCTCCTGTGCCCCCAGATCCCTGGCCGGTCCTGGGCAGAGCCCCAGCACTCGACTGGCCTCCTCCGCCCTGGAGGAACCCTTAGACTCCGCCCCATCCAGCAAGGAGCTCAGGGATTGGCTACGACAGCACCCCACATACACCATGGATATGGCTGGATACACACCAGTACGTAAACTAGAATCTAACCGATCCTACGAACATAGTCTAAGATCAGGCTGTGTATTCTAAGTAAAGCTTATTCTAGAACTCTCTTAAAGGAAAAATGTTTAAGTTTATGAAGCTTTATGAAGCCCCATTATGAAGCTTCCACAGAGCTTGGTAATGGCTCATTCATTAGAATTAGGTGTGCTGGAGCAGGGAAACATGGAAAACCTTCAGGAGAGCGGCCCTCGGTAGGATAGGAGCCCCCTGCCTCAGACAGTCTGGACATAAGAGGTCTAAACAGTGTTAATGTGTTTCTACTCTGTAGAAGAGCGAGGATCTGCTGTTGTCCCAGTTCCCCAAACCCAAGCAGAAAAGACATCGCTGCAGGAACCCCAACAAGATCGACATCAACACCCTCACAGGAGACGAGAGGGTGCCTGTGGTCAACCGCAGGAACGGACGCAAGGTACACACACACACTCCACACACACACACACACATACACACACACGCGCGCGCTCCACAAACACACACACACGCTCCACAAACACACACACAGACATACACACACGCACACACATGCACACACTTACACACACATACACACACACACAGACTCCACAAACACACTCCACACACAGACACACACTCCAGACACACACATACACACACAGACTCCACAAACATACAGACTCCACACACACACACACACAGACACTCCACACACACAAGCTTACGTGCTGCTACACATAGTCAAACATACAAACGCACCTGGAGAAAAAGAGCATCTTACAGCTTCAGGTCTTGTCCAATCAGAAGCCTGAATTACTCTTTTTCTTTCCCTAGATGGGCGGGGCCATGGCTCCACCAATGAAGGACCTTCCTAGATGGCTATTGGAGAACCCCGAGTTCGCCATCGCTCCTGATTGGACGGATATCGTCAAGCAATCTGTAAGTCACCTGACATCATTACTGGAACTTGACATTTTGCTGCTAGGGGTGTGTGTGTGCGTGTGTGTTTTTGAGAGTGTGTGTGTGGGGTTCAGTGTAGCTGTACTAAAGGCCATCTAATCGCTAACATCTCTGGTTAATCCAGACAGCATTTAATTCATTTTAAAAAGCTGATATAATTTGATGAATGACCAGGAGCTGATGTTCTCATAATCTAACCCTCTTATCCCCTCCCCCCTTTCCACCTCTCCTTTCCCTCTCCTCCATCTCTTACTCCCCTTTCTGTCTTCTCCTTTCCCTTCCCTCTCTCCCCCCTCTCTCTTTCCTCTCCTCTCTCCGCTCTCTTTCCTCTCCTCACTCCCCCCCTATTTCCTCTTCTCTCTCCCCCTCTTTCTTCTCCTCACTCCCCCCTCTCTTTCCTCTCCTCTCTCTTTCTCTCCTGACTCTCCCCTCTCTCTCTTTCCTCTCTGACTCCCCCATTCTTTTTCCTCTCTTCTCTCACCCTCTCTTCTTTCTCCTCTCCTCTCTCCCCCTCTCTCTTCCCTCTCCTCTCTCCCCTCTCCTTTCCCCTCCTCACTCCCCCCTCTCTTTCCTCTCCTCTCTCTTTCCTCTCCTGACTCTCCCCTCTCTCTCTTTCCTCTCCTGACTCCCCCCATTCTTTCCTCTCTTCTCTCACCCCTCTCTCTCTTTCCTCTCCTCTCTCCCCCTCCTCTTTCCTCTCCTCTCTCCCCCCTCTCTCTCTTTCCCCTCCTCGCTCCCCCTCTCTCTCTTTCCTCTCCTCTCTCCCCCTCTCTGTCCTCTCCTCTCTCTTTCCTCCTCTCTCCCCTCCCCTCTCTTTCGCCTCTCTCTCCCTCTCTCTCTTTCCTCTCCTCACCCTCTCTCTCTCTTTCCTCTCCTCTCTCCTTTCCTTTCTCTCCCCCTCTCTCCCTTTCCCCTCTTCTCTCCCCCCTCTTCCTCCCCTCAGGGTTTCCTTCCTGAGGCTATGTTCGACCGCCTGCTCACCGGTCCCGTGGTCCGCGAGGAGGGCGTCCGTCGCCGTGGACGCCGCCCCAAGTCGGAGATCGCCAAGGCGACGGCGGCGGCCCAAGCCCAGGCTCAGGCCCAGGCGGTGGCTGCGGCAGCGTCGTCAGGGGTCAACCCCCTGCTGATGAACGGGCTGTTTGGGGGCATGGATCTGAGTAGCCTGCAGTCTCTGCAGAGCCTACAGCTTGCTGCTGGTCTGATGGGCTTCCCTCCAGGTCTCACTGGGGGAGACGGTAAACACACCTCCACCATGCTGCCCCTCATGCTACCAGGAATGGGCGGCCTGCCCAACATGTTCGGCCTGGGAGGGTTGTTCGGCAACAACCTGGCAGCCGCTGCAGCTGCCGCCACCTCCGCCTCCAGCCCCGCCCCGGCCGCCAACGGGAGCGCGGAGGAGCTGGAGTCGGACGAGACTTCCAAGCCCAAGCAGGAGGAGAGAGAGGCGGGGGCGGAGCGAGAGGACATGGAGAAGAGAGGGGAGAAGAAGAAGAGGAGGAAGAAGAGGGAGAGAGGAGGGGAGGGAGAGAAGACGGGCGGCGAGGCCGAGGCTAACGGGGACGCTGCCGCACTAGCAGCCGCTGGCATGTCGGCTAACTCTCTGGCCTTTAACCCCTTCCTGCTGTCCACCATGGCCCCTGGCCTCTTCTACCCCTCCATGTTCCTGCCCCCAGGCCTAGGGGGCCTCTCCTTACCCGGCTTCCCCCCCACCTCACTGGCCGACCTCCAGACCGCCATGGCCGGCGCCCTGGGAGCCGCGGTGGCCGCCGGGGGAGGGGGAGCTGTAGGAGGGGGCGGAGCCGCGCAGGACAAGGAGGAGGAGGAGGAGGAGCCTGCCGCTGGCCCCGCCCCCGGCCCCGCCCCTAACGCGGAGGCGTCGGAGAACACGGCGGATGACGACAGTGATTCGAGCCAGGAGAAGGCGGCAGAGTCCTCGGCTCTGGAGGAGGAGGGGCTGGGACACGTAGAGGAGGCCGACTCACCGATGGAGAGCAGTCGGGCAGGCGAGGAAGAGGAGGAGGAGGAGGAAGAGAAGAGTGAATGAATGACTGAAACTGGCCTTCTATATTTCTCTAAACCTGCCCGCCTCCCCACCCCCCTTTCTACATTTCTCTTCTCTGGACTGCTCACCACGTTTACACACCAACTTGATATCCAAACATTATTATATATGAATTTTGTTTTTGTTTCTGTTAATTGTTTCGACTGGTAAATATGAATCGGAGAGAGCGTGTAAGTTTTTATTGTTTTGGTTTTTTTTTTGTTTAGTTTTTTTAAGAGCTCTCTCTGCCAAGTTAGCGTAGTCAGGGAAAACACTCTGAAGTAGAGAGTTTGCAGACGTCAGACAGGAGAATCTCCTGGTTTCAGCACTGTGCAGTGCATCGTAGATGAAATGGAAAAACTCCTCTGAAATATTATAGGAATGAAATGGTTCCAATAGTGCTATGCTGCTTTTCTGTTTTTTGTTTTTTTTTCTCTCCTTTTTTTATCGTTTTGTTTATTTCCTCTTTCTTTCTCTCTCCTTCCCTCGCTCTCTCTCTCTATCTCTATCTATCTCTCTCTATCTCTCTCTCTACAGTTGATATTGTGACAGTAAGTAGCATCTCGTTAACTATCAGTGGCTACGGCATTAAACGTCTACTTGCTGCTGAAAAGGATCATGGGTAATTTTATGTTGCTGTTGTACTGTTCGGCCTTTAAGAGCAGGTTTGAAGTTCTCACATATCAGATAGCCTCATTCTTGACTGCACACCAGTCGGACACACTGAACACACACACACACACACACAGACACACACAGACACACAGATCGTTCTTCTCACTGACACACTAACTATTCATTGTAGGTTTCACTCCTTCTGCACCTTTGTAACTAACCTCGTCTCCCCCCGTCCCCCCCCTATATTATGCGCGGTAGGAAGCACACTAACTCTTTCACAGTAGTGGGCTTCTCCGACCAGTTTCGGACCGTTTCTCGGTGCTTGGTCTGCTAACTGTCTGGTCCCGGTGGCAGGCCTCGCATGTGATCGTGTCCAGTCTCTGGTCTCAGTCGTAGGCTTGCTAGGCTAACTAGCGCCCGCACTGTCTGATCTATCTTAGGCTAACTAGCGCCAGTTATTTCTGGCTTCTGTTATAGGCTAACTAGTACCAGTTCTGTCTGGTCTCTCGTCATGGGCTAGCTAGCTTTACCAGCGCCAGTCGCTGGTCGCTGTTATAGGCTAACTAGCGCCAGTCGCTGGTCGCTGTTATAGGCTAACTAGCGCCGGTAATGCCTGGTTGTTCACAGGCTAACTAGCCACAGTTGTGTCCGTCTGTCTGCCTCTGGCTGTCTGTTACCCCTGTCCTACATTCAGTTGTCCAGTCCCACACTGGTATATCCCTGCCTCTCCTGACTGTTAAGTAGTCTGACACTGACGAAGCAAAGCCGAGCAGGGGAGCGAGAGGGCGATCCGGCCCTTTCCAAACCCACACAGCAATAACCAAGGCAGCTTTTGAATGTTCAAACTGTTCACACTCTTCAACCGACCGACCAACCAACCACACCCACACACACACACACATATATACACAAACGCGTAACCACAAGTGTCATAGAAAACGAAAACCAACTGTAAACTGTACAAACAAACAAAAAAAATAATGTGGAAATAAGAACTGCAATCAATTGTTGTCTCACACTCTGTTCATGTTGATGCACTGGTCTAAGAGCTCAAATAATCAGGTACCTTTATATCTATTGAATGGACTTTTTGTTACTTTTAGCCACCAAGCTGACGAGTATTACCTCAATTCTAACTAGCCTTGAAGTTTACAGACATACGTTGTAAATGTTTTGTTTTTTTTCTTTTGTGTGTCTTTGTTTTTTTTTTTTGTTTTTTTTTTGAAACATCATGGATGATGAACTGTAGTTATGATGCTTTTAATAAAAGTGAATCATGAATCGCCTATAAACCAACCAGGTTCCAGCCTTTCATTGCATTGCCCAAGTGCATGTGTCCAACTTATGGATAGATTTGTGTGTTTGTTAGATTTGTGTGTGTGTGTGTGTGTTAGATGTGTGTGTTTGTGTTAGGTGGTGTGTTGGTTAGTGGGGTTTGTGTAACTGTTTGTGTTTGTATGTGCATGTGTGTGTTAGATGTGTGCTGTGTTGTGTGTGTGTTAATACATGTGTGTATGTGTGTGGGGGGGGTGGGGGTGGGTGCAGTCGCTGAATGTTTTTTTTGTTTGTGTGTGTGTGAATGGGGGGTGGGGGTGGGTGCAGTCGCTGAATGTTTTTTTTGTTTGTGTGTGTGTGTTAGATGTGTGTGCCTGTTTAGTTAAACGTGTGTGGTTGTGTTGTGTGTTAATGTTGGTAGAGTGTGAACATTAGACACGGAATATGAATATTTCAGTTCTACCGACCAGGGTGGTGTCATAGTGACATCTAGGAGGTGAAGGGTCTCTACATAGGGGTTGAGGTGACCAGACTGCAGGTGAGACAGGCGTGTCCGGGGGGGCGAGAGATTTTAGCTTCAGGGGAGTTGAACTGTGGGTTCTGTGAGTGTGTGTGTAGTGGTGAGGTGGGTGTTGAGTTGTGTGAGAGGATCTTCGCTGTAAACTCAGCCATACGTCGATAATGCAGTTCTCCTACCGGGAGTCACAGACTCACATCTTGACAGCTCGACCACCAGTTCTGCCTGCCTGTGTGTTTGTGTGGTTTGGGGGACATGCAAACAAACACTGTACATGTGGACCTAGTTGCTTACCCTGTGCCTGTTTGTTTTGCACTGTGTGTGTGTGTGTGTGTGTGTGTGTGTGTGTGTGTGTGTGTGTACTGGAGCGGAGGGAGAGGAGACTGGTTTCCCTGTGATCGACGTGTCTCCTAATCGGGCTCTCGGGGTGAAGTGGGTTGGAAAATCCATAGGCCTCCCCTCCTATCCCAGCATGCACTCTGTCTGGAGGAGGCAGGGGCGCGTCTCAACTCTGCGGCTGTCTCGCCTCCTTCCTGTCCCATTGTCTCCGCGTCTCCGCCCCGATAGACACAAGCCCTCTCTGGTGGACATGTGAAACCACAGAAATGGTACGATTCCAGATTTCTCTTTTGTTTTTGTTAGATTCTTTTATTTATTTATTTTTTACACATCAACGTTGACAGTCATTTGAGAACATTGCTCCCTTTTTTTGTGCTTTGTATTCATATTTAATGTCTATCAGTGATTCTTTTGAGGTTACAGGGTTTGTTTCATAAAAATGAGTGATGTCCCTTCATCTGACAGGAGTGGGTGGGTGAGGGAGGAATTCTGAAACGTGTCACCTATCCTATCATCCCTCGTGTTCTCGTCAGGGGTCAGTTTGCCCCAAATCTAGGTTAAATGCAGACATGCTCACCTACAATGACACATTTAGATTGTATGTTGATTGAACTCGGATAAAACTCAATCTTTCTGATTCATGAGTTGCATGGCTGCATATTTCAATGCCCAAAAGGGTACAGGATAAAAACTGGAATGAACCTGCCATAATTGAGGGCTAAAGATTGGGCCTCTTCGACCCATAGGACAGGGTGAGATGCAAAATACGAAGAGAGTACGAGGGTTAAAGGCCTTGAAATTAATTTATGTCCACTAGACTGGATGCTCGTTTCAGACGAGCAATCACGTAGGCTCTTTAGTTAGCCGATGTGACAATATTCTGGGCTTGTTTTAAAAACGTGATCAACGTTTTAATATGAAAACGACTCGGTCTTAGATGCAGAAGTTAAAGATGCAGAACTCCTGACAAATAGTCATAACGAACGAATTCGATTTTAATTCCTTGTTATTCCTCCAGTTCTGAGGAGGATATTAAGTCGGTGAATCCGGAGGAGGTGTGAGAAGACTTAAGATACAGAACAACAAGGAGGTTAAAACCTTACTGGTTGAACCAAAGAACAATGACCGTTCGATTATATTGGACCAGATTTCTTTCTTCTCTGTTCTCTCTACCTGAGATGTTAGGTTTGTTTATGTCCCCATCAGTGGTTAAAGAAAAAAAAAAAAAAAAAAACCTTCCATCTATTCAGATGTGTCACGCATTTCTTTGCCACTTGAGAGGCATGTGTGAGTGTGCACGGAGCTGCTCTCATGTTGCACTTTAGTGTTCCTTCAGCTTCCGTGTAGAACGTTACCTCTCTGTTGTAACCGAGAGGAGAGCACTTCAACACAAGGTCGCACCTTATCAACAGAAACCTACGAGGACTGAAGCCATCATCCCTTCATCCTCGATGCTCTTTACGTTGCCGCGGAGCCAAACCAAGAAGGAAACCTTCTGTGGAACAAGCCTCCTTCTGTCCTTTCATCCTTCCTTCCTTCCTCAAACAAGCAAACAAAACAGATGGTTTCCTCAACCCTAACCCTTTGTTTAAAAACACTCGAGTACGCGGCCGTTTCCATGAGGTTAGAAATGACGGAATCGTGAAAGAAGTCGGACTAATGTTTGAATTAAAAGACGAGAGAGGAGAGGAAGGGAAAGGAAGGGTTCGATCAGGATTGAGACGGGGCCCGATGCTGTTCTCCGATTGGCTGGCTGGCCCAGTGGAGCGTTGCTAATCCTAATAGCCCTGCTGTGATGAGCTTATCTTCCACTGTCTCTACGGCAACAGGTCCCAGTCCACACCCAACAGGTCTCTTAGTTTATGCTAACTAGACCCTAGCCTTTAACACCCTGTGCTTTTTGCATATTTTGCAACTCACCCTGTCCTAAGGATCATAAAGGCCCCACCTTCAACCCTGAAATAAAGCAGATTGATGACATTTTTACCCTGTACCCTGATGGGCACTGAAATGTGCAGCCATGCTGCACATAAATCAAAAAGATTGAGTTTTGTCTGAGCTCAATCGAGCACATACATTCTAAATGTGTCATTGTGGGTGTGCATGTGTGTGAATTTAACTGAGGAGAGCACAAGGGTTAACAGTCATGCTGCAGTCCAAAAGCAACTAGACCCTAGTACATATCAACCAACACCTTTCGTTCTCACTGGTTTCATACTCTGTGTTGAAGTCTACACACTTCCATATGTCATTGGACAGCACATACTACATGTAACATGCACTGTATGCTAGAATACCAATTATATACCAATGTTACATAATTGATATGCTAATGTTATAGCATGCGATCCAAAAGTGAACCTGTGGGAGGGTCTGTATAAGGTAGCTCATGTATTATAGAGCAAAGCGCTGTGGGAGAGATAGAGAGGCTGAGGGTTCAGGTCACCCACAGTAATGTGCTCATCTGGTAGAATAGAAAGAAGGAGTATGAGATGTGAAAATGAGGCGACGGAATAGTTTGCCTGCTGTTTTGCGATAGAAGTTCATTACTGCATTGCGCAGTCAGTCAGTGAGCGAGCTTCTTCCTAAATTACGTCCCTCCTCCTCATCCGTGCGAATTCTCCTATTCGAGAGTGCACTTACGTACGCCCAAATGAAAACCCCTCCCCACATGGCCTAAGAGCATTCGACCGAGATCGGTACGTCCTTACGAAGAAGTAAGGATCGCTTCTCCAGCCCATCGCTCCTCATTCTTGTACCCAGCCCTCATCAGGCCTGACTAACAGGTGACCTTCCCTTTCAGTTCTAGAGAAGTGCCGTGAGGCCGCTAAACCAGCCCTGAAAGAACCTCCCAGTCCTCCACCCAACCCTCTCTTAATCTCCTCCCCTCTTTCCTTTCTCCCCCCCTCCTCCCCTTCCTCCCCCTTCCTCCACCCCTCCTCCTCCTCCACTCCGTCTCCTCCTAACCTATTCCTTTTCATCCTCCTCCCCTTCTCCACCCCCCTCTCCACTCTCCTCCCCTTCTCCCCCCCTGCTTCTTCCCTTCCTCACTCACTCCTCCCCTCCTTCCCCGTCTTAATCAATCCATCCTCTCTCCCACCAAGCTGGTGAATAGTGTCACATCACGGACCAGTTGGTTGGCATGTTCACAACAGGCCAGCATCACTCCCCTGGAGTGTCACTTCCTGTCTAGTGGCCATGGCGGGCCAGACTCTGCTCCGAGCAGAGAACGCCATCTGCAGTCGCCGTACGACCCAGACCTTGGCCATCCGGCAGCGGGATTGATCACGTAACCTTTGCTCCGGAGAACCCGTGAGGAAAGGGTAGGGGAGTACGCGATGAAGAAACGATAGGGAGATGGTCAACGGAGGCTAGAGGAGAGGAGAGAGAGAGAGAAAATGAAGGAGAAGGAGGAGGGTTGAAAAAAGAAGGAATGGAGGGGAAGAGAAGGAAAGAGAAGGGGAAGAAATAGAGCAGGGAGGGAGAGATATGGAGAGAGGAGAGCGTAGATACAGGAGGAAGGAAGGAGGAAGATGGAGAGGAGGAGGAAGGGAAAGATGGGGGAGAGGGAGGAAGATGGGAGAGAGGAGGGTGACAGAGAGAGAGAAAGGAGAAGGAAGATAGAGAGAGGGAGAAGGGAGGAAGGAATGTCCCTTCTCTCCACCTGAGAATTTAAAAGTGTCACCGGCTCTACACGCTGTATCCGTTTCCCTGGCGGGACGGATGTTGGCGCGTGCATGAGCGAGACAGAGCATCAATCGTAGGCGCATGATAGAGAAACACACGGAGCCTCATGCTCCTGTCACCACCACCACACACAACACACCACACAACACACATACACACATAACACACACCACACCACAGCACATACACACACACAACACACACACACACCAACACATTACATACACACACACACACCCACACAGCATCTCAGCTCTGTTACACACACACACACATCTCAGCTCTGTTACACACACACACAAACAATCTCAGCTCATATTACACACACACACCTCTCGTTCTGTACACAACACACACGATCTCTGAAGTGGCTACACAACACACAAACACCACACAATCTCAGTTCTGTACACCACCACCACACATCTCAGTTCTGTACACACACTCCACACAACAATCTCTAGTGGCTACAACACACATATGCATAATCATCTAATCATCCATAGCCTTACATAGCACAGCATTTCATACACACACAACCAGAGCCAGCAGCATTCCAAACTAGCTCACCTAGCCTACTTCCCTGCCCCTAACGAGCATAGCTTTTCGTTCCCTTCCCCTAACCTAGCCTAGCCTCACCTAGCAAAATCTAGCCTCACCTAGCCTAGCCTCACCTAGCCTAATCTAGCCTCACCTAGCCTAGCCTTCTATAATCTAGCTGCCTCACTTTAAATCCCTACACCTTGCGTCACCTAGCCTAGCCTCATATAGCTTATCTCATCATCACCTCCACTTCCCTATCTTAACCTAGCCTAGCCTAGCATTCCGGCTCCTAACCTCCCTTCCCCTGACAGAGGACCAGACGTCCCTGGCTGATCTGGGGTCAGTTTGGTGCCTAACTCCCCCTCAGGAGGAGTGTCAGCAAGCCACGGCTAGCCTTAGCTAGCTCAGGGAGCCTAGCGTAGCAGTCTGGGACGGGACAGAGAGACACGTCTCCTCCTTCCTGGAGGAACAAAGAGCAACTGTCTCCAGATGAAAGCTTCCTCAGGCCCGGGGCGCGGAGACGGATCTCTACAACTGTGAAATCTGAACGCAATCATTATGTCACAGTTCAGCTTCCTTCTGGCTGGCGGAGCATGGGGAGGTGGGAGGGAAGGGGAGGGAGGAGAGGAGGGAGAGAAGGAGAGGAGGGAGAGGGCGAGAGAGGTAGGGAGAGGAGGGAGGAAGGAAGGAGAGGGAGGGGAGGGAGGGAGGAGAGAAAAGGGAAAACTGAGCACTGTTCGATTCAAACTGTTAAACTAATGCTGGAGGACGAGCAGGAGAAATACCAAACTGATAGTACGAACTGAAACTGCTTGTCCCTTCATTTGCACAGAGATGAAAGAGAGAAGGAAGAGGAGAGATCTCCATCACCCTATCAGTAACTGTCGATAGCTGTCATCGATCCTTAATCCGTTTCCATGACGCCGCGGGGTCAATTAGAGAACGGACACGGTAATTCACTGTCAAATAAAGTCGCCGTGGCAACACGCATCTGATATGTGTCCGTAGGGCTGTGAGGGAAGTGGTTAGACAGGGGAGGGGAAGAGAATCAAAGCTGGTGAAATACGACCTGAGTGTTCTAGAAGCATCCATCACCACCGTGTTGGGGTGTCGGAAGGGGGGTGGGGTTGGAAGAGGCCCCCCTCTCTCCGGCCTATCATATCCCTTAATAGCTCTGAGGTCATCAATTATCTCATCGTGACAGAGAGTATCGATTCGGCCGAGATGGGACTAGGGGTGGAGGGGTGGAGGGGTATGGACAGATGGAGAGATAGAGGCTCTGTGCCGACTGGCTGGTTGACTAAACACTCTTGGTGTGATTGAGTTATCCGTCCGTTAGGTTTGTTGGATTGGAAAACAGGAAGGGTTGTTTCAGAAGCACCAGTAACGTCTACCTGAGTCTTGTTTGCTGTGCTGACCAGCCTCTGTCTGGGCCCGGTAACAAGATAACAAGCCCACCAACACAATCAGATGGAAGAAGGTCACACTGAGAAGTAGCGACGTGAAAACGATTTCCTGAGGTATTCGTAGCGAACATGACTGAACTGACAAGCGAGGAGCAACATAGAATACAGTTTCAATGATACGAATATGCGAGGGAGGGGATGAGCACAGATATTCCGCAAGGAGAATCGATAAGCAACGAGTTAGTGAACTTGTAATGCAGAAACGAAAAGTCAGTAGACCAGACGCGCGAATCGCCGTACCCTAGCTTCTGAGCCGCGACATAGAAGAGCATGAGGTGAGAAGACAAAGAACACTGACTTAGTGAAACGACGAAGAACTTAGAAGAAGAGAGTAAGTGCGGAGAGGAGTCCAATCGAACATGATGACTCAGTAATGTAAAAATATCATGCGAGCATGCAATCGGATAACTGGAAGAAGCGTGGATTTCCTAGAGCAGGAGCCTTACTAAGAGACTAAAGGTTCAAGCTTCTCGATATACTACGAGAAAGTATCAGAACGAGTAGACACAAGATAGAGATATTGGGATCTGCAGGAGCAAAGATAAGTAAGCTCGAGACAAGAAAGTTAACCTGTAGTAGGAGCACAAGAATAAGCATACGCATCATGATAGAGCAAATGTGAGAAGCAGCCTCGCTGTGAGCAAAGTGACATCTAGTCCGGCGCGTGCGAGACGAGCAGCGGATGAGCAGCTGGAGAGTAATAGACGACCTTAGGGACAGACCATAGAACTGATCAAGGAAGGTAAGAGTAACGTGAAGAGGTGAGAGATACGACCCTACACCGATTGAAATGCTAATTCGTAGTGAAACAGAGCCAGATCTGGACGTTGGGTAACAAGCCACACACACTTCACTCTGGTCCTGGCAGTGGGGCTCTCTCATTGGCTAGCTAGAGAGAGGGAGAGAGAGAAGAGAGGAGAGGAAGAGGAGAAGAAGAGAGGGGGGGGAGGGAGGGACGGAGGAGGGCAAGGGAGGGTGAGGGAGGGGAGAGTGAGGGAAGAGGAGGAGAGATGAAGGAAGGAAGGAAGGAAAAAAAAGAGAAAGTGAGAGAGACAGAGAGACAAAGAGGGAAAGAGAGATAGAGAAAGAAAAAGAGAAAGAAAAACTAAAAGAAAGAGAGAGAGAGGTAGAGGAGGAGAGAGGAGAGAGGGAGCAGGAGTGAGGAGGAGCGAGAGAGCAGGAAGGAGGAAGAGGGAGAGAGCGAAAAGAGAGACGGCGAGAGGAGCAGTGAGAGCATAGAGATCATGCCTTCGTCCCTCATGTACTTTCCTCCCTCAATGTATGTCTATTTGCTTGCTCATTCAGGTCCCACTCCTCTTGATTCTCTCCCCTCACTCATCCGTAATCTCCCTATTTGCTCTCTCTCGTATACTCCTCCCACTTACTCCTCTCTCTCACTCCCTCCTCTCACATTCCCTTATCTTTCTCCAGCGTCCCTCTAATCTCCCTTCCGCTCTCCGCACTGCCCATAGTCTCACCTTGCCTCTCCTTCTCTTCCCATCCCTCTCTCTCCCTCTCTCTCACACGCCTCTATGCTCCTCATACACTCCCCTCTCTTTTCTCTCTCTCATCCTAACTCTCTCACTCTCGCGCTCTCTCTCCCTTCCCTCTCTCCCTCCCTCTCTGCCCTTCCCTCTGTGCCCCTCCCTCCCTCTAAATAGTATGGCACCAGTGAGGGCGTGATGCCTATATGGGTGTGCTATGGGTGGTGGTCAAGCTTCATGCGTTGTGTTGTGTGTATGGTGTGGTCATGTGGGTGGCATTGTGGTGGTTAATGCATGTGGCGGGTGCATGTGGGGGTGTGCATGTGGGGGTGTGCATGTGGGTGTGCATTGTGGGTGTGCATGTGGTGTGCATCTTCGACAGGCTGGTGTTGACATACGTCATGGCCACTCAGGGAGCAGGAAACAGGAAGTAGAGGTACGTGAGGGAACAAGAAAAGCCCTTCTGCAAAGCTGTGTTGTGTTACTGCTGAGCTGTGTTCCTGTAGAGCTGTTTTTCTGTAGAACTGTGTTCCTGTACAGTTGTGTTTGTAGATCTGTGCTTGTAGACCTGTGTTCCTGTACAGCTGTGTTCTTGTAGACCCGTGTTCCTGTACAGCTGTGTTCTTGTACAGCTGTGTTTGTAGATCTGTGCTTTTAGACCTGTGTTACTGCAGAGCTGTGTTTTAGAACAGCTATCTCCCTCACCATCATGCTAGGGAGGACATCTTGCTGGCGATGAACAGCTCTAGACACGAGAACTCCTGTGACGTGGACAGGCACACAGACGAGTGGCAGGCAGCGTCTATACACTCCTCACATACACACACACACACACCACACACACGACGTTACATAAAGAAACCATCGTATAAATAACACGGACACACAAGGCAACACACGCTCAGCACAGACCACACCAGACACAACACACTCAGACGGCACATCCACTGAGACACACACTGCTCAGACACACAACGCTCTAATAACGACCCACATGAGCTTAGACACACACGCTCAGGACACACACGCTACAGATCCACACACTCGTCAGACACACACACTCGTCAGACACAACCACGCTTAGACACACGCTCAGGACCACACACGCTCATTACACACGACGCTATAGCGACCACACTA
>BROE01000001.1:13676086-13707587 GCA_036571765.1 Plecoglossus altivelis
CCAATTCCTTCCTCCCCCCTCCTCCTCCTCCCCAAGAAATCACCAATTCCTTCCTCCCCCCCTCCTCCCACCCTGTGTCTTATAGCCTTGTCCAGAGCATCTAGAATCCTCCTTGTAGTGTGAGGCAACAAACATAAGAAAAACATCCATATTTAAAACACTAAGTGTGGAGTTAAAGCCTTTCCTTAGTTACATTAGTGAGCAGTTTCAAACTCTTGTTAGCATCTAGATCACCTGTAGCCCTCAGGTGAGATGCTTGATTGGTGATGTGAGGGGGGGAGGGGGGGCCTTGCTGAAATGAAGGGGCGGAGGGCAGGGGGGGGGGGAAGCAGGATGCATTTGACGCATGCTAAAGGACAGCATGGATCTGGCCGTGCGGCACCAGGATATCGTGAGCCTTGGTTCCTGTAAGGGGCGGGGCTGCTTCCTCCTAGGATTAGACGAAGAACGTGAAACCAAAGGAGAGGATCCCCTCTTTGGGGAAAGGTCTGTAGATGGGTTGTGGGGCTTTAATAGGGAGTGAAAATGCTCTCCATTGACAGGATTGGGCTTAAACCAGGCTCAGAGCATGTGGAGATGTACGGACAAGATGGAGAAACCAAGGTTCACAGGCGGTGCCGGACACACACCTTCAAAGATTCAGGTATTTTCCCCCCATTCTTACAAATAATTCCGCTCTGTTTCCCAGTGGACCAAGTGTGTGTGTGTGTGTGTGTGTGTGTGTGTGTGTGTGTGTGTGTGTGTATAACTAGGGTAGGATATAATTCAGAGGAACATATAAAACACAAACACACACACACACACAAACAATGCAGTCAGAGATGGCTGAGTTATCTGAGGAAAGATTAGTTGGAGTGGCGTTGGGCTTGGTGAGACCGAGACCTGTAAGAGACTAGATCTGGGTCAAACAGAACCGTATCACAGATGAATGAACGCTAACCAACTGTTTGATCCTCAGGTAAAAAAGCTGGTACAGTATCTGACAAGGTCCCAGAGCTTTGGCCTACAAGCCGCCGTCTGTCCAAGACGTTTCTCACTACCTTAACACAGTCAAAAAGGCAGAAAGAAAAACCGTAAAACTATAACGAAAAAAACAAACAAAAAACAAACCATATATCATAACATCTTGATGGGCAACAAGCTTGGCTTGAGTCCAACTCAATTTAATGGGAATGAAATTAGATGTGTTCCCCGTTGATCCTAAAAAATACACACAACAGAACTTCCATCTAAGAGGTAGGGTTAAAGAGAGAGAGGCCTGGTCAGGAAGTAGGGTAGGGTAGGGATGCGGAGGGAGAGACAGAGGTATGGTCAGGAAGTAGGGTAGGGAGGGATGTGGAGGGATATGGAGGGAGAGACAGCGGCCTGGTCAGGAAGTAGTGTAGGGAGGGATGTGGAGGGAGAGACAGAGGTATGGTCAGGCAGTAGGGTAGGGAGGGATGTGGAGGGAGAGACAGAGGTATGGTCAGGCAGTAGGGTAGGGTAGGGATGTGGAGGGAGAGACAGAGGTATGGTCAGGCAGTAGGGTAGGGAGGGATGTGGAGGGATGCGGAGGGAGAGACAGAGGTATGGTCAGCTACTGTCGGAGAAAAAGAGGTACTATGAGTTGGAACAAAGACACCAGGAGAACGAGTCTCAACAACAGCACTATGTCAAATACGGCTCAAACAGGGAGTTGGGTTGCAAAGAGATGTCCACACACACACACTGACCACACACACACACACACTGACCACACACACACACACAATGACACTCGTGTACGCAAGCATGCAAGAGCCCTTGCACATCCGCTAACATCAGCCCACTAACAAGCCCACAACATCTACACAGTCGCACAAACATACACATCCAACAGACTGTTTTCCTTACGCTCCGGACAAGCAACACAGTGACGTGTCGACTCAAATACATACCGGTAACACAAAACCTAGTATTACACAGCCGCGAAAGATCAGTGCAGCTTTGCATAGTAGCTTCACATCAAGACAGCAGGCGGCCATTTTGGGTTTTGACTGGCAGCCATCATTGGGTAACACACACAGATGAGGACCTTTGTGGTTGGTGTGAAGACGGTGGTCTAGCAAAGCGACATGTACCTCTGCTAGGTTTACACAGGAATGGAAAAGAAACTACATTCTAAAGACATGGCAACGCTTTGACAATGCTAGAGCAAAATGCTACCCATCTACCTGCATTCTGCAACATGAAGAAAAAAAAATCTGGATTTGCCATGAAAAGGAAAAATTGAAATTGTAGTTGATGTGGGTTTTCTATCACCAAAAGGAAAGAAAATCTAAGTGTTAAACAAAAACAAAAAAAAAGAATATTAAGGGAAAACGTATTCAACAAACCAGTCCAAAAATGAGTTTTATGATCAAAGAAATGTAAAGTTATTTTTTTTGAGTGAGTCTGGAAAAAAAAACTGAAATGTGGAAAGGTCTGGAAGACCCTTCTTGATTTCTGGTGGTGGGGATGGTGGGTGGGGCGTGTTCTGCACGCGCTCAGTGGGCTGGTACTTGCTCCTCGGGGCCTTCACCAGAACACAGACTTTACGTTGCTGTGGAAACCAAAATAAACAACCATTAGTTTGCAAATAAACCGAAAATTGTTACTCCAATCAGTTTTTGTTATTTGGTTTTCCATGCACTGAATATTTACCATTTCCCAAAACCAGACTAGAGATGGAATTTAAAAGAAAAAAATCTCGCCATTTTAAACATATAGACACGCTGTTGTGAAGACCCATTTGAAACAGTGAATATATTGTATGGATGGAGCGCACCCACAGCCATTTTGAAAACGGCAGTTCATCAGGTCTCCACACGGGGGCGCACTATGCTATGAGCCGCATACTGCAGCCTCCATTACGCGCACCAACAGGAAGACTCCTCACTCAACACATCCCTAAAGCGTTCTTCCGCCATTATTTACACTAAACAAGGATTACGTGAGAATTATGTTCATATTTATTATAAATACAGCTGGAAGCACTGAAAGGCAGTAAGGAGTTTATTTTGTTTAATAGTTTATGGCACAGAGGCACTGTAATAATAATGATACTGTATATTTATTTATTATAAAAGTCCATATTAATAATAATACGATTAATAATAAAAGTCTATTTGTAATGCTCACAGACTGCTTCATGGGATAGGCACCGACAGGTACACGTGTTAACAGTGAAGCACACGCCATCCTTCTGCAGAGCACACGCTAAGAGCATGTCATGCCTTCACCATGTGTCATGCCTGTACCATGTGTCATGCTTGTACCATGTGTCATGCCTTCACCATGAGTCATGCTTGTACCATGACTGTCCCACACTTACAGTGTATCTTATCGTGTACATACAGTGTCAGGGGTTAGCCAGGGGTCTCCAATCCTGGTCCTCGAGGGCCGCTGTCCTGAAGGTTTTCAGTGTTTCCCTGCTCCAGCACACCTGAGTCTAATAAAGGGTCATTATGAAGCTTCCACAGAGCTTGGTAATGGCTCGTTCATTAGAATCAGGTGTGCTGGAGGAGGGAAACATCTAAAACCTTCAGGACAGCGGCCCTCGAGGACCAGGATTGGAGACCCCTGGGTTAGACAAACTCACAGAGACCAGTCATCTTAGATTGCACACGTCTGACACACAGAACGCTTCACGCTATACTCTGCAGGACCATATTCTGAAACCAAACTGATTAATGGAGGTATTTTGCCAGCTGGTGTTGCGTGTTGTCTGACTTATGTGTTTTTTGCTTTGAGTTTATTTACAGTGTGGTTTCGGAGATCTTAGGGTAAGAACAGTTGATCAGTGTTCATATGGCAGGTGTGATTGGTTGATCAGTGTGTACGGCAGGTGTGATTGGTCGATCAGTGTGTACGGCAGGTGTGATTGGTCGATCGGTGTGTATGGCAGGTGTGATTGGTCGATCGGTGTGTAAGGCAGGTGTGATTGGTTGATCAGTGTGTACGGCAGGTGTGATTGGTTGATCGGTGTGTACGGCAGGTGTGATTGGTCGATCAGTGTGTACGGCAGGTGTGATTGGTCGATCAGTGTGTACGGCAGGTGTGATTGGTCGATCAGTGTGTACGGCAGGTGTGATTGGTCGATCGGTGTGTATGGCAGGTGTGATTGGTCGATCGGTGTGTACGGCAGGTGTGATTGGTCGATCAGTGTGTACGGCAGGTGTGATTGGTTGATCAGTGTGTACGGCAGGTGTGATTGGTTGATCAGTGTGTATGGCAGGTGTGATTGGTTGATCAGTGTGTTTGGCAGGTGTGATTGGTCGATCAGTGTGTACGGCAGGTGTGATTGGTTGATCATTGTGTACGGCAGGTGTGATTGGTTGATCAGTGTGTACGGCAGGTGTGATTGGTTGATCAGTGTGTACGGCAGGTGTGATTGGTCGATCAGTGTGTACGGCAGGTGTGATTGGTCGATCAGTGTGTACGGCAGGTGTGATTGGTTGATCAGTGACCCACCTGTATGTTCCTCCACTGGCTCATCTGCTGCTGCCTCTTCTGGAAAAGAACAAGATACAGTTACAGACAGACAGACAGACAGACAGGCAGGCAGACAGACAGGCAGACAGACAGGCAGGCAGGCAGACAGGCAGACAGACAGACAGACAGACATATTGACATATACAGATAGCTATATAGATATATATAGAGACAGATGGCTATATAGATATACATAGAGACAGATGGCTATATAGATATACACAGACACATAGATATATACAGACCGATAGCTATATACAGATAGATAGCTATATAGATATGCAGATAGATAGATAGATGCATAGATACTAGATCCTACCTGCAGGCTCTTCCTCAAGGGCTTCAGGAGCTTCTGTTGGAACAGAACACAGGTCACATGGTAAGATGGGCGGAGCCTCGTGCTGGTTAGCAACAGTAGTCATGGCGTGGCTACTACTTCCCTATTGCTCTGTCTTTTGATCAGATTACATCAACTCACCTTCCGATTCTGCTTCTGACAAAACGTCTGTTTCTGTGGAGACAAGTTAACAAAATGATGAAGACGGTGATCTTGTAAGGCTCTTTTTACCAATGTAATATTTATTTGTTTTAATACTTTTGTTGGAGGAACAATGCGTATTAATCCCTGTTTCTATGGTTAAAGGGACAATCTGCATACCTGCTTCCTGTTGTGATTCTTCTTCCTCTTCTGCTACTTCCTGTATCTCATCTGCAACGAAACCAAAAAGAAACGTGAGCGGTCTCGCTAACAACAGCTAGCACCAAGGTAGTTGAGTTGACAATGGCATTAAAATCAGCATCAGAGTTAGCATCAATGTTAGCATTAATATTAGCATTAGCGTGAGATTCTTACCCTCTTCTTCTGCTACTACCACTTCTTCAACCTCTGGTGCTGCCTCCTCAAACACTTCCTCCTCCACTGGAGCTGCTTCTTCTTCTACGGCCTCTTCTTCTACAGGTGCTGCCTCCTCAACCACTTCCTCCTCCACTGGAGCTGCCTCTTCTTCTACAGGTGCTGCCTCCTCAACCACTTCCTCCTCCACTGGAGCTGCCTCTTCTTCTACTGCCTCTTCTTCTACAGGTGCTGCCTCCTCAACCACTTCCTCCTCCACTGGAGCTGCCTCTTCTTCTACAGCTGCTGCCTCCTCAACTTCTTCCTCCTCCACTGGAGCTGCCTCTTCTTCTACGGCTTCTTCCTCAACGGGAGCAGCCTCCTCAACCACTTCCTCCTCCACTGGAGCTGCCTCTTCTTCTACAGCTACTGCCTCCTCGACCACTTCCTCCTCCACTGGAGCTGCCTCTTCTTCTACAGCTACTGCCTCCTCAACCACTTCCTCCTCCACTGGAGCTGCCTCTTCTTCTACTGCCTCTTCTTCTACAGCTGGTGCCTCCTCGACCACTTCCTCCTCCACTGGAGCAGCTTCCTCAACGGTCTCCTCCTCAACAGGGGCAGCTTCTTCTTCTACTGCCTCTTCTTCTGCAGGTTCCTCAACCACTTCCTCCTCCACTGGAGCAGCTTCCTCCTCTTCTGGCTCTGGCTCCTCCTCCAGAATCTCAGGCTCCTCCTCCTGGACCTCAGGCTCCTCCTCCTGGACTTCAGGCTCCTCCTCCAGGATCTCAGGGTCCTCTTCAATCACCTGCGAACGGCCCCACAACAACATTGCTCGTGAGGACAGTCTTCTGACTCTGTCTGACCGCTCAGCCAAACGCTACGCCAGTCGGCCATTTTGTCCTTTTTTCACACGAGAGTGATGTTCCTATTGTGAGCTGGAGAGTGTGGATCGCACAGTGTGATGAAGAGGACTGACCTCAGGAGCTTCTTCCTCCTCCTCCTCCTCTTCCTCAGCCAGCACAGGCTCTGGTTCAGGTTCTGGTTCAGGTTCTTGTTCAGGTTCTGGAGGGACGCACAGAGGGGTGGGTTAGTTTGGACGCCGATTTCGTTGAACCTCAGATGTTCTGCTTCAACGCAGCAGGAGAAGGAAGAATCTTCTCATTGTTTGATCATGCACCGGATCTCTCTCTTTCCCACACACACACACACACACACACACACACACACACACACACATACACACACACACCTGGTGGGGGAAGGGCTGCATCCTCTACCTTGGTGGCCTCAACCACTTCCTCAACAACAGGCTCAGGAGCAGCTGTGGGGAGGGAGGGAGGGAGGGGGGAGGTGAGAACAAAAGGGTGTAGGGAGGGAGGGGATGAAGAGACAAGGGTGTGGTGAGGGGGTGAGGAGACAAGGCAGCGGGGGGGGAGCGTGAACACAAGGAAACATACTTTCTCCAACACAATCACATGAATAATCACATGTCGTTATTACATCACTACATGTAATCATCCAGCAACACGGTGGTGCTGGGAGTCAGAGACTGTGGAGGGTGTTCAGGAGCTGGGTTGGGATGAGGAGTGGAGGTAAAGGTGTGTGTGTGTGTGTGAGGGGGGGGGGGAGGCGGGGGGAGCCGTGTGGAGGTTGTACACCACAGCACAGGTATGTAGCAAGACCTGCTTGTCCTCTCAAACAGGCCTCAGTGTGGAAACGGAACAGGTGGTCTGGTATGGGTGTTCTACATACAACATAGACTCTGAGGTTAATGGTTAAACTGACACTGATAGCTGGAGCAACATGGCTCTCCAGTACCAGCCCATACACCACACACAACACGCGCACAGCACCACACACAAGCAGCACCACATGGCGTGCACACGCGACGCGTGCACAACCAGGCACACAGCACGGCGTGCCACAGTGTGCACATTCAAACAGTAGTTTCGATCTTGTTTTTTTATCACACGCTCCTCTCTCCACACACTCTACTACTCTTTCTTTAGCCTCACATCTCCTTTCTTACTCTCTCGGATATCCGGAAATTCGCCTCTCTCTCTCCATCCACTATCTTTTAACTGTTGCCGCGCCTCTTGTTTTCTACATCTCTCACTATCCTTTAGACTCCCTCTCCTCACTATCCTTTAAACTCGCCTCTCTCCCTCCTCCTCTCTCCTCACAATCTTTAACTCCCTCCCTCTCCTTCCCTTTCTCACTCTGCATTACTAATCCTTAACTCTCTCTCTCCTCCCGTCCTCTCTCTCTCTTCATCATCCTTATCCTCTCTCCCTCCCTCTCACTACCTCTCTCACTATTTTAACTCCTCCTCCCTCGTCCCTTCCTTTCTCACTCTATAATTAACTATCCTTAACTCCTATTTCTCCCTCCCTCTCATCCTCACTCTGTCTTTAACGCCCTCTCGTGCTCTCCTTCCTTTTCTCACTCTATTACTATCCTTAACTCCCTCTCTCTCTCCCTCCCCCTCTCTCTCCCTCCCCCTCTCTCTCTCCAGCCCCCCCCCTCTCCCTATAAAGAGGCCGGCGATCCCTTGAGGCGTGTGTTAAGAGTGAGGAAGCTTAAGAGCGCTACTCTGGCAGCACTTGATAACTACTCTGTCTTCAGAGGCTGTTCTAGAACAGGCTGAGGGATTCTAGAACAGGCTGAGGGAGTCTAGAACAGGCTGAGGGATTCTAGAACAGGCTGAGGGATTCTAGAACAGGCTGAGGGATTCTAGAACAGGCTGAGGGAGTCTAGAACAGGCTGAGGGATTCTAGAACAGGCTGAGGGAGTCTAGAACAGGCTGAGGGATTCTAGAACAGGCTGAGGGATTCGTAGGGAACATCGAATCAGCAGGATGCTGGTGTGAGAGTAATATGAGTCATCTGGATCAGTAATGATAGCAGGCGACACTGTTAAGCCTGCTCATGTTTGCGACACACTCCGTATGTGATGTGGTTGAGCTTGCGTTGAATCACACTCCAGGGGTATTACATTAGCTCGCGCTCCAGGGATGTTACAAACATGTGTTGTTGACAGTCTCATCACTGTGTGTGTGTGTTTGTGAGTGAGAGGGTGTGTGCGCATTTCATGTGTGTGCGCGCGAGTTTGTGAGCAGTGTGTATGTGTACAGTAACTAATAGGTTTGTGATCCTTAAACAAACATGGTAGGCCCTTTCTGTGGAACTATACACACTCTTGCATCAGTTTAGGTGCGTGTGTGTGTGTGCACGATGCACTTCTGTGTGTGTGTGAGTGTGCGTGTGAGTGAGTGTGTGTGTGTGGGTGTGTGTGTGAGTGTGTTACCTTCTTCAACAGGTGCGGCAGGGGCCTCCCTGAGGTTGGGGTCCTTAGTGATGACAACGGTGGCTTTCTCTTTCAGTCCTGGAGGGTTTACATGTGACGAACACGGTTGAGGTTGGCACGGCAACACACACTTAGGAGAATACGCCTCGGAGCAAGGCTACAACTTTTGTTGGCACGGCGACCGTGTTCAGCATTGTTGATCGATGTTCTACAATCGATTGCTCGTCTCGGCTAACGTGTAACTCTACAGATTGTATACTTGTAAATAAACATGACGTTTATTTTGATGACATAAGAGTTGGTTTTGACATTCGAATAGGTGAGAAAACACAATGGAGAACATCGTAGGAGAACACAATCTAGAACAACATTTCAAGCAGCAATAGACTTGGGTTTTCTTTTGCCGACTTCGGTGTAATCCCGGTGTGTGTTTGGTTTGAGTGGCGTGGCGTGGCAAGGTGTCTATAGACAGTGCAGAGAACAGGTGTGTGTGCGGACGAGAGAAGAAAGGAAGTGAAGTGGAAAGTGAAGTTAAAAAGGAGGGAAGCTGTAAAGGGTTGTAGCCTTGAGAGAACCCTTCTCTGTTTCAACCTGCCTGTCATGGAGCTATTGTCATCAATAGAGTTCAAACTTTCAAACACACGCACAAACACGACACCATCGATTCAGCTACGATTTCTCAAGGGTTCATTTCTACCAGTTCTTCTGCTTTGACGATGCCTGGTCGATCTAAATCTCATCTGGGTTGCATTTGATTGGCCCAATTGGGGAGAACCGAGGCATCTGATTGGTCGACCGGGTGGCACAGAGGCATCTGATTGGTCAACTGGGTAGCACAGAGGCATTTGCATGCACTTGAAAACAGGAAACCCTTCAAGGATCCAGCAACTTTATTAACAAAGAACACAAGAACACAGGAGAAGACTGGTTGGATCGGCTCTGCTTGCTTTTGTTGTCGTCACGGTCAAAATCTGTGCAGCCATCAGGTACCGGACCACAAGACTAAAAAGTCCTCTCTACTCCAAATCCAAATGTTTTCTCAGCCCAAGAGATGGCAACAAAATGTAAAAGCACACCTGTAGTTCTAATATTACAGCACCTGATTGTGTGATACTTCCCCCCGTCATTGTTTGTTTACAGGAAGTGATGACAACGTAACGCTCAGCTTCCTCTCCACTCTGATCGCCACCGCTAAAGGAGCGCTTTAGGCCCGGTGATGGGGCTTTTAAATTTTTTTTTTTTAACTTCCTGGGTCACCTCAAGGAACGCACCAGAGGAGGAAGCGTCAGCTCAGGTCAAAGGTCAACGTGTGGCGACTGCGCAGGAGCTGCTTTACACGGAGCCAAAATGGTTCCATTTCGGATCTCCGGGATAACAGCGGTTAAAGTCACTGACGCTTCCGTCTTCATGCGTTCCTCGGGACACCAAATGGGTGAGGTGGGGGAATGGGATCTGGGGGAGGGGGGGGGAGTCCAGCTATGACATCATCAGCACGGTCGGTTGTGACATCACTTCTTGCCTCCCTTGTCAGACTTGTCACCCTTGGATTTTTTCGCCGCTTTGGCAAGTTCTTTACTTTTTGCCTTGTCATCTTTCTCCCCTTTCTTCCCATCCCCCTCTCCACCATCTTTCCCTCCCTTCTTCTCTCCACCTTTTTTCGCTTTCTTGCCCTCTTTCTCTTTCTCCTCGCCCCCTGCCTCCTCCTCCTCCTCCTCCTTCACCACTACCACCACCTCCCTCTCCCTCTTCAATCTCTCCATCACCTTCTCCAACTCCTCCATCTCTATCTTCTCCTCCTCCTCTTTCAGCCTAACGACCACCTTCTCCTTCACCCTAGCCGCCGTGGCCTCGTCCCTCCTCAACCCCAGAGCCTTTCCCTCTTCCTCCTTCGCCAGGATGTTCCTCACCTCCGCCAGAGCCAGCTTGGCGATCTTCTTGGCCTCCACGCGCTCGTGGATGAGAGCCAACTGCTGCTTCAGAGCCTCACGCAGCTTCCAGCCCACATCTTTGGTCAGAGGGTTTTCTGAAGTCAGGGGAAGGGGGGGGAGGTGGGGGGAGGTGGAGGGGAGGTGGAGAGGAGGGGTGGAGGGAGGGAGGAAGAAAAAAGAAAAAAAGGGATGTTTCCTCTTCAGAGTGGGAAAGGTCCCTGAATACCGTGGGGAGGGGGAGGGGGGGGTTTGAGGGAGGGAGGGATGGGGGATGGAGTTTGAGGGAGGGATGGAGGGTGGAGTTTGAGGGGAGAGTGGGGGTGGACGTTTGAGGGAGTGGAAGAGTGGGGGGGTGGGTTTTCGAGGGAGGGATGCGGGGGTGGAGTTTGAGGGGGAGGGGGGTGGAGTTTTTGAGGGGGGGGGGGAGAGTTTGGGGGAGGGATGGAGTTTGAGGGGAGGGATGGGTGGAGTTTGAGGGGAGGGATGGGGGGTGGAGTTTGAGGGGAGGGATGGGGGCTGGAGGTTTGAGGATGGGGGTGGAGTTTGAGGGGAGGGATGGGGGTGGAGTTTGAGGGGAGGGGGGTGGAGTTTGAGGGGAAGGGAGGATGGGGGTGGAGTTTGAGGGGAAGGGAGGATGGGGGTGGAGTTTGAGGGGAAGGGAGGATGGGGGTGGAGTTTGAGGGGAAGGGAGGATGGGGGTGGAGTTTGAGGGGAGGGGGGTGGAGTTTGAGGGGAGGGATGGGGGTGGAGTTTGAGGGAAGAGATGGGGGTGGAATTTGAGGGGGAGGGATGGGGGGGGGTGGAGTTTGAGGGGAGGGATGGGGGTGGAGTTTGAGGGCCATGCAGCTGGGACCAGGAGCTCAGTAAGTATGTGGACTTCCCTAATCCACAGACACTATTCAGTACCTGAAGTATCCATTAGTTGGATTAAAGCACTTTGGATCTCTAGTTTGTTGCTCTGGCATACTAGGGTAGTTAAAGAGGTGTCAGGTGTTACCATTTTTACTGGTAAAAAAAAACACCAGGCTGGAACGCTCACCTGGCAGTTAGTGCCATGCCTCATTACAGTTACTGCTAATGACTTCATTTGTTGACTTTGTGTTTCAGGGGAAAATACTGATCATAAAAATATCACACGTACTTAAATTCCAACATGCAAGTAAACCAGTGCATTACTGTTCAACTGAGGGTAATTTTCATCAAAGTAATGCAGTAAGACTTATTTCATAGTACACTGCAGTTATTCAGTTTTCCAAATAAGCCTGCGTGATGCTTATTAATGTAGATACACCACTACACACTCAAACCTGACACACTCCTCATGCTACAATATACCTTTCTTTCCTTGTTTCCTGATCACATCGCCAGGTTTCTCATCTGATGTTTAAAAAAAAATAAAAGACACCACGGTTACTATAGCAACAGCGGCTCGGTCGAACCATTTGAACGACGACTTTCGTCTAGCCGAGCGAAAGCTTTGCAGTTCCTCTAGCTGTAACAGTCTGTCACTCGACCAGGGTCAGCGATGATTTTGTATCTACCCGCCTGAGTTTTTAATTTTATTATCTAAAAACAGCGACATCAGACAGACTGCTCAGCTAAACTTCCAGCTTCGTTTTTGTCACTGTTGCGTATTTTCATCGGACCTTGCGCAGCGTTTCAATGCAATCTGAATGAGTTTGTTTAACCCCGTACAAAAGTTCCACTTTTTGGGTCAGTTTGAAACGAACATGTTTAGAAAAAAATGTCCGTACAAAACGAGCGTGTCCGGCAACGTCCATCATTTGCACAGGCCCGTCAAGATACACAAGAGTGACCCTTGAGTCAAGATTGCAATGTTGCACCGCTAAACTTAACTTCCGATCACTTCCGTGAGCGTAAACACTCGCTCGCCATGATGCGCAGATTTCTACAACGTCCTGGTTCTATGGTCAAACAGATTGGACATGAAATCTGCGAACCAAGGAGTTTTAAGCAACAGGCAAGTAAACAGAAACCAAACCAAATATTTCCCACTTGGATGGCTTTGAAAAATCCTGCTTCACATGCAATCTGCAGTGTTGGCACAAGTTTGGACACGCACATATTTACGGTGCCAGCCTTCGGTAAATATTTGATCGTTGATCTCGAAGTTGCAGGATTGTTTTGTTCTAAATGCACGAATTAATATCTGGATTTAACAACAACAACTAAATTAAAAACAGTTTTGTTGCTAAATCCAGATTAGGCGTTGACATCTGGCAGTGCCCTTTAGACAGACAACACCACGTGTTGAGAGAAAACAAATTGGACAACTAGCAGACAAAACGAACAAATGTCTGTCCATCTAAAACTTTCTGTCTCCGACACCGGTGTATCTCTGGGTTTAGCAAGCTCTGCTTTCCTCATTCCGGTAAAAGAACGGCCTGGTTTGAGTGGAGACAGAAAACAGATGGCCACGCTGAAGTTTGGAGTCAGATGTTTGATACGACAGCAGAGGGCAATAATGGTATCGTTACAGCACTAAAACACATTTTTATGAGGTCTGTAACACAAACAAGGTCTTGATAAGGTAGTTGGACGTCTTCAAGGGCCACGGATCGATGTGTGATTTTTTTTTAAAGAGTCAAAACGCACAACAGACTACTTCAAAGCATGCCCATGCTACATGCAGAATGCTTGGAATCAACCACACAATGAATTGAATCAGAATCGGTTTATTCTGATTCAGATTCTCTTCCTTTCTGCAGGGGATTGTAACCGAATCTTGTTGGATAAACACACCAGATTCACTCATTATGTCAATCTTATGCTATGTTATATTGGCTAACCGTTGTGAGTCATGTGAAATTCAGGCACCAATCTCGGCCTCATCAATTGTGAATATGGAATCAGATGTCCACCGGAGAACAAGAAAAACACGTTTCTTGTTCTCCTGCTCCACATTCTTGGTCGTTAGGCGACAGCACACTACGTACACGTCTGAGTTCACGAGAATTTCTGGTGAGAAATTTGCCATCCTTAACTGGAGTATTCGAGGTATGTTCTTTTAAAGATGGAGAATTGTGATTAGCGAAGAAAGTTTGGGGCCGAGATTCGTTTGCGTTTTCGTTAGGAGTCGCAGAGCATGGTACGATATGCTAGTCAGGGTTTGTATCGTTACGAGAAATCTCCTGTCTTTTCTCTTCTGAAAGAGGACGATAGGGTTTGGACTCCACACTGCAGTGATACTGTATCCAAACAGTTGGCTTACAAGAAAGCGAAAACCAACATTTACCTCCGACTTGAGGTGTTGCCTGTTTCCAACTGTCTTTTGTCAACTATCAAGCTGAGAAATTTCAGTTTTCCAACAAACCAAAAAAATGGAGGAGTTTGGAAACAAATCTCTTATCCTACACTCCTAAACTAAAACTTTAGAGAGGTCGAAGTAGTCATAGATATAAAACTGGCGGTGAAATCTTTATATTCCAAACATTCCGACAAAATAATAATCGTTTTTTTATTCAAGAGCAATATGCAAATGGAGACGAACATTTTGAAAGGAACGCTTACTGAAGTGAATTAATTTAAAGATTCATACCGACGAACACAAAACATTTAAAAACATCTCGAAACACGGAACAAGCATCAAAAGACTCGTGGCGATGGAATGGGTCGATCTTAAAGAGGACGGTTAATCAACTGACATTGATTTAGCAAATCTATCAAAGACGATTCAATGATTATGGGGAAAAATAGAAACAACAAAGAATAGTTTTCCTGATAGAAGGGTTTGAATACGTTTCGTAGTAGGAATTGTTGAACATGCTTCTTATTGGCAAGAGTCTCAGTGCAATTGATCGACTGCATAAATCGGTAGTAGTTATTTTCTGAGTGTAAGCAACAGTTATAGTTGCGGGCCAAGAGCACAAAATCACAAGAGATGTTGAGGGAAAAAAACCTGCTCTGGTATTCCTGATAGTATTGATACAAAACTGTCAAATCCCATTGGCGCAAAAACAAAACAACAACAACAAAAAACAACAACAAATCTTCTCAAAGACTCTTGAAGATTCCTTGTCTTCTCTTCCAAAACGTGGGAATGTTGGGTTGTCTCTTTATAAGCTTGTTCACAGACCGTTAGAAGGAGAGTTCTAGAGACGGTCACCCAGGTCTCCCTGTGCTCGCTCGGCAAAACAGGCTTTATGGCTTTCCGGTTGATTACTGATTGTGCAGACCTACAATCACTATTTTCTGTCCCTGTTCTCTTTTAGGCTTGGAAGAGCCTCCGCCTTCCTCCTGATCTTCCACTGCACCCTCATCTTCCTCTATCGGCTCAAACGGACTCAAGAGGCCATACAGGAAGGTGAAGAAGCCGTTAAACCAATCAGAACCCTCGGCTAACCCATCCTCCAGAGACTCCTCCCACTGACCTCCATGAGTGGTCAGGCCTACGCAGACACAAGGAAAAGGGTAGGAGAGAGACACGGACAGAAGTGGAAGGGGAGAGAGAGAGGGGAGATGGAGGGGAATAGAAAAAGAATGAAAAAGAAAGTGAGGAGGAGGAAGAATGAAAAAGAGAGCGGGAGGAGGAAGAGAGTGTGGGGGGTAGTTCAGAAGGAGAAAGGGAAAGGAAAAGAGGAAAGTTGGAAAGTTTAAGAGAGGTTAGGCAGCTAAAGAAACTACTCTAAAGTTCTATGTCCTGTAAAGTTAGCATTAAAGCAGCGTTATGACTAAAGAGAGAGAATAAAGCACTGCATAGCTTAGCATACTATAGAGTATAGCTTAGCATAGCATTCTCGAGTATGACATAGCATAGCGCAGCTTAGCATACTGTAGAGATTAGCATAGCATTGTAGAGTATGATAAAGCGTAATGTAGCTTAACGTACTGTAGAATATAGCTTAGCATAGCAGAGGATATAGCTTAGCTTAGCATAGAGTACAGCAGAGTTGAACACAGTAGGAAGGAACATGCAGTGAGAACTACCTACATAAATCTCCAAGATGGCTGCCATGGAAACCGTGAACACGCTCGGAGCAGGCGACAGTCAACAGGCCAGCTTAATGACAGTGCTAGCTAGACGATACAAGATTGGCGGTGCGAGAGACGCAACACCTAAGTCCAAGTTGTAGTTCAAGCATTGTGATGTGGTATAAAACAGGACACTAGCCTACACGGTGGCACCGGATTGCTCGGTTTGTGACTACGGATCCAGTTCAGAGGGTTTCTGTGTCTGGGAGGGAAACGTGGAAAGTATCCCACTGTAACTTGTGTGTGTCTAATGCTAAAGGTTAGAGTGTTTTATGTTCTGGTCACTTAGAAGATGGAAGAGTTGGCTCGGAATGCTAAGGTCGGAATGGAACCCGAGAACACGTGATCACCCCATGCACATGCAACACATTGGAATCATTTTCCTTATTGGTGTTTTTTTTTGTTGGTTTGTTTGTTTTTGTTTCGGTGGAATTGACCAATGAAACCCTGTCTCTCATTGGAGAGATTGAATCTATTGAGTCAGTCATGCAAAAGGAAACCCAAATCACAATTATGTAACACACACGCACACACACATATATACCTATCCACAGTCTATCAATGCTAACAGTGATAATGTTTCTATCTTAGAGAAATTAACTTGCCTAGCAGAACTTTAGCGTCCTCCACATCGAAGTCACCATCTCCATCCGTATCGTAGGAAACAAGTTTACCTAGTAGAATAATCGTAGATACACTTTAGTTGAGCTAGCATGCTTATCATTAGCATTTGGCTACATCTCACTGTGAAGAGATCTGAGGTATGAGAGGGGAGATGGGTGGGTTGGCTCGCTTTCCGCTTGTTTAAGGGAGTCATCTTTCTGTCCACTTCTGCAGGTTCAGGTTCTGTCTTTTTAAACTAGTAGATTAAGTGTCTGACTTGACGTGTCAGAAATATAAATGGCTGAATCTCAATCTGTTTCTAACAACGAACTAATCCGTGGACAGTTGACACATCTGTGTGTTAACACCCCTCAAAAAAGATGATAAGGATATGTAAATATATAATAATAATAATAATAGTAATAATAATAGTAATGGTAATAATAATAGTAATATAATAATAGTAATACATCTTCACGCCTTATTAACAAAAGACTAACATACAATTTAATATCCACACTTCATGCTACCTTTATATTAAAACTGTGTTGCTAGCTGGTGGTTAGTCCACATTCGGGGGAGATGGGGTGTTTAAATCAACTGTTAAAATTCAAACGGGAGGTGCTGGTGAGATGGTGAGGAGGATGATGATGAAGATTATCTAAAGGTTTAGGAATGATTTGGGCTCCTGTACAAACATCATACCTTGTATAGCTTCTGAGAGGTTAATACGCAAGTCCTTAGCTTTCGCTGCATGCAAGATTAACACCAGACAAACAAAAATAAAGATACGTTCAGATTTGTAAAATTAACACAAATTACAGATTATCACAGATTACAGCAATGACATCAAGAGGAATTTATCAAGGAGACAGACTGATACATTATTAGTGAACACTCCCTTCACGCATGCAAAAAAAACTGGCACACTTTGCTTACTGATAGTTAAGTTGCTAATTGACAGTTAAGTTACTGACACGAGGGCTTTCTGTGAGTATTGCATCAGTTAAACGCTGAGAACTGATGTGGTTGTTCGTTGCTAGCTAGCCAACGTAGGGGAGAAGACTCCAGTAGAATATGGAGTTCATGATCCCTTGGGATCTGAGAAGGCTGGACTGGAGCTAAGTATTGTAAACTGTACTACATGGTGTGCTGTAGCTTTGAGAGTGGACGGTTTGATGTTTGTCGAGAGTCGGTTCGACGTGACGTGTTTCAAAGAGGTGTGTGTGTGTGTGATAGAGGTGTGCATGAGCACAGGTGTGAGGAAAGTGTGTTTGGATCGAGTGACGTTGAGAAACAGTGAGGTGAGGTGTGTGTCTGAGAGAGAGTGAGAAAAGAAAAAGGTGAGAAGAGAAGGACGTGTGTGTGTGTGTGTGTGAGCTTGTGACCGGTGTTGAATGGAGGGTGAGTTGAAAATGGGCCTCCCTTTAAGAGTGAGTGAAGTCATTTCGAACTGGAGGAGAGGTCAGACACTTATTTGTGTTGCTTGACCCCTCATACAGCAACTACCTTGGGGTGCTGGTCGGGATACAGTCTGAACCCTAGCAACGGTTGTGTGTGTGTGTGTGTGTGTGTGACAGGCATGCGAGCATGTGACAGGTCTGCTTGTACGTGACAGTTGTGGGTGTGTGTGGGTGTGTGTTGGACGCGAGCATCAGGTGAGCGTGTGTGTGTGACGGACGCGAGCATCAGGTGAGCGTGTTTGTGACGGACGTGAGCCTCACAGGTGAGCGTGTTTGTGATGGACGAGAGCATCAGGTGAGCGTGTTTGTGATGGACGAGAGCATCAGGTGAGCGTGTTTGTGATGGACGAGAGCATCAGGTGAGCGTGTGTGTGTGACGGACGTGAGCGTCACAGGTGAGCGTGTGTGTGTGACGGACGTGAGCCTCACAGGTGAGCGTGTGTGTGTGACGGACGTGAGCGTCACAGGTGAGCGTGTGTGTGTGCGCGCGTGTAAGACTCACCGAGGACGCCCTGGTAGTCGACCAGGTCGAAGTAGACGACCGCGACGGAGGTCCAGACTCCGAGCAGCGCCAGAACCATGAACCAGGTGAAGAAGGAGCTCCCTCCAGACGACTCTGCTGCCTTGCCGTTCTTACTGGCTAGCTGCTGTTTCATCTCTGTAGGACGGGACCGGAGAAGGTAGGAGGAGGGGGGAGGAGGAGGTAGGAGGAGGAAGGAGGGAGGAAGAGGAAGGAGGGGGGAGGAGCAAGGAGAAGGGAAGAGGAGGAGGGAGGGGTAGGAAGGAGAAGGAGGAAGACAGATGTGTGGATCGAAGGAGAAGAGAAAGGAGGACAACAACAACAACAAAAAAGAATTATGATTCAGGTTTAAATCGTGTACATTTGATCATGTGTTTGTTAAGACGCTTTCATCCAACGCTACGTGCCGGTGCCTGCGTGCCGATGGCCACCTGCGTTCTGCAGCACGAATGTTAAGATGTTACCGAGCGACACCTTTGTCCCCGCATCCCAGGCTTCCTGGGGGGAGAGTCATTCCTCTTCTGGGCAATACAACTAACCACATAGACAGGTTGAGAGGCTATCATTAGAAAAGGTTCGACTGAGAGAATGCGCTCTGTGATAGTTGGTGGTTGGTCGGCTAAATAACAACGTATTCTTCTGAGGACTGAACGCGCGCTACCTTTCTGAATAAAGGCATTTGTATTCTAATCTGATTCTTGAAACTGGATACAGGAAACTCTCTTGAGATGAGAGGAGAGACGGGAGAGAAGAGAGGAGAGGAAAGGAGATAGAAGAGAGGAGAGGAAAGGAGAGAGAAGAGAGGAGAGGAAAGGAGATAGAAGAGAGGAGAGGAAAGGAGAGAGAAGAGAGGAGAGGAAAGGAGAGAGAAGAGAGGAGAGGAAAG
Source organism: Plecoglossus altivelis (assembly GCA_036571765.1). Taxonomy (NCBI): domain Eukaryota; kingdom Metazoa; phylum Chordata; class Actinopteri; order Osmeriformes; family Plecoglossidae; genus Plecoglossus; species Plecoglossus altivelis. The sequence goes on from BROE01000001.1 coordinate 13,695,108, forward strand.
GAGAGAGAAGAGAGGAGAGACAGGAGAGGAGAGAGAGAGGAAAAAGAGAGAAGAAAAGTCAGAACAGAGAAGACAAAGGATCAGTAGAGGAGTTATTCTCGGGGCTGTTGACACCGCTGCACAGTGCATTGTGGGTAAAAATACCCGAGTTGGGAGAGATGGCAGGGGAAGAATGAACAGGTGGTCCACTGCCCTCCACTAGGTCAAACCACTCACACACACACACACACGCTGTATGCACACTCACACACACCTACACACTACACTCACACACACACGCTGTATGCACACTCACACACGCCTACACACTACACTCACACACACGCTGTATACACACTTACACACGCCTACACACTACACTCACACACCTACACACACGCTGTATACACACACTGCACTCACACACGCCTACACACTGCACTCACACACACACACACTGTATATACATACACCTATACTACACACACACTTATGCTCGACGCACACACTGTATATACATACACCTATGCAGTACACACACACCTACACTCTACACTCACTTATACTCCACACACACACAAACACTCTACACAGACACACAACTATAGTGTACACACACACGCAAATACACTCCATACAGACACTCAATGTCTGCACACTTAAACGTTTCACAAACACAAGGACACTTTACGCATCACACACTTGACTGAGTTACAGACTCACACACACACACACCCCCCTAGCACCTGCTAAAGTCAGCGTCGCAGCTATAAAAATACAGCACGATTGCTTGCCAAACTCTCACGTTGCCTCTAGTCATTACTGATGCTCCCAACCGCTAGATTTACCTTCAGACGAACAAACACACACACACACACACACACACACCCACACAAACAGTAACCTTCAAAATAATACCACACTCAAGTCCTTGTCAAGACAGAATTCCAAGCAACGATAAACTGCAGCACCAGACTGCAGGCCTCAACCACTGACCTCTTCATCAGAGTAGTGACCCTCTGCACACCACACACACACAGACACACACCAGACACACACACAGACACACACACACACCAGACACACACACAGACACCAATTCTCCACCTCAACCCAGGTGGTGTCCCTCTGTCCACTCCAACACTTTCAACACCCAGCAAGGAGAAGCCGTCAATTGCCTAGAAACGCCGTTCCCCCCGACAGCGGCAGAAGTTGTCAAAACACCGGGACGAGGAGGAATCACCTTCCGGAATCTCCTCGACGACCGTCGTCGGGGCGACGGGTTCCGCGACGGGTTCCGCGACGGGCTCACCCATCTCAGCTCAGACCGAGCGGGCGACCAGTCCAGACTGCGACTTGTCCCAGAGAGGTGAGTACTCAGTCTAACCCTCTCCCATGACCCCCACACCCTCCCCCCCCAATAGACCCTGCCTCCCTTTTGTGTTCCCAGCATGCTCTGTGGGAGGGGAGGGGTAACCCGACACCAGACCTGGCGACCAATAGGAGCTATTTATAGAGCTGCGCGACCTCGGCCGCCTGGCGTTAGGACACGGACGCCCCGGATCTCAAGTGGCCAGGATGGCACCGCTGCCATGCCAACGAGACGGAATGATTACAGAAGCTTCGGGTACAGACACAGCGACAGGAACTTACTTCCTAAACCCTACCTCCTAAACCATAGCCCCTATCTCCTAAACCCTAGCCCCTACCTCCTAAACCTTAGCCCCTATCTCCTAAACCCTAGCCCCTACCTCCTAAACCCTAGCCCCTACCTCCTAAACCCTAGCCCCTACCTCCTAAACCCTAGCCCCTATCTCCTAAACCCTGGCCCCTACCTCCTAAACCCTAGCCCCTACCTCTTAAACCCTAGCCCCTACCTCCTAAACCCTAGCCCCTACCTCCTAAACCCTAGCCCCTACCTCCAAATAGGCATTGGTGTGTCCTCACACTACAGGAATATGTGAACATAATCAGACAATTACAAAAAGAAAGTGGAAAGGGAGGGAGAAGGACGCAGGGGGGAGAGAGGGGAGAGAAGAAAGCTGTGAAGAGGGATAGGGGAGAGAGAGGGATAGGGGAGAGAGAGGGATAGGGGAGAGAGAGGAATAGGGGAGAGAGAGGAATAGGGGAGAGAGAGGAATAGGGGAGAGAGAGGAATAGGGGAGAGAGAGGGATAGAGGGAGAGAGAGAGAGGAATAGGGGGGAGAGAGAGGGGGAGAGAGAGAAACCCTGGCACATCTCATAGCCTTGGCTAGACTGGACAGGGACAGAGATGGGCATTGACCTTACATGGCTGGTTAAGACTCCTCTTTTGTGTGCGTGTGTGTGTGCGTGCGTGCGCTGTGGCTTGTGTTTCTGTGTTCCAGCGTGCTCAAAGTTGCTCGTTCAAAACAAACACAAACTTCTACCAGGCCCAAGCGGAGGAACGTGCTGCCTGGATGCCAGAAAACCCCATTCAGCTTCTCTCTGGCTGGATCCCCTCTTACTGGAACAAACATGGCTGCCCGTCTGCCAACGCCTGCCATGGATGCGTCTGTCGTTCGTCGTAAAACTGGTTGTCTATCGGTTGCTCGAGGACGAGCAATAGCCGACAGGAGCAGGTATTGATGGAGGGAGGAGCCCAATCGCCGGAGGCAACGGTTAAGTCACATAGCAGGAAGAGCGAGTTAGCCAGCTGCCGTTCCACCGCAGCACGATGAAACACAGGCACATATTCACATCATGAGAGGGTGAAAGGATTTGAATAACAGGGACAACATAGCGCTGACTCAGCACTAATCACAAAGCAAAAATCCAGTTTAAATTTGACTCGTTGATTTAGAGACGTTCAAATTTTCGGTTTTAGTGAAACGGCTCCTCTGAACGTCGTTCCAGCAGTGGAAACAGTTTGTGGATGTTGCTTAATGAAACAAATCCCTCATTCCCAGTCACAAATAGAGTTATGCACCACAAGACCACCGCAGTCTACACACTACACAACTCACACAAACACTCACATCTCATGCACAGCCCTTTGCTGATTCTACAAGAACTTAAACGTGAAGAACTACAACGCACCATCTATCATGCTCCCCCACCATCACAGACAAACATGGTCCACCTCTGCCCCGATCACCACCACAAAACAAACTCACCGTAACTCTGTAATGTGTGGTCGTCCATGGCTAGATTGCAAGACATTGGGCTTTACTTTTTAAGTGCTTCGGCTGTAAACTCTATCTCTCTCTGACTCTCTCTCCGTCTCTCTGACTCTCTCTCTCTCCTTGACTATCTCTCTCTCTCTCTGTCTCTCTCTGACTCTCTCTCCGTCTCTCTGACTCTCTCTCTCTCCTTGACTATCTCTCTCTCTCTCTCTGTCTCTCAGTCTTCATTTGCAGGAGTCTTTTGCAAGTACATATTGTTCAGAGTTTCAGCTTACATAAGTTTCCATGGGTATGTCTGACTGACACACTCCCTCTCCTCTCATTCTTCGTCTCTGCTCTTGTCCCGTTCATACGAGCACACACCTCAAACGCACACACGCTTCAAACGCACACATACACACACCTTTGTGTCGCCGTGAGACCGTGGAACAAAGATCACAACCACTTAGTTCAGTTCCGGTCTTCATTCTTTCCCTTTTTACCCCCCCCCCCCCCCCTACTTTACCTCGCCAGAGGTCCCAACACCTTTTAACTCAAGTCTGTCTTGTGCACCCTATGGGTCTGTGGTCAGTGTATCCTAAAGGATGTGTACCCTATAGAACTGTAGGCTGTGCACCCTATAGGACTGTAGGCTGTGTACCCTATAGGTCTGTAGGCTGTGCACCCTATAGGACTGTAGGCTGTGTACCCTATAGAACTGTAGGCTGTGCACCCTATAGAACTGTAGGCTGTGCACCCTATAGGACTGTAGGCTGTGTACCCTATAGGACTGTAGGCTTGTGTACCCTATCTGTAGGATGTGTAACCTATAGAACTGCTGGCTGTGCACCCTATAGGACTGTAGGATGTATACCCTATAGAACTGTAGGCTGTGTACCCTATAGGACTGTGGTCAGTGTACCCTAAAGGCTGTGTACCTTACAGGACTATAGGCTGTGTACCCTATAGGACTGTCGGCTTGTGTACCCTATCTGTAGGATGTGTAACCTATAGAACTGTTGGCTGTGCACCCTATAGGACTGTAGGATGTGTACCCTATAGAACTGTAGGCTGTGTACCCTATAGGACTGTAGGATGTGTACCCTAAAGGCTGTGTACCTTACAGGACTGTAGGCTGTGCACCCTATAGGACTGTAGGCTTGTGTACCATATAGGATTGTAGGCTGTGTACCCTATAGGATTGTAGGCTGTGTACCCTATAGGACTGTAGGCTTGTGTACCCTATCTGTAGGATGTGTAACCTATAGAACTGTTGGCTGTGCACCCTATAGGATTGTAGGCTGTGTACCATATAGGATTGTAGGCTGTGTACCATATAGGATTGTAGGCTGTGTACCCTATAGAAATGTAGGATGTGTACCCTATAGGACTGTAGGATGTGTACCCTATAGAACTGTAGGCTGTGTGCCTTATAGGCCTGCTGGTATACAGTCTGTAGTAGAGAAGCAGAAGTTGCTCCCTGCTTCAACCACACACGTGCGCACACACTGTGTTCTCTTAGTCTTTCTGACACAGACACAGTGAGTCTTTCTGACACAGACACAGTGAGTCTTTCTGACACAGACACAGTGAGTCTTTCTGACACAGACACAGTGAGTCTTTCTGACACAGACACAGTGATATCTTCCTTTCTGGGTTCCACAGTAAACAAAAACAAACACGTCTGCCTTCCTCGTGCACAAACATGCAGCGTAGACTCCATGCCAGGAAGACTACAGGTCCCAGACTCCATGCCAGGAAGACTACAGCTCCCAGACTACAGGTCCCAGACTCCATGCCAGGAAGACTACAACTCCCAGACTCCACACCAGGAAGACTACAGCTCCCAGACTCCACGCCAGGAAGACTACAGCTCCCAGACTCCACACCAGGAAGACTACAGGTCCCAGACTCCACGCCAGGAAGACTACAGGTCCCAGACTACAGGTCCCAGACTACAGCTCCCAGACTCCACACCAGTAAGACTACAGCTCCCAGACAGTCTTCACATGGCACTCAAGGTAAAGCACACAGCACACCAGAAACAGCTAAACACAAAACACACGTGCCTGGACCTGGGGACTAGCTGACAGATTGCTGCAACATCACAGTTCTGTCACGCGCATGTTGTTAAAAAAAACAACAACAAAAAACTAGATAGTAACCATCATCATCAACATCCACCTCCCCAAGTGTTTCAAACCAGGCCAAGGCCAATACAGCTGCAGGCGTTTTCAACTCAGCCTTCATCTCACCGAAAACCCAACACTCATGCAAAGTTATACAAAGTAAGAGCAAGGAGCAGTGTTTAGTTAGGGACAAGAGAGAGGAGGGGGGTCACTGCAATGTAACACACTGTCACAGCACACGCCAGGCCTCAACAAGCAGTCGCTGTCTTTACCAGGTCTGTGGCCTTCATCTAGCCTTGTCAGGAGACCCTAGGAGGAAGAGGAGGTCTGGGAGGAGGAGGGGGTCTGGGAAGAGGAGGAAGAGGAGGTCTGGGAGGAGGAGGAAGTCTGGGAGGAGGAGGAAGAGGAGGTCTGGGAGGAGGAGAGGGGGTCTGGGGGGAGGAGGAAGAGGAGGTCTGGGAGGAGGAGGAAGAGGAGGTCTGGGAGGAGGAGGAAGAGGAGGAGGGGGTGTGGTCATCCTTTAGATCAACTCAGTTGTGACACAGGAAGACAGGTATATTATAAGTCAGCTGAGAACTCCACTGTATGTTAAAAAAAAAATTATAATAACATAAAAAGGTCAAACTCTGATAGCTATCTGATTTTCTGATTTGGTGACTCATAATGATGGGGGTGGAAGGTAACAAGATGTGTATCCACCGCTTACAGTGAATCTGTGTGACAGTGGAACAGTTATTTAGTTTTGCCTTGAAAGTGTTACCTACATCTGTTCTGTGTTTCTGTCACTGCCTGGACGTTCAAAAACAGCCATTTCTTTTGACTTGGCAGTGACTTAATTATTTCCTTAAATTTGTAGGCAGCTACTATCTCGAAGCAAGGATCCACAGTAGTATCGCACGTGTCTTTCGGTCGTCACAATGGTCACTAACTTAAAGTTGCGCGTGTGGTGGGTTTTTCTATCTACATTTTTGTTAACGTTTCACTTTGTGAAGTCGGGACCCTGAACAACGGTCAAACATACATGTAAGGGGCGGAGCCACGAGTTGTGAAACACAACGATAAGGTCCGTACATAATGTTCCAGAAGGGTTCTTTCCTTATGAAAACGCAGTTTGGTTTTGCCAAACGTGCAATTTACTGCGCTTCCGTGGACAACAGCCAATTGAAACACGAATGAACTTCATGCATTTATTCTTTACAGCGCACGGGAGGGTTTTCTAAGCTATGTTACTGTGGTACTCCGTGCAAAAGTTGAGCACAGAGTTGCTATCGCATGCTACAACCGCGAAAGTTTAATATAACCCCATTTTTAAGATTTCCATTTGCGATAAGATCGAAATGTGAAGAAAAACTTTGATGATACGATCTATACATTAACCTATTCTCTCCTCATACACTCCAGGAGGTGTGGCTGAAAGACCTTGGAGCTAACCTGTCTGAGATAACACGAAGCCAGGCCTACACTCAGATAGTGCAGATTTGTACTACTTCATGTGTACGTTCCCACCGCGAACATACATGAAGCTCGTGTACATTCTAAAAGACACGTGTCATTCCACAACTGGTGTTGGAGCGCTTGGAGCGTGCATTTACCATGGCCCCGTATACTTAGAGAGAGAGAGGTGCGCGCCCCCTTTTCTTCTCTCGGTGTAGTTTGCATTAGAGCGCACGCTGACAAAGTTTCGAGCAAGTTGCCGTCGTGTTATCTCAACCGATTAACTCTACGGGGAAAAGAGTAGCCTCGCGCCGATGCGCGATGACAAAAAAGTGGGGTTCCACATAATTACAAACCGCAGGGGGTTCGCGGTTGAAACGGCGACTATGGGAGCCACGTGTAACCCCTCCCACGTCTTAGCTTTATGGACACGTGAGCATTTGGAGAACTGACCGAAAACTAAAAGAGGGGGACAACGTCGCGCCCCCAGAAGCCTTACGACTCATGATTGATACCAGTCGATTTTTACACATTTTCCTGACGGCGTCAAAATCTAAACGTTCAGCTAACTAAGACGGGAGGCCTCGATTATTAGCCTTCAAATAAAGCCTCCATTGACTGTGCATCCTTGACTTAGAATGCAAGGAAGGGTTTTTAATTGTATTCCCCTAACAAAAGGATCCGTTCGGCTCGGTTTGCACAATTGGGAATCACCAGTAGCTAAATGATGTGGTTGCCGCTTGCAACAACAGAAACGATATAGACTTGAAATCAAGTCGTTAGACAATGTAGTAAGCTAGGCACCCGAGGTACAATGAATCATAGCGCCTGCAGTAGATAAAACGCTCCATTAAGACCCACTGCGAGATCGCAATTGCTCGTATTGCACGCACACGGTTCTGACTATTCGTAATAATAAATGCTCAAATCGTCGCGATGGAATAACATCGGTAAAATAGCTTGCCGCTCGATTAACTTAGAGGCCTCTTGCAGTAGGCTAGTGAAGGTTGCACTGCATCTCTTCCATTGCTGTACATTTATACAGAATTAGAATTGAACACAAAAAATAAAATACCTTTCTTGATGTGTGCTCTTGCTGCTCTTTTCGGGGCCATGGCTGCACGCGAGTTGTTGGAATTAAAGTAGAAACGTGTATGGTCAATATGAGCGAGCTTCACTCTCTATTTCTAGAACTAAAGGTGGCCCAGTAGAAATCAAATCTCTCTGCCCTCATAAACCGAAGCCCATAGCAACCCCGTTCACTTTTGAGTGACTGCGCTCTCCGCCAATGCTGGGCTTCCCATTACAATGTGGGCGGAGAAAAAGAACATATCGTCCAATAGTATTTCAGAGGTGGTTGTCTTATTCAATCGTGTGGATATCCGCAGGTTAGAACCGCCTCGTTCATCCCGTACTTGAACGTGGCAAGATGGAAGCTCCACGCATCGCGAGAACACACTGTGTTTTTCACAGTACTGTAATAGCTCTGTATTACGTAACCCGTCTTATCTCCCAGTCTTTGTGCGGTTATAACTGGGCTTTAAAGCATTCTGGATCTCGATGTTATTACTGCTGTCACAGTATTATCATGGCATGTAGTTAAATCGCGTTCATGCAAAACTCTCACTTTCTGCAGTTTCTAAAATAGACAGAGCCCAGCGCACCAGCACCAGCACCAGCACGCACGCAGATAGGAGCGTTCATTTCAGTAATCGCGTGCGTGCTGTTTCAACAGTGGCGCTCCTTTTCACCGGGCAGCGCGAGGACAGTGTTGATGGTGTTATTTCGAGTCGGATTGAGTGTCCACGTATGCGTGAAGGGACAATATTTCAAATGTTACCTTAAACATTCCCATCAACATTTATTTTTAAACAAATTCCCTCCCCCCCCTTTAGGTTCGAATGGAAAATACTTGTACTTCCTTTGAAAGACGTATTTGTCCAAACTAGGCAACAGCTCAGTGTACAGACCCGGGGCGCGTGGCCTATACATTGTGCCCCTCCCCCCTTCCCGTTTAAGTCCACATCATCCTTAGGGCAAGGCGGGGAGACTAGACTGCCAAACGTCTTGGCGCTTGTCGAACGAAACCAAAGATTCTTTTGTATTCAGATGCTCCGCTATGTTGATTTAAGTAATGTCGTAATTGTATATTCCCTCATTGTTTTATTGATGTGAAACACTTTCGGAAACATTTGTCCAACACCTCCTACTTGTTAAATAGTCGACTACATAGCATGACACTGACCCACAGAATCGAATCATTCAACATAACATCTCAGTCAATGAAAGTGACGTATAAATGCAATTTCAGTCCGTAAAACACGGATACAACCATCTCTGATGTGAGTGATTGAGGAAGTGAGTTTAATCGGATTGAGTTTAACGAGTACATGAGTTGAGCATCGGTGGTGGTTGTAATGCCCTTTGGCACATTCACGCTAATCCTCGGGATACAAAGGGTTTCACTAACAGTGATAGCCCCCCACCCCCACCCCCTACTGAACCAGGCAGTCCACCAGTTCATTTGCTGCTCAGCTTGTCCAAACAATCTCTTAGTTCTCCGCCACCACTGGGCCAGTATCTGGGAGAGGGAGGGGTGCAGGGTTGGGGGCGGTATGCTGCTGGGGCAGGGGGGGGTGGGGTGGGGTAATGCTGTGTTAGAGGTAGACGGGGCGGGAGGGGAGGGAGGGGAGGACTGACTTAGGTGAGAGCGTAGACAGAGTGTTATCATGGATGGTATGTCAATTAAGTACCCTTCTCTCTCTCTATCTCTCTCCTCTCTCCCTCTCTCCTCTCTCTCTCTCCTCTCTCCCCTCTCCTCTCTCTCTCTGTTCTCTTTCTCTTCTCTGTCTGTCTGTTCTCTCTTTCTATCTCCTCTCTCTCCTCTCTTTCTGTCTCTGTCTCTACCTACACGTAGTGTGGTAGAGTTAGTAGGTGACTGACTGTGTGTGTTGTTCTCTGACTGTGTGTGTTGTTCTCTGACTGTGTGTGTGTTGTTCTGACTGTGTGTGTGTTGTTCTGACTGTGTGAGAAACGAGGAAAGGCAGTTGAGGAAACAAAAAGGCCCCAAATCTGACACCTGATCACGTCACGTTCAGGCTCCCCTTTGGAGGTCTGAGGGAGGGGGTTAGGGTTGGGGGGGGGGTGCAGAGTGCAGGCTGAAGAGTTAACCTAATCACCTGGATGGTGTGTGTGTGTGTGTGTGTGTGTGTGTGTGTGTGTGTGTGTGTGTGTGTGTGTGTGTGTGTGTGTGTGTGTGTGTGTGTGTGTGTGTGTGAGATATACCCACCTACAACCCTGCTTCACAAGTTCTTCTTCACCCTACCTCTCTCTCAGCCTCTCTTCCTTCCCACATTCCCTCCTCTTATCCTTCTTCGTGTTCTGCTAGAGAAATGTCTCATTAGCTCCCCCTAGTGGCTCGGCAGGTTAGAGCACACTGTCTCTATAAATGGGATAGTCAGCATTGTATAGTTGGTTTACATTGAACTCGTCTCTGTGACTCATTAACTCGGAGCCACAGAACTGCCGCACATATGGTTGATAGAATGTAGGGCTGATAGAATGTCGTTGATCACGATTTACGTTAAACTTTTTTTTAAAGTTTAACGGTCAGGGATGCAGGTGTTGTGTGATACGATGTGAGCGGATGTACACTCAAAAAATAAACTACTACAAACATAAACGAGAATAATAAATAAAAACTCAGAATAAATAATTCAGTTTGTTTGGGAGCGTTCAACATGTGTAAACTTTATTCTGTCAGATTTTTTTTTAACATTTATGTTGATCGTTTAGCCTACTCATAAAGTCAATTCAAACAAACTACTACAAACATCAACAAGAATAATACATAAAAACTCAGTATAAATAATTATGTTTATTTGGGAGCGTTCAACGTGTGTAAACTCTATTATACCAGATTTATTTGACATTTAAGTTGATTGTTTAGCCTACTAAAAAAAACGGATTCTGATTCTGATTGATTCAGATGTCCGTCTCGTCTATGCTAGCAGTGATCTATGTCCGCAACATCTAACACGCATCTCTCCGGTCATGCGAGTGAAAAACCCACCTGAAAAAAACGCATTCTTCACTTATTTGACCTGTTTTCAGTTGGCTGAGCATAAGAGATAGTAGTATGCAAAAATATATAAATCCCTAAGTACGTTGGAACAATTGAAGAAATTAAACACTATATTTGTAAATGTGAAAATATATGCAAAGTTCAGATAGTGCTGACATTATTCAGTAACAGTTTATTCAAATCATTAATACGTTCAACTGCGTCACAATCCCTGATGTACAAAAACGCTAAAATGACACATCCTTTCAAAATCACCATGACATCGAATAAACGCGCACGAACCTGTGTCATCTTACGCAACATCCCAGCAATTCTTCACATTTCCACAGAACAGAATCACTTGTCACTGCAGTGTGTCAACACACTTTTCAACTTGTCAACACTAGAACGTCAACAAACAACAGCAACTTTACAAACCAATCATTCCGATTGTGACGTCACAGAAATGTATTACATTGCATTGTATGAGATGTTAAGGCAACCATTTCACACGAGACAGTGATCCGCAAATTTGATGGGTTTGGTTTGGGCCTTGTATGTGGGCAAATGGAGGATCATCAATATTGACTGAGGGGAAGGTGCCACTCCTTGTTTACTGACTGGAAACAAGGCTAAAGGTCCAGATGGGGAAGAGAGGGAGACAGGGAGAGAGGGAGACAGGGAGAGAGGGAGACAGGGAGAGGGAGACAGGGAGAGGGAGACAGGGAGAGAGAGAGACAGGGAGAGAGAGACAGGGAGAGAGAGACAGGGAGAGAGAGTGACAGGGAGAGAGAGAGTGACAGGGAGAGAGAGAGAGGGAGAGAGCGAGAGAGAGAGACAGGGAGAGGGAGACAGGGAGAGAGAGAGACAGGGAGAGAGAGAGAGGGAGACAGGGAGAGAGAGAGACAGGGAGAGAGGGAGAGAGAGAGAGGGAGACAGGGAGAGAGAGAGACAGGGAGAGAGATAGAGAGGAAGACAGTGAGAAAAAGACGGGGAGAGAGAGACAAGGAGAGAGAGACGGAGCGAGATTGAGAGAAACAGGGAGAGAGAGAGAGACAGGGAGAGAGAGACAGGGCGAGAGAGACAGGTAAAGAGAGACGGTTAGGGTTAGAACGAAGAGTGAGGAAAGAGGAAGGCGAGAGATAGTGAAAGAGGGAGAGAGGAGAGCCAAAGAGAGAGAGCGATGGAGAGGAAGAGAGAGAGCAAGAGAGAGATAGTACTGGGAAGTACATCTAAATTAAGACCAATACAAACAAGCTGCTGTTGTTTTAGTTGTGTAAAGTGCGTTATCATTCCTAACACTACTCAGTGGTGGACTATTGGACTTTATGGACTGCCTGATGATGATGATGATGATGATGATGATGAGGAAGATGATGAAGAAGAGTTAACGGAATACAGCTAAGAGGGTTAAGACATGTTTGAGGATTCAATGAAGTTTCACAGTGCAAGGAAGCCAAACCAAACGGTTATTAGACCAGTATTGACGTTTAAAAAATGAGGTCTATGTTGTCATCCGCACAATAAAAATAAAAAAACACATTAAAAGAGAATAGCAAAAACATGTGTAAATTGTATTTTAAGACACTTTACACATTTCCAGTCTTGGTCCTGTGGTTTCAACACTTTGCGGTAATGAACACAGCTACAGATACATGGGTGTGATCACATGACTGTGGCCCAATCCTGAACAGAGATGGACTACAAAAACTTCCATCTTGCTTCTTCTGAAACATGTCAGAATTCTCTTAAG
>BROE01000001.1:13707784-13722843 GCA_036571765.1 Plecoglossus altivelis
AGAGAGAGAGAGAGAGAGAGAGAGAGAGAGAGAGAGAGGGAGTGAGATTGAGAGAAACAGGGAGAGAGAGAGACAGGGCGAGAGAGACAGGTAAAGAGAGACGGTTAGGGTTAGAACGAAGAGTGAGGAAAGAGGAAGGCGAGATAGTGAAAGAGGGAGAGAGGAGAGCCAAAGAGAGAGAGAGAGCGATGGAGAGGAAGAGAGAGACAAAGAGAGAGCAAGAGAGAGATAGTACTGGGAAGTAAATCTAAATTAAGACCAATACAAACAAGCTGCTGTTGTTTTAGTTGTGTAAAGTGCGTTGTCATTCCTAACACTACTCAGTGGTGGACTATTGGACTTTATGGACTGCCTGACAGACCGGATGATGATGATGATGATGATGATGATGAAGAGTTAACGGAATACAGCTAAGAGGGTTCAGACGTGTTTGAGGATTCAATGAAGTTTCACAGTGCAAGGAAGCCAAACCAAACAGTTATTAGACCAGTATTGCCGTTTAAAAAATGAGGTCTATGTTGTCATCCGCACAATAAAAATAAAAAAACACATTAAAAGAGAATAGCAAAAACATGTGTAAATTGTATTTTAAGACACTTTACACATTTCCAGTCTTGGTCCTGTGGTTTCAACACTTTGCGGTAATGAACACAGCTACAGATACATGGGTGTGATCACATGACTGTGGCCCAATCCTGAACAGAGATGGACTACAAAAACTTCCATCTTGTTTCTTCTGAAACATGTCAGAATTCTCTTAAGAACTCTCTCAACATTCTCTCACAGTAAACAATATGTGAAGGGCTTACCTTTGTGTGTGTGTGTGTGTGTGTATATGTATATGTATGTATATATATTAATAAGACATTCATCTTAGAAGCTGGAAGATTAAAAAATTATATCTGGCTTGGTTTCAGCCTAAAAGGATCTCTATAGAATGCACTCAGCGAGATGCACTCTGGGATATGTAGTCCATCGCCTGTGCAACTTTAGGCATTGGGCTCAAAAACTACATTATTAAGAAAAATTGCATCACGTAAGGCACTTATATGATTTAGGATACATTGGTAACACACATACGGAACCCTAGATATGGAATTCCAGTGGCTCCCAGGAGTTCCGGAATAGAATCTTGATTTACCACTCGCCTGCAGCCATTGTTCTTTTAACATTCCATGACGTGGTCAGGGATGTGAGGTGCATTGTGGGACATGCAGTTCGCAGTCTACGCAGCTGACTGGCAATCTTCAGGTGCAACCATCTCCTCGGCGGGGTGGGCGGAGAGCTGTGCGAGCAGCTCTTCGGACCGCAGGATGTGATTGGTCCATTCCTGACACACCTCCTCTATGGCAGGCCCCTCCCCTCCAAGCTCCGGGGGGAGGATGGTCGAATGGAAATGGTCGCAGAGGGAATCTGTGAAACTGCCACCGTGCATGTGGATCTGGGAGGAGGGAGAGAGGGGTGAGGAAAAAGAGAAGGGGGGAAGAGGCGGTGGAGGGAGATGAGAGTTAGGGAGAGACAGAGAGCGCCCGAGAGAGGGGGGAGGGAGGGAGATGAGAGAGCGGGAGGGAGGTGAGAGAGAAGGAGTGAAATGAGAGAGAGGGAGAGTAAATTAGTAAATTATTTGCATTATTTCCTGAATGTTGGATTGGTTTGTCCCTTCGTCAGAACTCCCAAAATGTCAGCAGACGGGCTAGTATGACCCCTTCCACCCCTTAGCATGAGCCACACAGGAAACATGACCTCACTCTCTGTTTGATCTTGTCAGGCAGGAAGGGGCGGAGCATGGTGAAGACCGGGCGGAAGAAGATGGGCTCGTTGATGAGGTGGATACCTCGCACCTTGAGAGGAAACGAGTCCTGACAAAAAAGAGAGACAAAGAAGGAGGCGGGTGAGAACAGGTGAAGCGGGTGAAGACGGGTGAGGCGTTGGGGGCTCAGGTGAACACAGGTGAGGACGGGTGAGGACAGGTGAGGCGTTGGGGGCTCAGGTGAACACAGGTGAGAACGGGTGAGGAGGGGGGGACGGGCGAGTACAGGTGAGGACGGGTGAGGCGGGTGAGGACAGGTGAGATGGGTGAGGACAGGTGAGGACGGGTGAAGCAGATGAGGACGGGTGAGGACAGGTGAGGCATTGGGCTCAGGTGAACACAGGTGAGGACATAGAAACAGAGAAAGAGAAGCAGATAGAGAACGAGAGAGAATGAGCATGACACAAAGAAAGCCTTCATCATCGTCGTCATCATCCTCATCATCCTCACGGTGGTCAGTCCATACCGTGAGCACAGAGGCGATCCTCTTGGCGAGGGAAGGATTGATCTGGAGGGCGTGAGCGAAGCACCACCCTTGCAGGTCGAAGATGACTTTCACCCCCCGCCTCTGGGTCTCCGTCTCCCTGACGATGAGCTCGGAGGTGATGAGGCTGATGCGGAACACCTCGTAAGCTGAGAAGTCCTTGGGGTTCCACTGACCTGAGGAACGCCCGACCAACCGACACCATCAGAGACAGAAGGTACTTGGTCACTTGTAGCAGTTGCTAAGTTACAAATTTAACGTTGAATTTTGCTGTTTAGCCGACGTTTTTAACCCCCCTCCCCCCTCCTAAAAAAAACCTCTTGCCCAACAGTCAAACACTTTAGACCGTGGTACAAGTCCTTCATGTATACAATGTTATCACAGAGAAAAAGACATCATCAATCAACCACAGATCTCACTATTCATATGAGGTGATCAACCACAGATTGATGTTCTGCTATCTTTCCATAGAGAAGACATCACCAATCAACCACAGATTTAAGACTCTCCATTTCTAAGTCACTACACAGAAAAAAGCATCTTATCTCGACTTTACTAAACTAATCACCAACTGTTTGCAGACATATCCTGCCGACATCTAAACTGCAATCATTAGAGTGGAAGGCAATCCAATCTAGACATTACTAGTCAACTACCGACCCGGCACACAAACCTATCCTGTAGACGAGCACCCGGCTGCCACTGTGGTCCCGCTCGGCCAGCACGCCATGGTAGTGGTTCTGCAGCAGGCCCAGTACAGACGAAGGGTGGAGGTTGGCACTGATCTCTGGACACTCTCTCCTCCAGCGCTGGTAGTTTAGCAGCAGCTACAGGGACGGGAGACATCCAGGGTGAATGGAGAGAAGGAGAGCGGTGGGCGATGGAGAGAGAGAGAGGGGAAAAAAGGAGAGAGAATAAAAAGAAGGATAATTGGGAGAGGGGAGAGATGAGAAATGGAGAGTAAAACAGGGAGGGAAAGAGAGAGAGAGGAGGATGAAAAGAGGAGAGAGAGAGAGAAGGAGAATGGAGAGAAGAGAGAGAAGGAGGATGAACAGAGAAGGAGAGAGAAGAGCGAAGAGAGAGAGAATGGAGAGAGACGAGAGAGGAGAATGGAGAGAGGAGATAGAGACGAGAATGGAGAGAGAGGAGATAGAGAGGGAGAATAGAGATGAAGAGAGAGAGAGAGGGGAAGGAGGGAGCAAGGTGAAGAGAATGAGACGCATACATTGAGACATGTGTGACAAAGATACAGTAGTAGAGCAACACACAAGGAAAGATAACTCTGATAATCTCCTGGGATTGATATCAGAGAACACGATGGCGCTCTACGCTATCATACCACCCAGTCTATAGACTAACGTAAGATTGTTAAAACAACTTCAGATCTTCTATAAAAGAAACCTATATTTAATCCTCCTGAGTCTGAACCAATCTGACTAGTGTGCTGGCAGGCAGGCAGTCAGTCAGCACACTGTACAAACCTCCACCTGCTCTGACATGAGTCTACTTTGTAGATTTTCTCGCAGACGTACAAAGTATTTTGTACGCTGCTTTAGAGACAGGAGTCCATATAAATTAATACAACGTCAAAACATAGATGTATAATATGTATAAGCGATGTTAATAGGTTGAGATAGCCTACCGACAGCATTCTTTACTGCCCTGCCACGCTGGAAACCGTGACAGACCTGGAGACTATAGTTTGGACTAAAGTAACGGTCGGATTAAAGGTGTCAAACATGAACATTTATCAGCCTACATGCACGTTCGTGAATCGCTTTATAACCCTTGACAGTTTCGTCAAACTTCTGCACGTAAACACGCGAATGAATAACGTGAACTGTCCCGTTTGTCCACAGTTGGCACCGGCCCAAGAACTCAATGTCTTCATTTTTAGTTTTTAGGTATTCAAGCGAAGCTAAAACTCCTAACTTCAAACGCATTTATCGATATACAAACCTTTAGCGACAGCTCAATATCAAAGTCTCTGGCTCTCAGAAACCGAATTAAAACACCGTCGGAAAAGTCGAGTATGTGCAACGGATCGATTTCTCTCTGTGCCTTCTCCCGCAGTTTAAGCAAGTACGGTTTGACGAAGTTTGAGTCTTCGGGCAAGTCATTAAGTTCTCCCGGGTATTCGGCCTCTTCCTGGGACTTCATGTCGGTTTTGGGTCATCGTTTACGCCCGTCAGGCTAAAGAGTTGCAAATCTCTCACGACCTGTTTACGCAAAAGAGTAATGGACCAACACTTCCTTCGATGCAGTAATCAGAGCAACCCATTCGGTTGCCGCTCGCACTCCAACCTCTGGGGCATTTGACAAGCACGTATAAAGTTGATCCTACTGTAAGTCAATAAATAACAGGTTTCGCCCCCCCTTCCTCCCCTCCCTCCTCCGCCCCAACACAAACACATTGACAAAATATTTGAACTACAGAGAGAATTATAATTGAAAATGGAGATAAAACGGATCAGATACACATTGTGTTATACACGTGCTTGACAGAAAATGTGCCACAAACGGCATCTATAGGAAATAGGCCAATACGATGCAATGTAGTTTTTTTGAGAACTTGACCGTCCGCCGCACTTAGCTCGACGTGCGCCCTTTTTTGTAAATCGCTTTGGATAAAAAGTGTCTGATGAATGAAAACATTTAATTGTTAAATTGCTTCAGTCACAAACACAAACTCCAATAATAACGGAACAAGATTCTCCTGAGAAACAGACATAAACCTATTTCAAAATTTCCCCCTGAATTCAAAAAGTTGCTGTTAGGAACCCTACATAATTACACTTTAAATCTGTGCTCTAAAATCATTGTGATGAATGGAGACTCTTGTGGTTGTTCAGATGCCAAATCAAGATATAAAACATTCACTCTTATCTTCACTGCAATTAAAACCCTAATATAACGCCATCTGCTGGTTTGAACAGGAAATGCAGACACCATTTCACTTAACTTCAGACAAAACGCACGATCCAGACCTCGGCGTTATTCACTTGTATTTGTTCGGTAAATTGATGACGAGGGAAAGAATGAGCCACAACAACAAATATGTTTGACCTACAGATTTTTTTCTCTCTTTTTACTCAAAAACAGTGTAACAGGCAGATGGGGACAAGCACCTCTAGTGGCACAGAAACGCCACTACATGAAGATAGCTTCTAGAACCTGGTTCACCTTAAGCCTTTACCCCAGGGCTACAGGGGAGAATGGAACTTACTTAACACACACATCACGGCCAACATCCAGTCCCCAAACCGGAAATGGAACACGCTTAACTGTAGGTCATGGAACACGTCCCTTAACGTGAGTTCAGAGTTCAAAGTTCAGACAGGGTCCTTCAGTCAGGAGACGGTTGATCCAAGAATTCAAGCATTTTTTTGTTTTTTTTTGGGAGGGGATAGAGGAGGAGGAGGGGGAGGGGAAACAAAGTTCTAAAGTTCTGGAACTCTATGCTAAAGATCTGGAACTCTATGGTAAAGTTCTGGAACTTTCCTGCTTAAGTTCTGGTAACAATTCAAACAAGCTTTGTTTTGGTCCAGGCTTTTGGTACAGTAGTTTCCACATCCATTGGAGGATCTTGTTTGACTGACAGCTCGGTCTGACTCAACCGTCCAATGAAAGGTGACGAGGGGGGACGGGGGGACGGGTCTTTGCGCTCCCTTCCTGTATATTTCACATATTAGCTGGAAAGGAAAGTGCGCGTGGAATAGGTGTATCTATTTACAGTGTGTGTGTGTGTGTGTGTATGTGTGTGTGTGTGTGTGTGTGTATGTGTGTGTTGGGGAGAATAAGATGGAGATTCATGGAATAATACAGGAACGCATTAAACAAGGACCAGACTCTGTCCTCATCCGTGGCCATCGTCCGTTAAAACAGATCAGTCGTGTCTCCAGACCTGTGGAGGACGTCCGTCCCTGACCTCTCACAGGTACGCAGGCAGGCATCACCACATACAGTACATGTTACATATGTTACATATGTGTTACAGGCATGTCGAAGGGGTGGGGGGGGAGAAGGGCTGGCAGGTAGGAAGTGACAACAATGTTCTGGCGGCTTGGTCTCCTAGGTTACGAGTCACGTCCTCCGATCGTCTGTCGTTGTCGATTTTCGATTCCGGTTCGTTTCAGAACGACCAGAGGATGAGTCATGGTCCCTTCATTATTAGATCTTATTTTTCAAGCAGCTTCCTGTGATTTCCTGTGACTTCCTGTGTTTGCTTGTAGTTTTAGAAGTCAACAAAGACTTACACCTTCCCACCACCAACCCACCTGTTGACGTGATACAACACACACATACGCACAAACAAACACTGTGTCTTGCACAGCCTACAGTCCTGCTTCAGTCAGTCAACACAAGCTACCAAGGCTAAGCATCAGCACAGTTAGATACCTACAGGTGAGAGACCTGCAAGTGAGAGACCTGCAGGTGAGAGACCTACAGGTGAGAGACCTGCAGGTGAGAGACCTGCAGGTGAGAGACCTGCAGGTGAGAGACCTGCAGGTGAGAGACCTGCAGGTGAGAGACCTACAGGCGAGAGACCTACAGGTGAGAGACCTACAGATGCGGCTACGGTCTTATTGCTATACCCCCCCCTCTCCCTCCCCCTCTTCAAGGCTCTTAGTCTGCACACAGCTTGGCGTGGCTAACACCCCCTCCACACACACACAGTTCTTAGTCCTGCCATGGATAGACATCTGCAGGTGTAGTTCTGGGAGTCTGGATAGGGAGTCCTACAGCTTGGGAAACATTATTATTAAGACAGTCTGATCACTTCCTCCTGTATTAACACAGTCTAATCACTTCCTACTGTATTAGGACAGTCTAATCACTTCCTCCTGAGCCTCCCTGCAGTTCAGTCAGGGGCGTCTTAAGGTCCCAGTCACACTGTTCCTCCACATGTTTCTGTGGCTGCTTTCAATGAAGAAAGAACCAGGGGCTTTACCTCTGGCGAGGATGAGGGGGTCAGAGGTCGAGGGTCAAAGGTCAGGGTTATCTAGCCCTGTAGGTACATGCTGCTTATAGGGAGAGACCTACAGCTGCGGCTACGTCTTATTGGGCCTATAACCCCCCCCCCTCTCCCTCCCCCTCTTCAAGGCTCTTGGTCTCCACACAGCTGGGCGTGGCTAACACCCCCTCCACACACACAGTTCTTAGTCCTGCCATGGATAGACATCTGCAGGTGTAGTTCTGGGAGTCTGGATAGGGAGTCCTACAGCTTGGGAAACATTATTATTAAGACAGTCTGATCACTTCCTCCTGTATTAACACAGTCTAATCACTTCCTACTGTATTAAGACAGTCTAATCACTTCCTCCTGAGCCTCCCTGCAGTTCAGTCAGGGGCGTCTTAAGGTCCCTGTCACACTGTTCTCCACATGTTTCTGTGGCTGCTTTCAATGAAGAAAGAACCAGGGGCTTTACCTCTGGCGAGGATGAGGGGGTCAGAGGTCGAGGGTCAAAGGTCAGGGTTATCTAGCCCTGTAGGTACATGCTGCTTATAGGAGGGGGATGTTTGGGCGGTGTTTGGGGTTAGGTGGGGGTTGGGGCGGTGACGCCTCAAGTTAACACTTGATGGATGATTGGTGAGGGATGGGGGAGGAGAAGGGAAATGGAGGAAGGGGGTGGGAGGCAGGAGGGAGGGGGAGAGATGGGGAAGGAGGGAGGGGGGCAGAGAGGAGAAGGAATGGAGGGAGGGGGAAGGGGGGGGGACAGGAAGGGGCAGGAGGAGGGAGAGGATGGGAAGGAGGGAGGGGAGAAGATTGGGGAAGGAGGGAGGGGGAGAGAGGGAGAAGGAATGGAGGAAGGAGGGAAGGGAGGCAGGAGGGAGGGGAGAGCAGGGGAGAAGGAAAACGGAGGAGAAAGGAAGGGATACTGCATACTGAAGTCAAAGTAAACCCAGAGCTTTGGGCCTCTTTCTATTGATGAAAGAGATCATGACCCTCGAGGCTGAGAAACCAAGCAAGGCTTGCTGTCATGGGACGAGCGCAGGTACAGAGCGGTAAGCAGAGCGGCAACCAGAGCGACGCTTTCAGAAGTACCCTCTGTCACATGGTGTCTATATTTCTAAATTAAATATCAAACAAATAGTTGGACATGGAATGTTGTGTCTGTTGCTGCAACACAGGAGGCTGTGTGCTTATTTGAGCTTTTAGGAATTTTCTTAAGATTTTTTTGGCCGTCTAAACCTTTCATCTACACGTTACGCCTTGAAAACCGGGCGCAAGGCCCACCCAGGAAGTCGTTATTAGAATGTATAGGATGTCAAGATAATTGACAGGCAAACAGGCCAATCCTGTCGCAGGTCACAGGGCACAGCATCAGCCTCATTGGCTGCCGTGGTCGAGAGACGAGGAGGGACAGGTCAGTACATCTGAAACACACAGATCTGCACACTTGCATAAGAAAACTAATATACAATATATTAATGATTATCTTTTATCATATTGCTAATTTCTTAACCTTCTTGATCTCTCTACACAGATGGCCCCCAACCTTGAATGTTGCACAGATCTGACAAGCTCTAAGAAGAGCATATCATAATAGTAATAATAATAATAATAATTAAACTAAATCTAATGTCAGCAAGCTCTAACCGGTTATGGCTTAGGAAGGAACCTCTTCCAGCGAACGCATTTAAAAACAAAGTAGAACAACAACAAAAAATAACCAAATTTGGCAGAACGGAGAACCGTTGGAGAACCGGTTTTAAAGCGCAGGAAAGAGAACTTGTCTAAGAACCGATCCAAATCAGAGCCTCCCAAGTTTGTGAAACTCATATCCCAGAATAGGACTCTGCAAGAGCTGACCAGATCTGCTGTGAAGTAAAGCATGAGGTAGTAATGCAGTCGCCTGCTACAGCAGAGCCTAGATCAAATCCCTCGATTGGAAGGCAAAACGATAGCACCGTTTCAGAAGCAAAACCCAAAAAGAAATAGACCCTCTGATGTTTCATCGTTTCACTCCGTTATAAATAACACGTCAGCGTACATTCAACCTCAAAACAGGAAGGCTTCTCTTTCAGGGAGCTTGATCACAGGGAGCAGGCTCGGTCGTCAACGCAACGTCTCCAACAGTTCATATATCGTGTCTCATCCTCATCCTCATCCTCATCATCATGCGGAGAGACATTCATCAAGAGCAGACAGATATACTTCCTCTTCTCCTCTCTACTTCCTTTTGAAACCAAACCATTTGTTTGGTTGTCTGTATTTCACACGCCAGAGGGGCCACCCAACCCCCCTCCCCACCCCCCTCCCCCGCCTCAAGATGAGCAGAGCGCCGAACTGAAGTTTAGCAGCGTTGTCACGACAACGCCAATTCATGTGTTCGTCCGCGCTAAACTAAAGAAAGTGGCTTAAAAGTTGAATGTAAAAACAAGTGTGTGTGTGGAATGAATAGTGTGTGGTATAGAATGTTTTCTCCCTCTCTCTTTCTATCTCTCTCCCTCTCTTTCTCTCCCTCTCCCCCTCCCCCTCCCTCTCCCTCTCTCTGTCTCTCTCTGTCTCTCTCTCTCTCCTTCTCGCATTCAGTTCCACTATGTATCAGTGCACATCCCTGCATTTGCTGTGTATGTTGCTGTGTGCGCGTTGCTGTGTGTGCGTGTTGCTGTGTATGTGTCTAAGCCTGTAAGGTGCATGTAGGCAGCTTTGTGATGGACTGATTGGACAAGCTGGCAAGGGTTTAGGGATCTGTCAGCCAATCAGAGACTGACAGGAAGGGGGCGTGGCCCTAGGAGGGGCGCGGTCCTTTGAAGAGATTTTGAACCCAGGCGATGGGCCTGGCCTGATGTCAGGAGTCATCATCTGTGTCCTCGATCAAAACCTTGGTGTCCCGGGTCTTGGACCTGCAGTGGGGAGAGGAGGGTAGAGGGGAGGGGAGGGTAAGGTGAGGGGGAGGAGAGGGGGGAGCAGAGGGTAAGGGGGGAGGAGAGGGGAGGGTAGGGTAGGGGACGGAGGAGAGGGGAGGGTAAGGTAAGGTGGGAGGGAGGGTAGGGAAGAGGGCAGGGTAAGGTGGGACAGAGGGGAGGGTAGGGGGTGAGGGAGACAAAACACTTTGTAATTTTTTTAATATCAAGTTGTGTGTGTTTCTGTGCGTGTGTGTTTCAGAGCGAGAGCGTGCGTTTCTGTGCTTGCGCGTGTTGCGTTTCCGAGCGCACGTACTGCGAGGCGAGGCGGGGTCGCCGTAGCGACATGCTGTAGGACCGCTTCCAGCTCCTCTTGCCCTGGCGGTTCCTGACTCCGTCCTCCTGGTCCATCATCTGCTCCAGCAGCGTCTGGTCGTCAGCGTTCAGGGGCGCCACAGAGATGTCCCGCACCGCACGGAACTCTCCACAGTTGTTCAGGTGCTCGTTCTCGAGGAAGAGTTTCCAACGAAACGCCCTGTGGGGGAGGGGAGGGAGGGAGGGGGGAGGGGAGGGGGGAGAGAGGGGGAGGGAGGGAGGAGGCGAGGGAGGGAGGGAGGGGGAGGGCAGGGAGGGAGCGGAGAGGAGAAAGGGAGGGAGGGAGAGGGGGAGGAGGGAGGAGGGAGGGAGAGAGGGGGGGAGGAGGGAGAGGGGGGAGGGAGGGAGGGGGGAGGGAGAGGGAGGGGGAGGAGGAAGCGAGGGGGGGAGAGGGGGGCAGAGAGAGGAACAGAGGAGGAGAGGAGGGAGGGAGGGAGGGGGGGAGAGGGAGGGAGGAGAGGGAGGGAGGGAACGGGAGAGCGGAGAGCGGAGAGGGAGGGAGGGAGAGGGAGGGAGGGGGAGGGAGGGAGGGGAGGGGGAGAGGAGGAGAAAGGGAGGGAGAGAGAGCAGAGGGAGGAGAGGGAGGGAGGAGGGAGGCGGGAGGGGGGAGAGGAGGAGAGGGAGGGAGGGAGGGGGAGGGGGAGAGGGCGGAGGGAGAGAAAGGAGGAAGGGAGGGAGGGGGAGGGAGAGGAAGGGAGGAGGAGGCGAGGGGAGAGAGAGGGGAGGGTTGGACAGATAGCTGGGGAGAGGGAGATGGAGAGAAGGCGATCATTATGAGTGATGACAGGTCTGTGAGTGTGTGGTGTCTATATGCAGTACGTGTGTGTGTAATGGGGGAGAGAGAGAGAGAGAGAGGAGAATGAGAGGGAGAGACGAAGACAGAGAGGAGAGAGAGAAAAGGACAGGGAGGAGAGAGAGGAGAGACGGAGAAGGAGAGGAGGGACAGAGAGAGAGAGGCCCACCTGAACACCTCCAGAGGGGCCAGCAGGGTGGCCAGCATGTCCCCCATCCAGGGCACTGTGCTGACAGTGCCGAGGGACAGAGGGACGGCCCAGGCAAACCTCAACAGGACATCCTCCAGGATGGCACAGTAGTAGTACGCCTGGACACACACGCACAGACACAATGCTTCACGGATAGAATGAAAATGTTGCTATTCATTGTATTTTTCCATCGTCGCTGAAGATCACGTGATTCGATATCCTGTCCCAGTCCTAGTATGTGTGTCACTGTACTCTGTGTGTGTGTATGTAAGTGTATGTGTGTGCTGTTTGTGCTTATGTAGGTGTATGTGTGGGTGTGTGTGTGTTTGTAAGTGTATATGTGTGTACGGTACCTTCTGAGGGTACACCACCTCCTCCCTGAGGAAGGTATTCTCCCCAGCGTTAGGGTCCAGCAGCCCCCAGTCCATCTTCAGGTCCCACACCAGCGTGTAGCAGGAGCTCACCACAGAGCAGCCAATCAGCATGTAGAAGAAGATCTGGGTGTTGGCGTGGGCTTGGGCTTGGGGGGGGGGTCAAAAGGTCCATCATATACTTACAGGTCCTACTGTGTGACTGTGTGTAGACAGATATTGTACTGTGTGTGTGTTTAGACAGTATTGTACCTTCTGTGTGGAGATATACTGTACTTGTTTGTGCGGTGTGTGTGTGTTGTGTATATAGGTACTGTACTTTTGTGTATGTAGACAGCTTGTCTGTGTGTGTCTGTCTGTTGTGATGCACCATGCTTGTGTGTGTGTGTGGTGTGTGTGTGTGTGTTAGACACCATGCTTGTGTTGTGTGTGTGTGTGTAGACACCATTCTTGTGTGTGTTGGGTGTGTTGACACCATGTTGTGTGTGTGTGTGTGTGGTAGACACCATTCTTGTGTGTGTTGTGTGTGTGTGTAGACACCATGCTTGTGGTGTGTGTAGACACCATGCTTGTGTTGTGGTGTTGTGTGGTGTGTGTGTGTATTGGTAGTGTGTGTGTATTGATAGTATGTGTGTGTGTGTGCAGCCTCTGTACCTTGTGTGAGTGCTGTACAGAAGCAGGCGAAGGTGACCACGAAGAAGGTGGTGGAGTATTTCCCAGCGTTGACCAGGTGGGGGAACGCTCGCTTGGTGTCACGGTAACGCCTCAGACACTGGACGAAGCGGAACCAGGCCGGCAGACACTGGATGACAGCACGCACGCCGTACGAGTAGGAGTGACACACACCTCCACCTGCAGGACACACACACACACAGATAACACATTCGCGCCGCGAATAAGAATTGTCAACAACTTTGTAACTCCTGAATCGGGTTTGCCCCCAAATACGTATGTGTGCATCCAATATATTGTGTGTGCTGTGTGTGGTGAGAGAGACTGTGTGTGTGTGTGTGTGTGTGTGTGTGAGAGAGACTGTGTGTGTGTGTGAGGACTGTTGTTTGTAGTAGCTGTGTGTGTGAGCGAACCTGTGTGTGTGTGTGTGGTGTCTGTGTGTGTGATGTGTGTGTGTTGTTGTGTGGTGTGTGTGTGTGTGTGTGTGTGTGTGTGTGTGTGAAACTGTATGTGTGTGTGTGTGTGTGTGAAACTGTATGTGTGTGTGTGTGTGTGTGTGAGACTGTATGTGTGTGTGTGTGTGTGTGGTGAGAGAGAGACTGTGTGTGTGTGTGTGTGTGTGTGTGTGTGTTGTGTGTGTGTGTGTGTGTGGTGTGTGTGTGTGTGTGTGTGTGTGTGTGTGTTGTGTGTGTGTGTTGAACTGTATGGTGTGTGTGTGTGTGTTGTGAAACTGTATGGGTGTTGTGTGTGTGTTGTTGTGTTGGTGTGTGAGACTGCATGTGTGTGTGTGTGTGTGTGTGTGAGATTGTATGTGTGTGTGTGTGTGTGTGAGGTGTGAGATTGTATGTGTGTGTGTGTGTGTGTGTGTGTGTCTGACCTGTGCTGGTGATCAGGCTGTCAGACTTGGTCCAGTCCAGCTCCAGGCTGTAGAAGCACACCAGGTACTCCAGATCCATCAGAAGCACCACCAGAGAGTTGAGCTGGTCAGCCAACCAGAAGTCTGCAAACTCCACCCGGTGGAATGGAGCTGTCACTACACGGAACTGAGGGGAGGGAGAGGGAGGGAGGGAGAGGGGAGAGGAGGGGGAGGTGAGGGAGAGGGGGGAGAGGGAGGGGGAGAGGGGGAGGAGAGGGGGGAGGGGGGCCGAGGGGGGGAGAGCGAGGGAGGGAGGAGAGATGGGAGGAGTGGAGAGAGAGGGGAGGGAGAGGGAGCGAAAGGAGTGAGGGAGAGGGGGAGAGACAGGGAGGGAGAGTGGGGAGAGAAAGGGGGAGGAGGGGGAGGAGGGGAGGGAGGGAGAGGGGAGAGCAGAAGGGAGGAGATGGGGAGAAAGGGAGGGAGGAGAGAGGAGAGAGAGGGAGGGAGATGGGGAGAGAAAGGGAGGGAGGGAGAGGGGGAGAGAAGGGAGGGAGGGAGAGAAGTTGAGAACCATGAAATCAAAGAACTCTTTTAAATGACACGGTCTGAAAATATAAGCCCCGGCTGGTGTGTGAGACTGAGGTGTGTGTGTGTGTGTGAGATTGAATGAATGTTTGTGTGTGTGAGACTGAAGGGGTGTGTGCGCTGGAGGTGTGTGTGTGTGAGACTGAAGGTGTGTGTCTGTGCGCTGGAGGTGTGTGTGTACACGCTGGAGGTGTGTGTGTGTGTGTGTGTGTGTGTGCTGAAGGTGTGTGTGTGTGTGTGTATACGCTGAAGGTGCGTGTGTGTGTGTGTTCGTGAAGTGCGTCGTGGTGTGTGTGTGACGCTGGGGTGTGTGTGTGTGATGTTGTGATGTGTGTGCGCTGAAGGTGCGTGCGTGTGTGTGTGTGCTGAAGGTGTGCGTGTGTGTGTGTGTGCTGAAGGTGTGTGTGTGTGTGTGTGTGTGTGCTGAAGGTGTGCGTGTGTGTGTGTGTGGGTGTGCTGGAAGGTGTGTGCATGTGTGTTTGTGTGTGTGACTGAAGGTGTGCGCGTGTGTGTGTGTGCGTGTGTGTGTGTGTGTGTGTGCCTGCTGATGTTGCGTGTGTGTGGTTGTGGTGTGTGGTGTGTGTGTGTGAGGTGTGTGTGTGTGTGTGTGTGTGTACGTGGGAGGGCACCCACCAGCAGCTGAGCCAGAAGCGGGACTTGTAGTAGAAGGCCTTGAAGGGGTTAACCAGGAAGAGCAGGAAGAAGCCATACAGAGCCAGAGGGTTGGCCTGCATGGGCACATGGAGTGAACTGCTGAACAGGCAGGACAGGATGCTCACACACCACAACACCCCCAGGAGCCCTGCAATCTGAACAACACAGAGAGAGGGGTGAAGAGAGGGGTGAGAGGGTGAGGAGGGGGGTGAGGGGGGAGAGGTGTGCTGGATATAGAGGTGAAGATGTGTGTGTGTGTGTGTGTGGGTGTATGTCTAGGTGTGTGTACAATCTGATAGGATGTGTGTTGTGTCGTTCGAAAGGGTGTGTGTGTGTGTGTGTGTGCAGACTCAAAGGTGCTTGTGTATGTGTGCATGTGTGAGTTGCATTGGTGAGTGTGTGTGTATCTCTTTGTGTG
>BROE01000001.1:13735868-13748513 GCA_036571765.1 Plecoglossus altivelis
TGTTGCACGCGTGTGTGTGCCAGCATGTGTGTGTGTGTGTTTTTGTTTGTGTGTGTGAGAGAGGCAGAGAGACAGGTACACAGAGAGAGAGATGCAGTACTTCTGAACACAGAGAGAGAGAGACGGGAGAGAGACACGACAGACGGAGAGAGAGACGGGAGAGACGGGCGAGACAAGAGAGAGAGACGAGAGAGAGAGAGAGAGAGGAGCAGAGAGAGGAGAGAGGGGGAGTAGAGAGACGGGAGAGAAGAAGAGACGGAAGAGAGAGAGAGACGGGGAGAGAGACGATGGAAGAGAGAACGGGAGAGAGAGAGAGAGAGGAGAGAGAGAGAGACGGGAGAGAGAGACGGGGGCGAGAGAGACGGGAGAGAGAGGAGAGAGAGAGATGGGAGAGAGAGAGACGGGAAGAGAGAGAGAGAGAGGAGAGAGAGAGAGGAGAGAGACGGGAGAGGAAGGGAGCAGGGGGAAGGGAGAGAGAGAGACGGGAGAGGAAGGGAGCAGGGGGAAGGGAGAGAGAGATCGGTCAGTTAAAAGACAGTGATGGCATGATGGTGCAGTAGGTTGTCATGTGGTCACAGTTTTCCTCCTCCACACACACAGGCAGACACACACACACACACACACACACACACACACACACACAGGATGACACACACACACACACTGGCAGGCAGACACACACAGACACACAAGCAGACACACACACACAGACAGGCCGACACACACACACACACTGACACACAGACACAAACACACACACAAACACAGACAGACACACACAGGAAAACGGTGCTCATAAAAAGGAGGGATGAGGAGGCACGATGCTGAGGAGAGGAAGCATGTCTGTTTCTGGACAGGAACAGGAAACGCTCCCTCCTTCAGAGTCCACGTGGACATTACCCAGTTACACCTGGAACAGGAACTGCTAAGTTAGTCAGTCACTTAGTCTCTCTTGTACAGCCTTGTCTATTCATCTACTCCACAATCTGTCTCTGTGTGTTCGTGTTCCTCTCCCTCTCTCTCTCATTCTCTCTCATACACTATGTCTATCTCATCCCTCTCTCTGTCTCTCCCCTTTGCTCCCCCCTGTCTGTCTCTCTCTCTCCTCTCTCCCCTTCCCCCCTCTCCCTCTCTGACTCTCTCCTCCTACCTCTCTCTCCCCTTCTCCCCTCCCTCTCTCCCCCTGTGTCTCTCTCCCCCTCCCTCTCTCCCCCTGTGTCTCTCTCCCCTCCCTCTCTCCCCCTCCCTCTCTCCTCCGGGAGAGGAGCACAGCTCAGTCATTGTCCTTTTGAGAAGCTCAGACAACAATGAGAGTGATGCTTAGCTAGCCAGCCAGGGTCTGCAACACTTTCACAGCACTGACCAGCACAACGTGTGTGTGTGTGTGTGTCTCTGTGTGTGCGTGTTTGTACGTGTGTGTTTGTGTGTCTGTGTGTGCGTGTGTCTGTGTGTGCGTGTACGTGCGTGTACGTGTGTCTGTGTTTGTGTGTGTCTGTGTGTGTCTGTGTGTGTTTGTGTGTGTCTGTGTTTGTGTGCGTCTGTGTTTGTGTGCGTCTATGTGTGTTTGTGTGTGTGTGTGTGTGTGTGTTTGCAGGTTCGAGTCACAGATCAATACACGCACTGGATCAATAAGTGTGTTGGAACTCTATCCGAACGATATGCTCGCTGCAATAAAACAGGTTCCTGTGTGCGAGGCGGCCGAGTGCGTGTGTGTGGGAATGCGTAGCAGCTGTGTGTCTGTTCGTCTGTGTGTGTGTGTGTGTGTGTGTTCGTCTGTGTGTGTGTGTGTGTGTTTCAGCTCCCGCTATGTGCATCAACAGTAACAGATCCACTTAGTGTGCTTGTTTTGTTTTTTGGGAGCTGTCCTCACATAGAAGACAAGCTGGATCCATGTCAGTGCTGACCCCAGAGCAGCTCTCCCGCGCTCAAAACAAACTGTCACAGAGGAGCAGGGTCACTGACAGACCCCAGATCAGCATGGGGGGGGGGAGGGATATACTGTGGAAACAGCTGAATACAGATACTCTTGCCTTGCTTATTATGCCTAGAAACTGAACATCCTGCTGGTCTGGTCTGGTCTGGTCTGGTCTGGTCTGGTCTGGTCTGGTCTAGTCTAGCCTGGGCTTGGTCTATACTGGGCTTGGTCTAGCCTGGGCTTGGTCTAGCCTGGGCTTGGTCTATACTGGGCTTGGTCTAGCCTGGGCTTGGTCTATACTGGGCTTGGTCTATACTGGGCTTGGTCTAGCCTGGGCTTGGTCTAGTCTGGTCTGGTCTAGTCTGGTCTGGTGTAGTCTGGTCTGGTCTAGTCTGGTCTGGTCTGGTCTAGTCTGGTCTGGTCTAGTCTAGCCTGGGCTTGGTCTATACTGGGCTTGGTCTAACCTGGGCTTGGTCTAACCTGGGCTTGGTCTAGCCTGGGCTTGGTCTAGCCTGGGCTTGGTC
Organism: Plecoglossus altivelis; assembly: GCA_036571765.1. Taxonomy (NCBI): domain Eukaryota; kingdom Metazoa; phylum Chordata; class Actinopteri; order Osmeriformes; family Plecoglossidae; genus Plecoglossus; species Plecoglossus altivelis. The sequence goes on from BROE01000001.1 coordinate 13,738,308, forward strand.
TAACCTGGGCTTGGTCTAACCTGGGCTTGGTCTAACCTGGGCTTGGTCTAGCCTGGGCTTGGTCTAACCTGGGCTTGGTCTAACCTGGGCTTGGTCTAGCCTGGGACTAGCTTGCTCTGGTCTAGCCTAGCTCTTTTCTGGCCTGGCTCCTGTGACAGCAAGTACAGTAAGATTTTCAGGTGTGTAGAGTAACAAATATATACTCTACTGTACTCTACTCTGTTTTCTGTCTGTTGGTCTGCTGTACAAGGTCCACCATCTGGAGAAGAGATCAACATAGCCAGCTTGGTATAACCCTCAGAACTGACCCAGGATCAGTTCAACTGCCCAGCTCCCTACCTGACATGCTGGAGAACCAGCCCCCAGAACTGGCCCAGGATCAGCTCTATTCCTGCTACTGTGAGTCAGCTAAAACAGGAGGGTGGATGAGAGAGGAGCAGAGATTACCCAGAATCATGCTTCGCTCAGCACGTACACAGTAGGGCTCATCTCTCCTGCCTCCAAAACACTGGCTTTCCCACACTCTGCTACCCTGCGTGTGTGTGTGTGTGTGCGCGCTTGTGTGTGCACGCTTGTGTGTGTGTGCGCATGTGTGTGTTATAAAGTACATCACCTCATTGTGTGCTAACATGCAAGTTTCCAAAACAGCACAGAGAGGGAAGATTATCAATTCATCTTATTCCCACTGTCTCTCTATCTCTCTCCCTTACACACACACACACACCACACACACACACACACACCACACACAAACAGTATCTTCTATGCTACTTCCCTACTTACACACACACACACACACAACAACACCTTCATCTTCTTCCCTTTACACACACACACTGTCTATCTCTCTCCCTTACACACCAACACTGGCTCTCTATCTCTCTCCTTTTACACGAACAATTTCACCACACACAACAGTTATCTCATCTCTCTCCCATTACTTACACACCACACACACACAACACACACCCACACACACACTGTCATTCTTCCTTACCACACACACACAACACGACACACCGACACAACACACACACACACTGTCTCTCCTTCTCTCTCCCTTACACACACACTGTCTCTCCATCTCTCTCCCTTACACACACACACAGTCTCTCTCGCTCACTCTGTCTCCCTTACCACAACACCACCAGTCTCTCTCTCTCTCCCTTACACACACAAACATCTACACACAAACACCCACACACACACCTCTACTGGTATTTTTCAGGTTCGTGTAATCTTTGTGACGACTCAGCTTTCAGACAGATAGTTATGACATTGCGTGTTGGGCGTCTTAAATGTGTTTCATGTGTATATAAGTGTTAGGTGAGCATGCGTGTGGATGTCGTGTGCGTGTGTGTGTGTTATTATGTGACAGGATGATTAGCGTGGTCTAAGTGAGCGCTCAGAAACAGCTGAAGGCCTTACCACATCTCGTATCTGTCCTGCCCCACAGCCAACACACACACACACACACACACCACACACACAGTCTCTCACACACACACAGTCTCTCTCTCTCACACACACACACACACACACACACACACACACACACACACACACACACACACACACACACACACACACACACTACATCACCCCAGGACAAACACATCACCAGTCAGACCCATTCACAGGTGGCTACAGTGTTGGATGGATCTCATGCCATGCTGGTAATAGGATCAGGCTGGCATGGTGACGCACATCCCCAGAGAAGGAGAGCTATAGGCTGGACTGGTGTTACTCGCTGTCTGCTTCACTGTATCAGCTAAGATCATTATCTCCAGTGAATTTGTGTCTTTCTGCTATAGTATGCCATCTAGATAGCTAGTCTTGCTGTGAGGTGAAGTGTATGACAGGTTGATCAGGGGGTGTGAGTGTGTGTGTGTGTGTGTGTGTGTGTGTGTGTGTGTGTGTGTGAGCTGTTATGCTTATGAAGTGAGCACCAGCAGAGAAACTGTCTACCATAACTTCTGCTGACATCAGCAATTCCCCTGAGACAGTTACAAAAACAAAAACAGAGGACTTCTCTCTTCACTTCTCTCTCTGCCCTCTCCTTGTCTCTCTCTCTCTCTGCCCTCTCCTTGTCTCTCTCTCTCCTTGTCTCTCTCTCTGCCCTCTCCTTGTCTCTCTCTCTCTGCCCTCTCATTGTCTCTCTCTCTCTCTGCCCTCTCCATGTCTCTCTCTCTCCTACTCTCTCTGTCCTTTCTCTCTCTCTCTGCTGCTCTCTCTGCCCTTCTCTCTCTCTCTGCCCTCTCCTTGTCTCTCTCTCTCTGCCCTCTCCTTGTCTCTCTCTCTCCTACTCTCTCTGTCCTTTCTATTTCTAAGCCCTCTCCTTCTCTCTATCTCACTCTCTCTCTCTCTGCCCTTCTCTCTCTCTCCTTCTTCTCTGCCATCTCATGCTCTCTCTGCCATCTCCTTCTCTCTCTCCTGCTCTCTGTCCTTCTCTCTCTCTGCCCTTCTCTCTCTCTCTGCCATCTCCTTTTCGCTGTCTCTTCTCTCCTGCTCTCTCTCTCTCTTCTCTCTGTCTTTCTCTCTCTGACACACACAGAGCATAGATAAAGTACCAGAGAGCAGACTGGCTGACTGAGGCTGGATGACTGAGCCTGGATGACTGAGGCTGGCTGACTGAGCCTGGCTGAGTGACTGAGGCTAGCTGACTGAGCCTGGATGACTGAGGCTGGCTGACTGAGGCTGGCTGACTGAGGCTGGATGACTGAGGCTGGATGACTGAGGCTGGATGACTGAGGCTGGATGACTGAGGCTGACTGTAAATGAGTGGATAAGCATGTCCCCCACAGCCTCTGTCATAGGGCCCCTGGGGCCACCAGGAGCCACCAGACAGCACACTGACTAGGGCACACCCATAGCTCACTGAGTAAATGCACGTAATACCAAAAGGTTCATACTTAAAGCAGCCGTTCAAATCCAAAGCGTGGGTTAAGAGTCTCCTCTCCCCCTTACTTTCCCAACAGCTTTTTTTCATGTCGTACTGTAGTGTCAGAAAATGCCCTTAAAAAGGATCTTGAAAAGAGGGAAGAGTGTGTGTGAGAAAAAGAGAATCACAGAGAGATAGAGAGAGACAGGAAGACACGGAGAGACAGAGAGAAACAGAGACAGACAGAGAGAGACAGGAAGACACAGAGAGAGACGGAGAGACAGAGAGAAACAGAGACAGACAGAGAGACAGGGAGACTGACAGAAAGGGAGACAGAGCAGAGACACAGAGAGAGACAGGGAGACACAGAGAGAGACAGGGAGACAGAGAGAAACAGAGACAGACAGAGAGACAGGGAGACACAGAGAGAGAGACAGGGAGACACAGAGAGAGACAGGGAGACACAGAGAGAGACAGGGAGACACAGAGAGAGACAGGGAGACACAGAGAGAGACAGGGAGACACAGTGAGACACAGAGACAGACAGAGACAGACAGAGACAGCACACTGAACCAATACAGCACCTATCTGGTAGCTCCACCTGCAGAGGTCTCTGGAGGCAGCTGTCTGGAATGTGTTACCCAGGTGTCACAATCAGCCCCTGCATGACCAGGGCTCTTAAAAAACTCTCTCTCATACTGTCTGTATGTCTGTCTCTCTGTCCTCTCTCTCATACTGTCTGTCTCTCTGTCCCTCATACTGTCTGTCTCTCTCTCATACTGTCTGCCTGTTCTCTCTCTCTCTCTCTCTCTCTCTCTCGTACTGTCTGTCTCTCTGTCTCTCATACTGTCTGTCTCTCTCCCTCTCTCATACTGTCTGTCTATCCTTCTCTCTCTCATACTGTCTCGTCCTTCTCTCTCTCTCTCTCTCTCTCTCTCTTTCTTTTACTGTCTCTCTGTCCTTCTCTCTCCCTCTCTCTGTCTCTCTCTCTTTCTTTTACAGTCTCTCTGTCCTTCTCTCTTTGTGTCTCTCTGTCCTTCTCTCTGTCCTCTCTCTCTCTCTTTCTTTTACAGTCTCTCTGCCCTTCTCTCTCTCCTCTGCCTGTCTATCTGCTTCCTGTCTGTCACATCTGGAGCTGCCTGTCTATCTGCCTCCTCCTGTCTGTCACAGCTGGAGCTACCTGTCTATCTGCCTCCTCCTGTCTATCACTCTCTGAAAACAGTTTTTGCCAGTCCTTCAATCTATATCCAACTATTCATTCATCCATCCGTTCAGCCAGTTATCTGAATGCATCCAGCTGCTCACCTGTCGGCAAGCCTGTCTGTCTGTTTGCCTGTCTCCCTGCCCGCCCACCTGTCTGTCTCTCTGTCTCCCTGCCCACCTCTGCCTGTCCGCCCAGCAGCTCTAAGAATAATCCCATAGCAAAAACCTCAGCAGCGCTGATGTGAAATGATTCAATTATCTGAGAGCACTCTGCTTTTCAGTCAGAGACAAAGATGGGTGCTGTTTTAAAAAGCAAGACCTACCCTGCTGGGTGTGGTGACTTGGTGACTGGCTGGCTGCTAGACATCACTGTATAAATATCAACCTCATAATAATAGATTCACACTCACCAAACTGGCCCCCTTCTAAATGATCTAGATTCAATTTGTGAACCCCACCTCCCTCCAAATCCTTTTTTAAATAACGGTTTAACCATGAGGATAATTCTGCTCAATTTACTGTCCAAATAAAAAAAAAGGCTGGAGTCAGCATACTGGATTTCCATTTGCCGGCAGACAGCCCATGTCCCGCGTGCCTCCGCTCCGAAATATTTTAATGAAAAGTGTCCTTGAGTTTGACTTTGTTGCCTCACAGAACATTTGTGGGATGGCTGTATGTCTAAGTCTCGATCTAGATGGTCATCTATCTTGTGAGCAAGAACGTGATTTGAACAGCTGTTGGTGCAACCACGCAAGGCAGTTTACAAACATGACAACCACGTCATGCAGCAATATGCAGCTGGATAAATTGCAGTTTGCTGGCTGGCTGGTGACGCTATGCTTTCGCTGCGGACTGTGTGTATTCGACCAGGTGTGGACCATAGGTTCTGCACAATGCACGTTGGCATTGCTGCATTCTTGAACGCAGTCGATCACCTCCAGTTCGTCAGGGGTTAGCTAGCTAGCGGAAGGCAGCAAAATTCTGCATTGTCTGCAATCACTACCAACTTGTTGACCCTCGTCTCTCACCATAACACTGGTGTTGCTAATCTGCCTGCAGGAACATTTCTGTCATCATCAGCATTTTATAATAGAAGGATAAAGGGCAAAGTCCGCAAATAACGTTCAAGTAATTGCAAAATTGCTAGCTGTCACTAGGGCGACTGTCACCTGAAAAACACACAATAACCAATCAACGTGACTCGAGTGTGCTTGCTAAGCAAGCTAACTAGTTAGCCGTCTAGAAATACACCATTTCAAAGTTAACCACCATTGCAGTTTGTCCAAAGTCACCCTGTCAGCCGTGTAACCGTAAATTATTTCTTGTTATCGTCTGACAGCTAAAAACATATAAGGAGCTAGCTGGCAAATCGCACTAGCTAACATGAATAGCTCGCAGGCTAGCGCTAACGTTAGCTGTTTACCTCATATTGGATGTACTGTTTTCTCCACTCGGGAGTGATGTGCGCTGAAAGATGCTCCGTGAATTTCATTCTGTCTCACTTTGGCTCCCCGCTGGACTACTTGATCTCGGTTGATGTGTTTGCTGAACAGCCACGGAAAGAAAAATGTCCAACCTCGTGATAATGAAAGCACGGTTTGACAACTAGAGCTAATCATATGTTCCTCAATCCAGATTAGGACTGTGTTCAGTCGATGGAGAACGTTAGCGTTCTACCTCCCATAACTATTTATGGTCGGAGACTGGGTGATGACACCATCGGATCATAACCATAGCTTTAAAAAAATCTTCCCCTTATCCGGAATTGTCTTGAGTTCGTGTCTAGAAAAAAAAAAGGTTTTAGGACGTCACAGATTAGCACAAGCACTGTATGGTTGGCGATTGCTCATTAACCCCCGCGTCTTCAACAGAGAAGTCGTTTCGACGCCATAGAGCCAGTATGAGAAGTGACGTTGATGTGGCGTCATCGCGTATGGAATGCTCAGGTAAAAAACAGTTGTCATTCTATAGCACGCGATCTCTCACTACTTCAATGGAAGGCTCCTGAATGACAAAGCAGAGGAGATATACGACGGACGCCTTACTGATGCATGTTCGTTTTAATCAACATAAACCATAGACCCATAAACCACCATGTCCTCAATTGCTACCCCATCACACTTTCACACTAGCACGTCGTATAACATCAGTGTATCGAAAATGTCATTTATGTCAACGGTTTGAGGTCGTGGTGTGTACGAGGTTGATCTAGCATCGAGATGTTACTAGAAACAATTGCCTGCTACTGGCATCCTGCCCTGGACGGGGCTTCTTGAAACGTTTGTCATAGAGATACACTCATGCCTTTTACACCCTCACCGTTATAACTGAAGAGTACCGTACCATATTTGAAGGTGAGAATTAACGATGGTCTTACACTCCGAATTATAATAGGAGGGGATTGATCGAACCGGCTGCTCTGTTGGAAGGCGCCCGTGCGCGTGTGTAAAATGCACAGTATACTCACTCAGAGCTTATCCTTATTTTATTTATTTTTGAAAATGTTAGAATGGAACAGTTAGTCTGGGAAACAGCTTCAACAGTTCAAATGTACATCTTTTGACACTTGCTCCCCCTAGTGGCCAATGCGTGCAAGATGTCGACGCGTCCCTAGGACAAACATACCCGTTGTCTTTATTCTCGTTGGCACTCATTGGTAAGCTATGAACTCCTACTCCATTGTTTGTCTGAAAGCCATTTTCAGCTCTGGAATATGAAGTTGACTCTGTGCAGTGCAGATGTAAAAGTGGAGCAGTGTGATTGCTCTCGCGCTTTTGTGCGCTTGCGTGGTGGTGCAAGCCAAACTGAAAGAGAGAAAATCACACACAAAAACCCATAGCAAAAATATATATATTTGAGAAAGAAACGCAATTCCTTTGCATGAATTGACACAATATATCTGCCTTAGGCTGCACAGTTGTGCAACAAAATGACTATGTCTCCTAAATATTTGAATTCTGCTCGCAGTAAAATGAACAGCGGCCACGAACCGAATCATCGACATTGATTGGTTTCGTAAATTGGTCACCGCACCGTACATATTCAGAACTACACGCCATGGACAGCACCTATCTTGACACAACCATACATCAGCCGCCCTGTTAAAACACAGCAAACAATCCCAATTCGAAACATAAAAATAACGTCTACACATCACGACTATCTTTAATAAGACCTAAACATATAAGGACATTACAGAAGCATTATTAAACATTCGGTATGTTAGAGGCCCTGAGATTGACTCGATGTCCGTTGCAGGCCGACGACTCCGCTCTTGGCATTCACCGCGTGCCTTAATTGAATGACTATAAATCAAGGTCCGCTGTGAACACGGAGAGAAGGAGTCAAAATCTCAGAAGAAGAAGGAGAAAAAAAAAGACTTTCTTTCCAACGACAAAAAACCATCCTATCTCCTCCGCGTTTGATGGGGATTTCAACGCTGGCCTGTTTTCCGTTAGGTGCCGCAGCGATCATCTTCGGAGGATTTCACTTAATCCTACCATTTTCTATGGATGTTTACACGCAATTAAATAAACCGTTCTCTCCAAAAATCCTATGCGTTCTCCCAAAGATAAAAACAAAAAACAATACGTATTATAGCCACACACAAGATAATCCTCAGATGCCATGATGGGGTTGCTTGCAGTGGGCTACGTACGACCGTGTTTGTCAATGCGGCACACAGCTCAGATTTTGGAGGTTGTGAAACAATGAAAACGCAGAGCCGCGCGGCTCATTTGATCCCCTTCAAAGGGCGCTCGAGACTGTCATATTGCGTGGGCCATGAACGAATCATGGAGGAATATTCTTTCTCTCCCGAATGACATAAACTGTAATAAAATAGATGGCTGTACTATTATTGGTAAATATATCTGCATTATAAAAGGGATGCACATGCAGGGCAGTACAGCTATTTACGTAATCCCAAACAGCCTATATATATCATAGCCTGAAATTGTGAAACAAAGGTTGTAATATGGTTAAATCACGCAATAAATACATACATACACAAATAAATAAATAAATATAGAAGAATAGCATATACGAATGAGGTGTAAGGATGAGTCAATGACCTAGCCTTTAAAATGAAGATTTCCTGTACATAAATCTCTTTGTTAATAAATTAAAATACACACATACGATGCATTACAACGCAAAATCCACTTAAAAACGTATAAATACATGTTAGCGTTTAGCATTCAGATAGGCCTGTAGGATGTTTCAGTATGTCGCATTATCTTGTCCAGGACTGGTCCTCATCGATGTTATCTGGTCCGGAATGGCTCAAAAAATGCGAAAAAATGAATTCTGAAATAGAAATAGTTTGGATTTCATTGTTCGGTTGTCTTGATACCGCTCTCTGATAATTATTCACAATGATATGTCGCACCGAACGATAAAATAAAATCCTTTCAAGGATTAGTCTACGCGCACGGACGGTGACGTCACGTACAAACCCTGTCAGCAAGCAAAACCTATTTAAAATTTAAGTAGAGACATGAAAAGATCTAAATAAATACATTTCTGAAGTGTAAACCGCAGAGCAAACCTAAAATACAAGCCATTATTGCTATAATTTAGAGTTTACAGATAGATTACAAGATGAACAGATAAAAGCTAAACAATTTAACGGTATTATTTCCTTGTTCTGTTTGTAAAGCGCAGGAAAGGGCATCAAACATGCTTAATTAAAGACCAACAAACCCGGAATGTCTGAAAACGAATTACAGTCTCGAGTGTTTAGAACGCGCCACCATTCGCGGTCTTGGCAGTTCGTCATACACTCGTTCACCAATCAAAAACCAGACGCTCCCTTTTCGACCAATAGGGTAGCTCGATGTTGAAGAGTTGAACTTGTAGTTTATTCGTTTTGGTCAACGGTAGAAAGTGTGTCGAGACTACAGTACTGTTTACAGTTTTTTCGTGCTCTGCTTTCATTTAAACACGTTTTCATTGGAAATATTACGCCATCAAAGCACATTCTGTAGTTTATACCGTTTCCAGCTTGGATTTTTACTCACTTTGGTGTATGGTACGACTTAAACTAGAAAGAAACCTGTTGAATGTCGAGTTTCAATCAGGACTGTTTACACGTTAGCTAGTTAGCCTGTTAGCTAGGTGCTCCGAAAGTGTGTTTCAGTCATTAATGGTCAGCCAAATTTTCAAAAGCCACATATTTCCATGTTAAGGTAGTTCGCTTCCTAACTCTGAATGCAAACAGTAATTGCAGCAAGCTAGCTAGTGATCTAGCAAGCTTATCGATATAGAACCTGACAGCAATCAATGTTCAACGACGACGACAATCTAGTCGAGAATGTTGCTAGTTTAAGGAGCCGGTTACAATCAACAGAGACACAACTGCAAAGTTTAGGAGAACTATTGAGGTAAGTAGTTAATACTTTAAGTAGTTAGTCCTGTTTGTTGATGTATTTCCCATCACAATTCACGGGACAAGAGAGTTATTTACGTCTTCGTTCTCGAACTGTCAGAAGTCCGTTGGGGGGGGGGGGGGGGTTATAGCTGTTTACGTCAATATTGGAGGAGTAACATAGCATAAAGGTGAAGAAAGAATTCATCGTGAAAGTTCTCCTTGTCCTTTCAGTCAGTCTGGACATGACGGCCACAGCGAGAGGTGCGATCTTAGCCCTCCTCACGGGTTTGCACGGCGTCTCACCGTAGAAGACCTTCGGCGACCGGATGACCTCCAGTCTCCGCCCGCCCAGTGCTGCCAGGAGAGAGACCCGAGCGGGGTCACCCATCGCCGGGTTTGTCGGAGCATTAGCCCACCTACCTTAGACTCCAGGGTAAGGTGGAGATGGAAAGACGGAAACGGGTTTTTGTCATCGAGTCTGTTTGTGGACGACATCTAGTCTATGATTAGAGAGAAAGCTGTATGTGGAAAAGAAAGTCTATTACTATTTCTTATTAATATTACTTACTTACATTGTCCTAACTGGCACATGGGGTTTGTAGCCTCTAGAAACCTATTGAAGTGCTGCTGCTAGTGAACTTTACCTTACTAACCCTAACCCTTACTAAACCTAACTCAATATACAAGATGTTTGTTGTGCAGTTCCATTCAGCTCTCTCTCTCTCCCTCTCTCCCCCTCCCTCCCTCCCTC
>BROE01000001.1:13752835-13763094 GCA_036571765.1 Plecoglossus altivelis
ACACACACACACACACACACACAGGAAAACACACACAAACACAGAGACAAACAAGCACAGGAAAACACACAGAGACACACACACACACACGCAGATGCACATACACACACATACACACACACACACATGAACACAGGAACATACACACACAGACACACACTCACCTCCCTTGCCCCCTCCTATATCAGGAGAAGACCCACAGCCTGCAGCACTACCAGGCAGTGATGAGCAAGAAGCAGAAGGACTTCCAGCAGGCCCTGGAACAGAGCAGCACCTTTCACTCCCAACACAGCAGGGAACTCCTGGACACAGTGAAGCAGGTAGGAGGGTGGGAGAGAGAGAGCGAGAGTGTGTGTGAGGGGCAGAGAGAGAGAGAGAGTGTGTGTGAGTGAGTGAGAGAGAGTTTGTGTGTGTGTGTGTGTGAGTGAGAGTGTGTGTGAGTGAGAGAGAGAGTGTGTGTGTGTGAGTGAGAGTGTGTGTTTGTGAGTGAGAGAGAGTGTGTGTGTGTGTGTGTGTGTGAGAGAGAGAAATCCCCTTTTGTTTTTGTTGCCCTTTGTGTTCTGCATAATTGAATCTCCCTCTCTCCCTCCCTCCATTTGTCCCTCCCTCCCTCCCTCTCTCCCTCCCCAGCTGCAGCAGAGTCTGGCCCAGGCCCAGGCCCAGGTGGAGGTGCTTCAGAGAGAGAGGGAGGAGGCCCAGAGCTCAGCCCTGCTCCTGGAAGCCTCACTGGAGCAGCTCACCCAGGTACTCCCTCTCTGCTGCGCCACACACACACACACACACACACACACACCCTCCAGTACTCTCTGCTGCGCCACACACACACACACACACCCTCCAGTATTTTTTGCACTGAAACTAATAGTGTGTGTGTGTGTGTGTGTGTGTGTGTGTGTGTGTGGTGCAGGAGGTTGAGAGCAGGGCCAGGCAGAATGAGGAGGCCCTCCACAGTTTGAGACAGCAGGCCAAGGAGTCAGCCAGCCAGGTCAGCCTCTACCTCAGCCTTTACCTCACCCTCAGCACCGCTCAGCTGTGGTCCTCAGACTGTCTCACCTCTGCTGTGGAAGTCAATACCTAACTCTGTGTGTGTGTGTGCGTCTCTCTCTCTCTCTGTGTGTGTGCGCGTCTCTCTCTCTCTGTGTGTGTGTGTGCCTTTCTGTGTGTGTGTGTGTGTGTGTGTCTCTCTCCCTCTGTGTGTGTGTGTGTCTCTCTCCCTCTGTGTGTGTGTGTGTCTCTCTCCCTCTGTGTGTGTGTCTCTCTCTGTGTCCCAGGTGAGCCAGCAGCAGGAGGCTCTGTTCAGCTGTAGAGAGGAGCTGAGCTCCTGCCTGCAGCAGATGGAGGAGGCCAGAGAGCAGTATCACACACAGCTGCACACGCACAGCTCTGAGGTGTGTGTGTGTGTGTGTGTGTGTGTGTGTGTGTGTGTGTGTGTGTGTGTGTGTGTGTGTAACTGTGTGTGTGTGTGTGTGTGTATCTGGTTGTGTGTTTCTGTATAACTGTGTGTAACTGTGTGTGTGTGTGTGTATCTGGGTGTGTGTTTCTGTATAACTGTGTGTAACTGTGTGTGTCTGTGTGTGTCTGTGTGTTTCCAGCTGGCATCAGCGCAGGCAGAGCTGCTGGGGCTGCGTGAACAGCTGCAGACCTGCAGTCAGCAGAGTCTGCAGCTGCAGCTCAGCCTGCAGGAGAGCAGCAACATGCTGCAGGAGAGCAGCAGCCACGCAGCCCAGCTGGAGGAGAGCCAGGGACTGCTGCTGGGGCAGGTACTGAGGGAGGGGGCAGGTACTGAGGGAGGGGGCAGGTACTGAGGGAGGGGAGAGGGGGTCAGGTACTTCCAGGGAGGGGCAGGTATCTGAGGGAGGGCGGAGGTACTAAAGGGCAGGGGGAGGTATGAGCGAGGCGGCAGGGACAGGCTACTCGAGGGAGGGGGGAGGTACTGAGGAGGGGCAGGTACTTGAGGGCGGGGGGCAGGTACCTGAGGGAGCGGGAGGGGACAGTTGAGGAGGGGGCAAGTATGAGGAGGCGGCGGGTATCTCTGAGGAGGGCGCAGTGTTACTCGAGGGCAGTGGGGCAGGTACTTTAAGGGAGGGGCAGGTACTTGAGGGAGGCGGAGGGGGACAGGTACTGGTTAGGGAGGGGAGGGGGCAGGTACTAAGGGAGGGGGCAGGTACTGAGGGAGGGGAGGGGGCAGGTACTGAGGGAGGGGGCAGGTACTGAGGGAGGGGGCAGGTACTGAGGGAGGGGGCAGGTACTGAGGGAGGGGAAGGGGCAGGTACTATGGGAGGGGGCAGGTACTGAGGGAGGGGAAGGGGCAGGTACTATGGGAGGGGGCAGGTACTGAGGTGGTGTGGTGGTGCTGGGTCAGCTCCTGAAGGAGGGGGCGTTTAGGGTTAAGAAGAGGGACAGAGAGAAGATGGGAGGAGATGGGAGGAGATGGGAGGAGATGAGAGGAGATGGGAGGAGATGGGAGGAGATGGGAGGAGATGAGAGGAGATGGGAGGAGATGGGAGGAGATGAGAGGAGATGAGAGGAGATGGAGGAAGATGGGAGGAAGATGAAGAGAGGGGAAAGAGATGAGAGGGAGAGAGAGAAAAGGTTGGGTTGTGGGGGGGGGGGGAGGGGAGGATGGAGGAGATGGGAGGAGATGGGAGAGATGGGAGGAGAGATGGGAGGGAGCATGGGACAGAGATGAAGGAGATGGGGGAGAGGCAGGAGATGAGAGGAGATGGAGGAGATGAGAGGAGATGGGAGAGCTGAGAGAGATGAGGAGGAATGAGGAGATGGGAGGAGATGGAAGGAGATAGGGAGATGGGAGGAGATGGGAGGAGATGGGAGGAGATGAGAGGAGATGAGAGGAGATGGGAGGAGATGGGAGGAGATGAGAGGAGATGAGAGGAGATGGGAGAGATGGAGAGAGATGATGAGGAGATGGAGGGATGGAGGAGATGAGAGGAGAGAAGAGGAATGGGAGGAGATGAGAGGAGATGGGAGGAGATGGGAGGAGATGGGAGGAGATGAGAGGAGATGGGAGGAGATGGGAGGAGATGAGAGGAGATGGGAGGGAGAACTGGGGCAGGCTAAGAAGGCTGGTACAGGCTGTTCTACAGTGACAGAGGGGAGGAGAGGGGGGAGGAGAGGAGGAGGAAGCAGGGGGGAGAAGGGGGAGGAAGGGGAGGAAGGGGGGGGAGAGAAGGAGGTAAACATGGGAAACAAACCAGCTCTTCTCTGAGATGAGTGCAGTGACACACCCCCAGCCTCCAGAGGAAAGGCTCTCTGGATCTCAGGGTCGCCGCTGGAACCCTGGGCTCCGACCATCATCCGTCAAACGTTCCTCACATCCCGACCCTTCCTTTAAGTGGTCTCGCGGAAAATAAACAAAAAACAAACAAAGCTGTGATAGTTGCGTGACGTGTGGCGTCTCTAACACTGTGTACTTTCTCTGAAGCTGCTGTCACAACCAGAACACGCAACAAAGTCTTCCTTTGAGGATCGCTCACCAGGAGCTATAATCAAGGGTACAGGCTTTTTTTACAGGCCTACAAAGACCTGCTTTGACAGAAGATAGAAAGCCCACCCCTGGCTGTCTACCATCATGTCTGCTCCTCTTAAAGGAGGATCTCACACAGTCTGTGAGTGGTCCTGTTAGATAACTAGCTTCTTCATGATCCAACAGGCACTGCTTAGTGGGAAGGGGGTTTCCTGGGATATCTGGAGGTCACGGGTTCAAATCCCCTCCTCCCTGTTTCTTGCTTTGGGTAAAAGTGTATGTTTAAATGGATTATTATTATCATCATCACTGGAAGTGATATTTGTAGGGGTATATCAGTATTATGATCATTGATGTTTTTGAGAGGGATGGATGGAGGCAGGGAGCGATGGATGGAGGTAGGGAGGGATGGATGGAGGCAGGGAGGGATGGATGGAGGTAGGGAGGGATGGATAGAGGCAGGGAGGGATGGATGGAGGCAGGGAGGGATGGACCAGGTGATGACCTCTGTACTCCTCCAGGTGTCCCAGCTGGAGCAGGAGCTGGAGAGGACACGCGCCTCCCTGCAGGAGGAGAGAAGGAGGAGAGAGGAGGAGGTTCAAGAGAGCGAGAAGGAGGTGCAGGAGAGGAGGAGCCAGACCGTCCAACTGTCAGGCTCAGTCAGGTGAGGAGGCCAGTACTGTCCACATCCTGTCCACATCCTGTCCACATCCTGTCACCTGGTCACATCCTGTCCACATCCTGTCCACATCCTGTCCACATCCTATCACTTGGTCACATCCTGTCCACACCCTGTCACTTGGTCGCACCCTGACACACCCTGACACACCGTGACACACCCTGTCCACATCCTGTCCACATTCTGTCATCTGGTTACATAGGATTCCTGTGTTACATGTTACAGTCTAGTGTTTGTTTACTGTGAGAGTTTAGAGTGATCCCAGTTCATTTCCAGCCTCCAGCACACACAAGACCAGCTTTACCCTGAGGGTCTCTAATCACCCCATGACTGTGTGTGACTGTGTGTGACTGTGTGTGACTGTGTGTGACTGTGTGTGTGACTGTGTGAGTGTGTGTGTGAGTGTGTGAGTGTGTGTGTGTGTGTGTGGAGCAGACAGGGTATATATACTCCACAGCTCCGTAGTGTTCTTGGTTGGGATAGTGACAGGGAAGTATCCCTTCTCCAGACACTCCAAGAAACTCTAAGATCGAGAAGATACTATCTCTTCTCGAAGATACTATCTCTTCTCGAAGATACTATCTCTTCTCGAAGATACTCTTCAAAACATACTCCCTCTCCTCAACCACGCTCTTCGAAGGTACTTTGTCCAGGGAACTCTCTCTCCAAGGAACCCTCAGTCTAAGGAACTCTCTCTTCAAGGAACTCTCTCTCTAAGGAACTCTCTCTCTAAGGAACCCTCTCTACAAGGAACCCTCTCTCCAAGGAACTCTCTTTTAAAGGAACCCTCTCTTTAAGGAACTCTCTCTCCAAGGAAATCTCTCTCCAAAGAACTCTCTCTCTAAGTAACCCTCAGTCTAAGGAACTCTCTCTTCAAGGAACTCTCTCTCTAAGGAACTCTCTCTCCAAGGAACCCTCTCTCTAAGGAACCCTCTCTCTAAGGAACTCTCTCTAAGGAACTCTCTCTCTCTAAGGAACTCTCCAAGAAACCCTCTCTCTAAGGAACTCTCTCTGTAAGGAACCCTCTCTCCAAGGAACCGTCTCTCTAAGGAACATACTCTCTAAAGATCCGTTCCAGATACTTGTTCATCAGAGACACGTTCTCCTCAGAGAAACTCTCTCCTCCAGACACGTCTTCTGAGAGGCTCTCTCTCCTCAGCGACTCATCCAGAAGACGTATTCCCTGGCTGGGCAGAATTCTCTCCAGGACAGAGCTGTGGCCTGGCTAAGACCCAGCTTCCCCGCCCCAGCCTGCACTTCTACCCTCCCTCCAGGCGGCGGCGCTGTGTGTCTGTGCGAGGCGGCACGTGTAGAGGAAGATGGGGGCCGTGTGTACAGTGAGGTGGGGAGGCTGGGCCTCCCATGGTGTGTGGAGGCTGTTCTGGCTGCCTGTTAGGACATTGTGAGCGTGTGTGTGAGGATGTGTGTGTGTGTGTGAGGACGTGTGTGTGTGTGTGAGGACGTGTGTGTGAGGACGTGTGTGTCTGTTTATGTCTGAGGTTGCATGCTTCAGATTGGAGACTGTTGCTCGACCTCCGAGATATTTGTGTCTGTGTATTACTCTCATATTTCTGTGTGATGTTTATTCCCTATGTGTGTGTGTGCCTGTGTGTGTGTGTGTGTGCCTGTGTGTGTGTGTGTGTGTGTGTGTGTGTGTGTGTGTGTGCCTGTGCAGCCAGCTGACCTCAGAGGTGGGTAAGTGTCGAGGGGAGCTGTCGTCGCTGGAGCAGGAGGTGCTGCAGCTTCGCAGGGAGAGCAGCACTAAGACCTCACAGCTCAGCCAGGCAGAGCACAGCCTGAAGGACACCCAGAACCTGCTGGATACCAAGAGCTGCCTGGGTGAGGGAGAGGGGAGGAGAGGGGAGGGGGAGGAGAGAGGGGAGGGGGAGGAGAGAGGGGAGGAGAGAGGGGGAGGAGGAGAAGAGGGGAGGAGAGAGGAGGCTGGGAGAGGTAAGGGATCGAGTAGGGTGGATGTTTACTGATGCTATATCCTGTCTGTCTCTCCTCCTCTTTATCTCTCTCTCCCTCCTTGCCCCTCCTCCTCCCTCTCCTTCCCTCTCCCCCTCCTCCTCCTCCTCCTCTCCCTTCCTTCCCTCCTCCCTCTCCCCTCTCTCCTTCCCTCTCCTTCCTCCCTCTCCTCTCTCTCTCCCTCCTCTCTCTCCCTCCTTCCTCCCCTCCTCCTCCTCCTTTCCTCCGCCTTCTCCTCCCTCCCTCCTCGCTCCCTCTCCCTCCCCACTCTCCCTCCCCTCCTCCCTCTCCTTCCTCCTCCCTCCTCTACCTCCCCTCTCCCCCTCCTCCGTCTCCCTCCCTCGTCAGTGGTGGACCTGGAGGAGAAGCTCCAGCGGTCCGAGGCAGCCCGCCGCAGCTCGTCCCAGCTGGTGCAGCAGCTGGAGGGGCAGCTGGAGGGGGTGCGAGGGGAGCTGGCTGACACTCTGGGTCACCTGCAGGAGCTCCGAGATGTG
The DNA here is from genome assembly GCA_036571765.1 of Plecoglossus altivelis. NCBI lineage: Eukaryota > Metazoa > Chordata > Actinopteri > Osmeriformes > Plecoglossidae > Plecoglossus > Plecoglossus altivelis. Next base: position 13,759,461 of record BROE01000001.1, read on the forward strand.
CTACTGAAGACCCAGGTCACCTGTGACCAGAAGCAGGCCTCTCTGGACAAGATGGCTGCTGAGCTCAGGTGAGCCGGGAGAGACTATGACCTCACCAGAACCCTCTCTCTCTCTGCCGGTACTCTACATGGATGTGTGATCCGTGTTCTGTTGCTGTGCTAACGTGTGTTGTGAACAGGAAACAGGTCTGAGCAGAACAGACACTGCTGTTCTCCAGCTTGGCTACAGGATGAGAACTAGCTATGTTGTACAATGTGTTTGGATTCACTGTGTCATTCATAATATATGGCTTTTAATGCTGTAAGATGACATTGATTTCTTTCAGTCTGATTATTAAGCTTACACAGAAACAACAGTCTAGTCCTTGTCCAACTTCACCCCCACCACCATCAACCCCCACCTCCACAGCCTCACCACCATCACCTCCACACCCCCACCTCAATCAACCACTACCCCACACCCACACTTCCATCAACCCCACCTCCACACCACCATCACCCACTTCAATCAACCAGTCCCCGCCCCACCTTCATCAACCACTACCCCGCACCCACACTTCCATCAACCCCACCTCCACACCACCATCACCTCCACAGCCCCACCTCCACACTCCCACCTCCATCACCTCCATACCCCCACCTCCACAGCCCCACCTCCATCAACTCCCACCTCCATCACCTCCACACTCCCACCTCCATCACCCACCACACCACACCTCTCACTAGACTGAGTGATAAGGACATACACAGATACAGTGTGCTACACAGACATAAGAGACACACTTACTGACTGGTGAAACAGCATAAACCAGCAGTAAAGGATGACTCAGAACATCATTATGAATGACATCTTAACACTTTCATCTGAGACACCACACACACAGTTATTGGATAAAGATCACACAGGGTCAAAGGTCATGTGAACCAGAAGTTCTCCTGTGTTGGGAGTCTGGGTGAATTTACAGCATGTCTCACTGGTGATGTCACCTGTGTAGTAGACGTTACCGTGACAACTCACACTGTGTGCGTGTGTGTGTGCGTGCGTGTGTGTGTGTGCGTGTGTGCGTGCGTGTGTGTGCGTGCATCTACGTGAGTGAGTGTGTGTGTGCGTGCGTGTGTGTGTGTGTGTGTGTGTCCACAGAGAGAGCCAGAGAGAGTTGGAGGACAGGAACCATGAGGTGTTGGACATGGACACTGCTCTGAAGGAGAGACAGGGAGAGCTACAGCAGAGAGCCCAGCTGGTACACTCACACACACACACACTGTAGACACACACACACTGTACACACACACACTGTACACACACTCATACTCACACTGTACACACACACTGTACACACACACACTCACACACACACTCACACACACAGACACACACTGTACACATACTGTACACACACACACACACTGTACACACATACACTGTACACACACACACTATATATAGTGTATACACACACACACTGTACATACACACACTGTACACAGTGTACACACACTGTACATATACACACTGTATATACACACACTGTTCACTCACTGCACACGCACACACTGTACACACACACACACTACATACACGTACACACTGTTAAATATATAGTCAGTCCCTCATGCAGTACACACATGAGTGTTTTCACAGTGGTTATGTAAATGACAGGTGTGACTGAGGATGGTGTTTGCATGCAGTGTGCTAGAACTAAATTAGCTTCACTATCCCTGTTTCCTTCTCATTGTGTCCTCTCCTCTTCCTCCACCTCTCCCTCCTCCCCCTCTCTCCTCTCCCCTCTTCCTTCTTCTCTCCTTCCTCCTCCTGTCTCTCCTTCCCTCTGCCTCCTGCTCCTCTCTTTCCTCCTCCCCTCTTCCTCCTCCTATCGCTCTTCCCCCTCCTCCTCTCCTCTGCTTCCTTCTCCTCTCCTATCTCTCCTCCCCTCTGCCTCCTTCTCCTCTCTCCCTCCTCCTATCTCTCCTCCCCTCCTCCTCTCCTCTGCTTCCTTCTCCTCTCCTATCTCTCCTCCCCTCTGCCTCCTTCTCCTCTCTCCCTCCTCCTATTTCTCCTTCCCTCCTCCTTTCCTCTGCCTCCTTCTCCTCTCTCTCCTCCCCTCTGCCTCCTTCTCTTCTCTCCCTCCTCCTCCTCTGCCTCCTTCCTCCTCCTCTCCTTCTCCTCAGCTGGGACAGCTGGATGTGGCCATCAGAGATCACAAGCTGGAGATGGAGAGGAAGGTTGTGTCTCTGCAGCAGGCTCTGGAGGACAAGAGCCAACAGGTCTGATACACACACACACATGTTAAAACACACACACATACTAATGCACACACACACACACACATGTTAAAACACACACACAGGCTAATACACACACACACACACACACATGTTAAAACACACACACAGGCTAATACACACACACACACACACACATGCTAATACACACACACACATGCTGACACACACACACACACGTGCTAAAACACACACGCAGGCTAATACACACATGCTGACACGCACATACATGCTGACACACACAGACAGACACACACATGCTGACACACAGACACACACCTGCTGACACGCACACAGGCTAGTACACACATACATGCTGACACACGCACACAGGTTTAAACACATAATTACATGGGCCAACAAATTCATTCCTTCATTCCAACCATCTCCTGATGCTCCTCATGTATTTACTGTCAAATGTCTCAGTGCAGCTTTGAAAAGCTGTTCTGATAACCTTCAGTGGCCCCTGGTCTCCCTTTATAAAGAGACTAAATGTCTGTGACCCTGGTCTCCCTTTTTAAAGAGACCACACCTCTATGGCCCCTGGTCTCCCTTTATAAAGAGACTACATCTTCAGTGGCCCCTGGTCTCCCTTTATAAAGAGACTACATCTTCAGTGGCCCCTGGTCTCTCTTAATAAAGAGACTAAATCTCTTTGACTCTGGTCTCCCTTTAGAAAGAGACTACATCTTCAGTGGCCCCTGGTCTCCCTTTATAAAGAGACTAAATCTCTTTGACCCTCGTCTCTCTTTATAAAGAGACTACATCTTCAGTGGCCCCTGGTCTCTCTTTATAAAGAGACTACATCTTCAGTGGCCCCTGGTCTCCCTTTATAAAGAGACTACACCTCTGTGGCCCCTGGCCAGATACAGGCACATCTAAACACGCCATAGTGAGTCTCTCCCTGCTTGTGTGTCCTCAGGTCCAACAGCTGAGCACCCAGCTCCAGGAGAGGGAGGAGCAGGAGAAGGTGAGGGGGAGAGGGAGAAAGGAGAAGGTGAGGGGGAGAGGGAGGAGAAGGTGAGGGGGAGAGGGAGGAGCAGGAGAAGGTGAGGGGGAGATGGAGGTATAGGGGGGGAGCTGGGGGAGGTTTGGGGGGTGAGGTGGGGAAGGGAGGAGTAGAGGAATAGATGAAAGGGGGGATGAGTAGAATAGTCAGTATTTTGATTCCTGCGTTGATTGGTTGAACTAGACCCCCTGAGTTCAGCTGCGTCTCATAACACTGCTGTTTGTTACAGAAGACAACACAGGACCAGCAGGACTCACACTCTCACTGTGAGCGTCTGTCAAGGGAGCTGGAGGTCATCACGCAGCACGCCAGGGATAAGGTGAGGAGAGGGAGGGAGGGAGGG
>BROE01000001.1:13763539-13775902 GCA_036571765.1 Plecoglossus altivelis
CTGGACCAACACACACACGCACGCAAACAAACACACACAAACAAAAACACAAACACAAATGTACAGTATACACACGCGTACAAACACACACACACAAAAAAAAAACACACACACAGACACACAACCTGCTGGACCACGCACAAACAGCTAGTACCACACATACATGCTGACACACGCACCCAGGTTTAAACACATAATTACATGGGCCAACAAATTCATTCCTTCATTCCAACCATCTCCTGATGCTTCTCATGTATTTACTGTCAAATGTCTCAGTGCAGCTTTGAAAAGCTGTTCTGATAACCTTCAGTGGCCCCTGGTCTCCCTTTTTAAAGAGACTACATCTTCAGTGGCCCCTGGTCTCCCTTTAGAAAGAGACTACACCTCTGTGGCCCCTGGTCTCTCTTTATAAAGAGACTACATCTTCAGTGGCCCCCGGTCTCTCTTTATAAAGAGACTACATCTTCAGTGGCCCCTGGTCTCCCTTTATAAAGAGACTACATCTTCAGTGGCCCCTGGTCTCCCTTTATAAAGAGACTACACCTCTGTGGCCCCTGGCCAGATACAGGCACATCTAAACACGCCATAGTGAGTCTCTCCCTGCTTGTGTTGTCCTCAGGTCCAACCAGCTAGCACCCAGCTCCAGAGAGAGGGAGGGAGCAGGAGAAGGTGAGGGGAGGGGAAGAAAGGAGAAGGTGAGGGGAGAGGAGGGAGAATGGTGAGGGGGGAGAGGGGAGCAGAGAGAGAGGGGGGGGTGGTGGAGAGGGAGATGGTGGAGAATAGCGAGGGGGTGTTGGAGAGGGAGGAGCAGGAGAAGGTGAGGGGAGAGGTAAGGAGCAGGAGAAGGTGAGGGGAGAGGAGAGAAAAAGAGAAAGAAGAACGGTTGAGGGAGGGAAAGAAAGGAGAAGGTAGGGGGAGAGGGAGAAAGGAAGAAAGGTGAGGGAGAGAGGAGCAGAGAGAAGGTGAGGGGAGAGGGAAGGTAAGGGGAGCTCTGGCGGGAGGTTTGGGGGGTGGGTGGAGGAAGGAGGAGTAGAGGAATAGATGAAAGGGGGGATGAGTAGAATAGTCAGTATTTTGATTCCTGCGTTGATTGGTTGAACTAGACCCCCTGAGTTCAGCTGCGTCTCATAACACTGTTGTTTGTTATAGAAGACAACACAGGACCAGCAGGAACTCACACTCTCACTGTGGAGCGTCTGTCAAGGAGCTGGGAGGTCAATCACGCAGCACGCCAGGATAAGTGTTGAGGAGAGGAGGAGGAGGGGGAGCGAGAGGGGGAAGGCAGGGAGGGAAGGAGGGAGGAAGGGAGGGAGGGAGGGGGAGATAGGGGGAGGCAGAAGAGAGGGAAGGAGGGCGGAGGGAAGGGGGAGGGAGCGGGAGGGGGGAGGTGGGGGAGGTGGAAGGGAACCAGAGAAGAGGAGGGCAGGTCAGCCTAGAGGACGAGAGGAGAGAACACGGTTGGAGAAAGCCGGGCCCATCTTTGGAAACGCAGCCTGACTGTAGTGTGTGTGCGCCTCCTGCAGGAGGTGCAGCGGAGGCGTGTGGAGGAGGAGCAGGCCGGCAGGGAGGCACGGTGGGCCCAGGAGGAGGCTGGACTCCGCCAGGCCGTCTCCTCCCTGCAGGAGGAGCTGGAGGAGGAGAGAGAGCAGCACAACAAGGAGGTGACAGCAATGGGACCAGCTGCGTGTGGGCTTGTTGTGTGTGTGGCTCTGTGTGCGTGTGTTGTGTGTCTGTGTGTGGTGCGCACGTTGTGTGTGTGCGCACGTGTTTGTTTGTGTGTGCACGGTGTGTGTGTGCAGCGCTGCGCGTGTTTGTGCGCGTGTGTGTGTGTGTGTGTGTGTACGATGTGTGTGTTTGTGTGCGACGTGTTGTGTTGTGTTGTGTTGTGGTTGTGTTGTGTTGTGTGCGTGCGTGCGTGCGCGCGCGCGTGTGTGTGTGTGTGTGTGTGTGTGTGTGTGTGCGTTGCGTGTGTGTGTTTGTGTTTGTGTGTGTGCGCGGGCGTTTTTGTTTGTGCGCGTGTGTGCGCGTGCGTGCCGCGTGTGTGTGTGCGTGCGTGTGGTGTGTGCACGTGTGTTTTCTATGCTCTCTGTGCGTATCCCGGACACCTCACACACAAAAGCATGTATTCTGTCCTCTACTTCCTGTCTCCTCGCAAACCGGTTCTCATATTCTTCTCACTTCCTTTTTATTTAACCACCACTTCCTCTTCTCGCTCACGTACACAATCCAAGTCTTTTCTGTTATCCTCTTCTATCTCACGTTCTTCCCCTGTCTCCTACTCCTACTTCCTCTCTCTCGTGTCTCTATCCCCCTCTTCAGACATCAAATTAACGATCAAACATGACCGTCAACATTCACTTCCTGTTCCAGCTGTCGTCCCTGCAGCAGACGAGAGGTCAGCTGCTGAAAGTGTCGGAGCAGATCTCCTCCAGCATGAGGATGTCTCACGAGCAGCTAGCTGGAAGACTGCAGCACACCCAGGCCCAGCTAGACCAGACCAGGACCCAGGCTTCCAGCCTCCAGGCCCAGTTAGACCAGACCAGGACCCAGGCTTCCAGCCTCCAGGTCCAGTTAGACCAGGCCAGGACCCAGGCCTTTAACTTCCAGGTCCAGCTAGACCAGGCCAGGACCCAGGCTTCCAGCCTCCAGGCCCAGCTAGACCAGGCCAGGACCCAGGCCTTGAGCCTCCAAGCCCAGGTCCATTCCAGGGAGAAGACCCTTCAGACAGCGAGCGAGGCTCTGCTCATCAAGGTCAGAAGATTCCTCCTTCTCGTTTTCCCTCTCTCCTTCTGACTTTCCCTCTCTCCTTCTGACTTTCTCCCTTTCTCTACCTCTTCCCCACTCCAAGAGTTCTCTCATTTCTCCCTCCCTCTCTCTCATTCTCCCTCCCTCTCATCCCCCCCTCTCTCCCTCCCCCTCCTCGCCTCTGCATCCCCCCCCTCTCTCTGCCTCCTCCCTCTCACCCCCCCTCTCTCTCTCTCCCTCCCTCCTCTCATTCCCCCCTCTCTCCCTCCCTCCTCCCTCTCATATTTCCTCCTCTTCTCTCTGCTCCAGGAGTCGGAGGTGACCCGTCTGCAGGCCAGGATATCCTCAGTGGAGAGAGCGTCAGACCTCCACGCCTCCACCACCCTGCTCTCCTCTCCTCCACCCAAACACCCGCTCCCTCTCTCCCCCCTGTCTCCACGCAGCCTCCTCCCCTCCCCCCCTCACACGCACCTCCCCTCCCTCACACGCGCTCCCTCCCCTCCCCTCGCCCTCACCCCCCCTCACTCCTCGCCCCCCGGTCACGCGCACCTCCGCTCCTCCCCTTCACACACCCACATGCGGGTCCTCTCCGCCCCTCACGTCGTCCCTCCCCAGCCCCAGGACGGGGCCTCAGACTGGGGCAGCAGCGTGGACTCCTCCCTGGAACTCTCCAGCAGCCTGAGGGCCACCCTGAGGGAGGCTCTGGGGCAGAGACCCTGGGACGACTCCTCCCTGTCCCCATCGCCCAGCCCCTACCTCTACGCTGACCTCCACCACACCCACCTCACCCCAGACCACACCCAGCTACCCTCTGACCCCCTCACCCATCTCCTCCCAGAGCTCCACCCTCCCCCAGACCTCCAGCCTGACCCAGACCACAGTTGGCAGGGCTTCAGCCATCTTGAGACCTCCACGGCCACAGACATGTCCTTCAACCCTCTCACCTACATGGTGGACAAACCTGAGGACCAGGATCAGGACCAGGAGGGGAGCAGGGTGCAGGAAGATGCCCCAGAGAGGGAGCCCGTCCTGGGCCAGAGCCTGGAGGATGAGGGGCTGGACATGAGCTCCCTGACTGGCATGCTGCGCTTTGTCAACCAGACCCTGGCTATGCAGGAAGACACCTCCCTCTGGAGCTCCAACGGCCAATCAGAGGCAGACCACTCCCTCACAATACAGGTTAGTCCTGCCTTCTCGAAACCGATCAGCCAATCATATGAGAATGTTTAAAGAGGGGGAACATTTTTCCAACTAAAACACATCTGTTGTTAGTATTATTCTAACATAACTGGTTATTGTTGCTTCTTTCCAGGGAGGGTCGAGAGAGGACGGCAGAACCTCTGCAACCACTGAATGACAAGCCCCGCCCCCCCAAGCCCCGCCCCAAGCCCCACCCACCCCGCCCCCTGATGGTGCTTACAAAACTCTCCGTGTTTTTAGTCTCAGTGAGTCTTTTGTGTGTTTTAACGTGTGTGTGTCTCTGTCTGCCTGTGTGTATGTGTGTCTGTGTGTGTGTGCCTGTGTGTGTGTGTGTGTGTGTGTATGTGTGTGTGTCTGTGTGTGTCTGTGTGTGTGTGTCTGTGTGTGTCTGTGTTGTGTGATGGTCTGTGTGTGTCTGTCTGTGTGTGTGTGTGTGTGTCTGTCTGTGTGTGTGTGTGTGTGTCTGTGTGTGTGTCTGTGTGTGTGTGTCTGTGTGTGTGTGTGTGTGTGTGCACGCGTTTGAGAGATGATGTTTGCCCCTGGGCCTTTTAAAGTTTCCATATAAAATGTGCGCCTCTGAAGTGTATTGAAATGAAGCTGTGGGCTTTACACTGCTGTCACACAGGGATTGGTCCTCTTCACCCCCCAGACCGGCTGTGATTGGCTGCTGCTCACAACATATTGGTTTTGCGTAGGAATGTACAGTAGATTCAAAGTTTTGTACAAACGTAAGATTGTGTTACGTTTAATATTTTCCCTGTGAATATTCCTAATGATTTTTACTAGAATAAACTATTTTGGTACGTAGCCTTGGTATTTGCAGGTTGTACATGATCAACCATGACTCAAAGGAGAGACTGTTGTGGCCTGTTAAGCTAAAACTTTTTGTTTTTTTTATGGCCACGTTACCAGGGCAACGTGGTTAGTTGTCAGGCTTGGAATGTGAGGTTTGTAAGGGGGGGAGTGTGTGTGTGTGTGTGTGTGACAGTGTGTGTGTGCGTGTGCGTGTGTGTGTGTTGAGGTGGCGCTATTGTGTTAGATCCTTACGGCTCATCTAAGCAATGAGGCTCCTCTTGGCTCTCAGTCAGACTTACATAACCAGTCGTCTGTGGAGAGAGACAGGCTGAGGAGTCTACTCTGCTCTACTCTGCTCTGCTCTACTCTACTCTACACACACACACACACACACTCAGTACATAACACACAATCTCTACATAACGCACACACACACATGCTGTATAACTCACACACACCAGCACAGCAGCTGCATGTCAAATGAGAGAACTAAGCAAAGAGAGAGAGAGAGAGAGAAAGAGAGAGAGTGTGTGTGTGTGTGTGCACTCTATTGTAGGACACAGCATCACTCAATACATGAGTTTTAACTGTGTGTGTGCGTGTGCGTGTGCGTGTGTGTGTGTGAGAGAGAGAGTTTGTGAGTGTCTATGTATTTATTTTGAAACCTTAGACGATGACTGAGTCAACATCACCAGCAGCAACCAGGCTGGCCCCAGCTGCCCTGTGGGGTTAGTGGGAAATGCCCTTGCCTGTCTGTCTCTCTGCCTGCCTGTCTGCCTCTCTGTCTGTGTGCCTGTCGGTCTGCCTGCCTGTCTGTGCCTGTCTGTCTGTCTCTCTGCCTGCCTCTCTGTCTGTCTGTCTGCCTCTGTGTGTTCCTGTCTGTCTGCATGTCTGTCTGTCTGATTGCCTCTCTGTATGTCTGTCTGCCTGTCTGTCTGTCTGCCTGTCTCTGTCTATCTGCCTGCCTGTCTGTCTGCGAACCTTGTGTGTCTGGTTAAACCACTGCAGCTGAATGAGCTTAGTATGCAAACTGCCTCTCAGTGCATGACTCATTACAGTGAAACGTTGAAACTAGTTTCTGGGTACAGAGGACATAATTGGCAGCAGACAATATTTCTTGATGCGCCTAGAACGTTTGTGTTCCATAGGAGAAGGCGGAGAGAAAGGAAACTGAGTTATCGTGTTATTCTATTAACTCTTGATATTTTGCACCGAACGTTAAAGAGGAAACGTAATATTTAGAGAATGTCTTGCCCATATTTTCGTCACTGCTAACGGTTCCTCTTCAACCGATGTTAATCTGAGATTGCGCTGTGTTAGGCGTAGTTACAAGCGTTGCTGCTCGTTTAACAAACACGATTTGCAATACAAGGAGCGCCTGGACCAACAGTTTTTTTTTAAAACACTGAGCTAACCTCTTCATACTTGTGCACCGGTTGTCTGTGCAATGTGAAAGGTTTGCATTTCGTGTGGTTTTCATAGGCGATAGGCTATTAACCTACGCGAGTTTCACACGCACACTAAAATGACACGCAGGCTGGCATCGCACACACCACTGGGATCAACCACACTAGACCAACTGATCATACCACACGCTTTTTCTTTTTTGCACTACTGCAGAAAAGAACGTAAAATTTAGGTTGGCTTGAAGGTTATATCAGGTGAAGTGATTAGAAACCAGAACTGAATCGTGTGTGGTTAGATGGCGTGCCAAGGCCTCCTTACAGGAAGTGATCGTCCGTGCCCAAGAATCCGGCGCCCGATCAGACCTTCAGGCTTTTTCACCGCCAAACTAGAACGTAAAGTACAATGCCATCTCCTAGCCTGCCAAGTTAAACCGGATTCCCCTAGTCTGAATGACTACTCATGAAATGTAAATCAATATGGAAATACGTTTGCATGAGTGAGCATTAAAGGTTTTAACCTCACACACAAGCGTGAGTTGCAAATATTCTTATTCGTACCAACAGCCGATGTTTTGGGTTGCCAGTTTGTGTCAAAGCGATTGTTTTAACGCTACCTGTTGACGCTACCTTAAGTAGCGTCCTGTTGGATGTAAACAAATTAAACTCTGTGAAGACTATGAGGCTATACTGTTTGTCAACAACGCGCCAGTTAATAACACAAGTATCATGCTGTTGGGTGTAAATATTGGAGTATTTGACATGAGAACCGTCAGGGTGACAAGCAACGCAGGCAGCGAGGGTGAAGTCGCCAGCCTATCAGTCTCTCCCAGCCGAGGCGATATGGTCAAGCATCCGTCTGCCTGACCAAACCTCTTATCTTAGCTACACAACCCTCCCAGCGTCTATAAAACTTCCTTCTAACGTTCTCCAAATGTTCGGTTCGCGTTTCTCGCAACGTCTTCGTAGCGTGTTGTGAACCTGACATAAAGGTTTGTGTTTATCTCCGGCGACAGCAGACTGGTTTCAAAACACACCGCCTCGTTAAACTGACCTTTCTAACGGAAAGGTCGTCATCGGCTACCTTGACGACGGTCGCCGCTAAAAATAATTTGTGTCCATACGGGAGTGTTGTCTCTGAAGAGGGACAAGGGACCAGAAGATGAGGGGCGAGTCGAGGTGGAAGGGGAGAATGGCATACCTGCCTGTCATGTCGGGGTTATCTGTGGACCCTCTTAACCTTCCGTATCGCAATCAGACTTCCCTGCAAGTGGCTCCCTGCAAGAACCTGCTGGTTGCCGGGCCAGGCTGCCTATAGTGTCCGGGGGTGGAGGCTGAACAAATGAGGTTTGCTTAAGAAAACACTGAAGTTTTTCGAAGTGTTTCTCTTTTAACTCCAAATCAACCTTGATTCAAACAGAAACAAACATATACAGGGGATAAGAGCTACCAGAAAATAAGTAAATAAAACGGAATTAGAAAATAGATCAATGTTTGGCTATAGGCCCAACAACAACAACAACAAAAACGTGTTGTTCTTCTAGAGCGAAGAAACGTTCATTAAACGGAATGTCCAGGATTTACCAAACGGCTGACTTGCGATTTTCAATCAAATTAAATTTCACTTTGAACGATCAAATGTGTTGTCCTCATTTTTGTGTTATAAACCGTGTCTGGACTGTACTCAGCGCATTGCTCAGTCAGACAGGAAACGTTGTGCAGGCAGATTCTCTTATAATCCCTTGAGTGGAGACACTATTGTCCTTCCTGGCTGGTATCAGCTGCACGCTCACGGCGCTCAGCCGGCAGCCAATCAGGCAGACGGACGGACGCCTCGGGGTCCTGCAATGACATCATCTTTACCTCATGCACCAGAGACAACCTCACACACATAGACATAAAGATACACAACTATTGCAAATACAAACATATACACAAGCAGACACGCAATGAAGACGAAGAACTTTGTTAATTATCCCTGCTAGAACAGACACGTAGAGATCTAACACGCACACACACACACACATATATATTCACGTATGGCTGCAGACAGGAACACGCACGTCTTCTCTGACAGGATGTTCCGGTGGTTTATTGCACTCCGCATATCAGTACTTACCGAAAGACCACAGCGCGTGTCAAATAAGAACACGTGACTTACACACACACACACACACACACACACACACACACAGAGACACACACACCAGCAGAGACAACCGTTTGAGACAAACCATCCACAGCAAAGATAAACTGTGTTGGTCTGCAGGGATTGTGGACGCACCACCAAAACATGACCTAATCTGGAATTCTAACGGCTTCAGCGTCCGATTTTGGCGTGCGGTTACCACGGCAACGGGACACTCAGAGAGTGTATGAAACGTAAAAAATCATGCCCCAGATCAGAAGTCATGTCAATGTTTCCGGGGGACGGGGAATCTTACTGTGTTCTGATATACAGCATATATATATATATTGTACAGTATATATTATACTTTCTGTAAAACAGACCATCACTGTCACGAAGAATAATTACCCGTGTAGCCTATCATCGGTAAACACAACGAGACGCAAATGGTCTGGAACAAAGCGGTGTGGATTTGTGAACGTTATCAGTCCGTCCGCGCTTCACTTCCCTGAATGAAGGGAAGTGTTTCTGATGAAAGACCCTCCCACCGACTTGAGTCCACGACCATGGCTGCTTTGCCTAGCGCCATCATCATCATCCACCCTTTCACCCTGCAGAGGAGGATGACTAGGGGCATAACAGAATGAGTAGGGCCTTATTTCTCTCTCTCTCTTTCTTTCTCTCTCTCTCTCTCTCTCTCTCTCTCCTTCTTTCTTTCTTTCTCTCTTTCTATTTCTCTTTCTCTCTGTCTCTGTGTCTCGCTCTCTCTCATAAAGGCACACACTCAGACACACTTCTGAGTGCACCTCACACACACACTCAAGCTAATGCATACATTACAGTAAAAGGGAAGTCGCAAGCAGACCTGTCGTGCTCATTCGAACAAGGAAGTCTCAGCTGACCTCGCTAGAAGCTGCACAGGTTGACAACCCATCATGCTATGACACTTCCAGCAGAAATACACCCAGCCGCCTGAGTAAAGACATCTTTGCTGCGTTCCTTGGAAACAGCTTTAGAAAGTCTGTTGCGAGCTTTTCACCTTGTGAGCCAGTGGTGCCCCTGTGATAAATGCTTAGACCCCAGATCAAAACATGTTTTTATAGGGAGAGCCTTATGTGAATTGGTATGACCATAGAAAGCCCCCTGCATGTACCAGTTGGCCATGGCCTCCATCCCTTCATCTCTGTTGCAAAGGTTCAAATGAAAGCTGACTCCATCAGTTTGGTAGCTGTAAATCCAGTATGTTTGACGGTAACCCTATGTCACCTCCCTTCTAGTGCGATATGTTGTGTCTGATTTCCCCCCGCTGAAGACGACCAAGGATTTCATCTTTAACCTATATTAGACACCCTTGTATGTGTGTGTGTGCTGAGTCAGCTGCATTTGGTGTGTAAGGGAAATGCAAATGTGGTGTGTTGCGATGTTGCCAGACTTGTGTGTGCTGTGTGTATGTGCTGCGTTGCTGGTGCGTGTGTGTGTGTAAACAGGAGATAGTGGGAGTGGCTGTACATTTATCACATTGCATTTCCTTGACATGGATCTTCATCCCCTTTAACCTTATATTAGAGTCAACCCGCGTATGTGTCTTGATGACTTTCCTCTGCAGTCCTTCTGGTGCTGGTGTGTCGCTTGTGTCGTTGTGTCAGTGCTTGTTCTGCGTGACCTCTGTCTCTCTCTGCTGTGTCTCTGCTCAGTGTTGTAAGGACGAGATGATAGAGTATACCAGTGTTCTTTGTGCGTAGTCGCGATCAAGAGGCGGAGCAGAGAGATACCAGTGTTGTTGTGTGTGGGGTGATGTTCTCTCTTTGTTGCTCTGTGTGCCTTGCGAACACAGAAAAAAAAAGTCGTGTGTGTGTTGTGTGTTTGTATGGGCTCTGAGTGCCGCTGCATTTGTTATGCCGGCCATGAAAATCCCTCACTCGAGATGATCTAGAGTGTATGTATGTAGTGTGTGTGTGTAACAGAGGGATAGTGCTGTTATGCGAGGGTGTGTCTGAGCGGTCTGAACACACCAAGGTCTTTCTCGAGGGAATTGAGAGTGTTTCTCTAATGAAGAGGTGTGGCACTGCGGAATACCTCGCATGGGGACTCGAACCACTGTGTGTGTACGTGTGTGGTGTGTGGTACGTGTGTGTTAGCGTAGTGTGTGATGTACGTGTGTGGTGATTACGTTCGTTGAGATGTTACGTAGTGTGTTGTGTATGTGTAGTAAGTTCGCGTGTGTGTGACGTTGTGTGTGTGTATATGTGTGTGTGTGTGTGTGTGATTGAGGTTGATTCACGGTGGACACAGTGCCCAATTATATCAGTCCAAACTACCCATGTCATGTAAGTGAATAAGACAAGCCAAAACAGAGAGTGAACCGTTTCCCTTTCGTACGAGCGAATGGGTTAACGCCTCACCTAAAAACAATCGCTTTGTCATGGTCACCAAGTACGGATGAACACACCATAGAAGCGCGAGAGTGTCGTGCGATGAATTCCGTTTACCGTTATGTTAATCAGAACAGTAATTAATGAAAAATTACGCAAATGGCTGAAGCCAGTCCTACTCGGAACAGTCGTTATGCGCTCGCGCAATTCCTTGCACACAGACTGGTTTACAGACTGTCTGACCCTCCCACTACAACACGAACGAACGAGGTGCTTTAAATCAGGCTTCCTAGACTCACATCTGCTGTTGCTCTGCCCATTGCTCTGGACTCACAGCAATATTTTCCGTAGATCCTCTTTAACCGTAAGTAACTTTTGATTTGAATATATTTAACCGTAAATAACTTTTGATTTAAATATATTTAGGGGGTTTTCTGGAGTGATGTCTTTAGGAGGGCGGCTTTGTAGGAGGTAACTCACATCTGGAAAACTGGAGAGCTTCGTTTCCTCGTGCATTTTTTGATTCCGTGCACATCTTAGGTTTTACCTCCAGATGTGAATGCATTCATTCTCTCTTTAATTTTCTGAAAGCTAGCTAATTAAAAAGATAATAAACTCATTCATTTTAATTTAATCGCTAGGTACATAACCTTTACATGCATATGTTTCGTTTTTCCGTTTGCGGTAGAGAAATCTGCAGAGATTACGGTCCAAGTTCAGTAGTTGGATGTGTTACATAACTCCTGGAAGCATTTCGCTGTTTAGGGGAAATGTACTTCAGGGGTACTTTTATTCGTTCTAAACGTAAACATGAATAATTTATGTTGGTCCGGTTTGCGGTCAAGTGCAGAATGTGCACATAAACTTGTTTTCATAAGTCTGCGATCTCTGAGTCCTCTGTACTAACAGATGAAGAAAGACTCCCGTCCTGCCTCGAACGCAGAGAAAGGGAGAGAGAGCACTCATTTAATTGAATTTACTTAGAGACGGGGGGACGGGACGGGGGGACGGGACGGGGGGACAGAAAAAGAGAGAAACTGGGAGAAAGAAACAAAGAAAGAGAGATAGAGACTGACGGAAAGAAATAGAGGGGGAGGAAGAGAGAGAGAGAGAGACATTAAGAAACACATAGAGGTTGAGCCATTTAAGGAACAGCTTTAAACCAGATGAATTAGGTTTGCCTGCAGTTTGGGCTGTTCCGATAGGCGGGTAGGATGGGAGGGCGGTAGGATGCTAACAGGCTCAAGGGTAGCTAACGCGCTGTCCATCGGCTGTGATGCATCATATAATTTCTATGAAGATGCAGGTCGGATTAGGAAGTGAATGTTGTGTGAAGCACAGTCTTAGTCTGTGATACTAAACCCTTCTTCCATAAGTAGAGACACGTAATCTGCAGCCTGCGTAATCTCACCGTAATCTGCAAAATCTCTCAATCCTGGGTCCAATCGTTCAATTGGACAATTTCCCTGATCACAGCATCCTACATAGATGCATTGAATGATATTTTTAGGAAGTTGGTTTAACGAAAAGATTTTTTGTTTCGTCCATAAAGGAGCTCCTGTTTGATGTTTCCGGTCTGTATAGTAGAAGGCCTCAGGCACGCGAGCTGTTTGCTGTAACATGTTTTACTCATCTTGGATCAACCATCACAGATGTACAGGAAACTGATCTGCACACACACACACACACGCATGCACACACACACACACACACACACACA
>BROE01000001.1:13776098-13791626 GCA_036571765.1 Plecoglossus altivelis
CCTGTCTCTCTCCACAGACGACTGGTTATGTAAGTCTGACTGAGAGCCAAGAGGAGCCTCATTGCTTAGATGAGCCGTAAGGATCTAACACAATAGACCCAACCTCACAACACACACACACGCACAACGCACACACACACTGATCACACACAACACACACACAACTCCCACCTTACAAACCTCAACATTCCAGCATAGACAACTAACCACGTTGCCCTGGTAACGTGGCCATAAAAAAAACAAAAAAGTTTTAGCTTAACAGGCCACAACAGTCTCTCCTTTGAGTCATGGTTGATCATGTACAACCTGCAAATACCAAGGCTACGTACCAAAATAGTTTATTCTAGTAAAAATCATTAGGAATATTCACAGGGAAAATATTAAACGTAACACAATCTTACGTTTGTACAAAACTTTGAATCTACTGTACATTCCTACGCAAAACCAATATGTTGTGAGCAGCAGCCAATCACAGCCGGTCTAGGGGGTGAAGAGGACCAATCCCTGTGTGACAGCACTGTAAAGCCCACAGCTTCATTTCAATACACTTCAGAGGCGCACATTTTATATGGAAACTTTAAAAGGCCCAGGGGCAAACATCATCTCTCAAACGCGTGCAACACACCACACAACACACAGACACAACACAGCAGACACACACAAAGGAACACACTCACACACACAGACAGACACACACACACACACACAGGACAGGGACACACACAGACACACCACACAACGACACACACAGACACACACACACAGACACACCCAGACCACACACACATACACACACACACAGACACACACAGACAGACACACACATACACACACACACAGGCAGACAGAGACACACACACGTTAAAACACACAAAAGACTCACTGAGACTAAAAACACGGAGAGTTTTGTAAGCACCATCAGGGGGCGGGGTGGGCGGGGCTTGTCATTCAGTGGTTGCAGAGGTTCTGCTGTCCTCTCTCGACCCTCCCTGGAAAGAAGCAACAATAACCAGTTATGTTAGAATAATACTAACAACAGATGTGTTTTAGTTGGAAAAATGTTCCCCCTCTTTAAACATTCTCATATGATTGGCTGATCGGTTTCGAGAAGGCAGGACTAACCTGTATTGTGAGGGAGTGGTCTGCCTCTGATTGGCCGTTGGAGCTCCAGAGGGAGGTGTCTTCCTGCATAGCCAGGGTCTGGTTGACAAAGCGCAGCATGCCAGTCAGGGAGCTCATGTCCAGCCCCTCATCCTCCAGGCTCTGGCCCAGGACGGGCTCCCTCTCTGGGGCATCTTCCTGCACCCTGCTCCCCTCCTGGTCCTGATCCTGGTCCTCAGGTTTGTCCACCATGTAGGTGAGAGGGTTGAAGGACATGTCTGTGGCCGTGGAGGTCTCAAGATGGCTGAAGCCCTGCCAACTGTGGTCTGGGTCAGGCTGGAGGTCTGGGGGAGGGTGGAGCTCTGGGAGGAGATGGGTGAGGGGGTCAGAGGGTAGCTGGCTGTGGTCTGGGGTGAGGTGGGTGTGGTGGAGGTCAGCGTAGAGGTAGGGGCTGGGCGATGGGGACAGGGAGGAGTCGTCCCAGGGTCTCTGCCCCAGAGCCTCCCTCAGGGTGGCCCTCAGGCTGCTGGAGAGTTCCAGGGAGGAGTCCACGCTGCTGCCCCAGTCTGAGGCCCCGTCCTGGGGCTGGGGAGGGACGACGTGAGGGGCGGAGAGGACCCGCATGTGGGTGTGTGAAGGGGAGGAGCGGAGGTGCGCGTGACCGGGGGGGGAGGAGCGAGGGGGGGTGCGGGGGGGGGAGGGAGGAGCGCGTGTGAGGGAGGGGAGGTGCGTGTGAGGGGGGGAGGGGAGGAGGCTGCGTGGAGACAGGGGGGAGAGAGGGAGCGGTGTTTGGGGTGGAGGAGAGGGAAGCAGGTGTGGGGAGGCGTGGAGTGTCGACGCTCTCTTCCCACTGAGGATATCCTGGCACATGCAGACGGGTACCTCCGAGCTCCTGAGCAGAGAGAAGAGGAGAAAATAGAGAGGAGGAGGAGGGAGAGAGGGGGGGGAATGAGAGGTGTGAGGGAGGGAGAGAGAGAGAGGGGGTGACAGGGGAGGAGGCAGAGAGAGGGGGGGGATGAGAGAGCAGGAGGGAGGGAGAGGGGGTGAAGGGAGGCAGAATGAGGCAGAGAGGGAGGGAGAATGAGAGGGGAACGGGGGAGTATAAGAAGGGAGCAGGAGTCAGAAGGAGAAGGGAAAGTCAGAAGGATGAACCAGTCGAATCGATGGGAAAACCCACCCACACAGACACACCCACCCACACAGACACACACATACACACTCACACACACAAACCCCCCTCCACACACACACACACACACACATACACAGACACATACACAGATACACATACACACATACACTCACACACACATACACACACTCTCTACACACACACACACCTCCCCTACACACACACATCCTGGACATTTTTATACACACACACACATACGTAAACACACACAGAAGCACATGCCCGCACAAACAAATACACACCCACACACCCTCATATTTGCTGAACACACTTCGGCAAGTGACAAACACACAAACTAAAGCTGCATAGTTATTCTAAGTGGGGATGTTGACCGTGTCATAAAGAGGGACGAGTTCATTGTGTTATCAAACCTCACCCTTATAATCAACACTCACTTCTCATGTTACTCTCAAACACACGGAACAGAAACCAGACTGTAAACCAAACGTACACGCTGGGGTTTTATTTCTGTGCTAAAACAGACAGTTATATTTCGACGGTATTTCCGCAGGTTGCTACTTTGAAAGGAGAGAGACAGGATGTTGCGAATATTTCAAAACTACTGTTCAACATCCTGTTTGTGGACGTTCTGTAAGCGATTAGGCCTCATCACAACTGTGGTCTCATGTCTCTACGTTGCTTAAAATGGACATCGTCTACAAATACATGAATGTGAACGGAGTGAAAAGAACAGTTTAGAGTCCCAGGCATGACCAGAGCACTTTACAAGGACCACAGACCTCTGACATGGCAGCTATCAGTGAGACTCAAGATTATAGAGGTGTTTTTAACTGCTGCTAGTCAGTGTATTACTGTCGCCATAGCTACCAGCAGTTACCACAGATTCCTGGATTGAAGGTGTTGACACCCAATGTCTTTGTTTATTGACTCATCTGTGTTTTTTTTGTTTCTCTCTGTCTCTCTCAGCCCCCCCCTCTCTCTCTCTTCTAACACGCCCCCCCTCCCTCTCTCTCTCTCTCTCTCTCGCACGCACGCACACACACACTCCTCACACTCCTCATCCACCTCACACTCCTCATCCTCCTCACACTCCTCATCCACCTCACACTCCTCACACTCCTCATCCACCTCACATTCCTCATCCTCCTCACTCTCCTCATCCCTACATCCTTCTCCTCATCCCTTCCTCCCCTCACCCCCCCTCCTTCTAACCCACTCCCTCCCTCAATCCCCTGCTCCTCCCCCCTCTAACCCTCCTCCCCCTTCTCACCTCCTCCCTCGCCCTCCTCCTCCCCCTCCTTTCTCCCCCACCGCCCTCCCCTTAACTCCTGTTCCTCCCTCCTCTAACTCTGCCCCCCCCTCTCTCCCTGTCTGTCTGTCTTTCTGTTTTTTTTCTGTCTCTCTTTCTCCCTCCAGCTGTCTTTTTCTCCCTCCATCTTTCTCTTGCTCCCCCTCTCTCCCTCCCACCCGCCCCCCCCCCCTCTAACCCCCTCTCTCCTCCCTCCCTCTCTTCCTCTCTCAGAGGCATCATGGTGTCCCATAAGGAGTTTGAGACTGCAGGGAAACAGGCTGGTTTGCAGGTGTGGCGTATTGAGAGTATGGACCTGAAGCCCGTCCCTAAAGCCCTCTATGGAAACTTCTACACTGGAGATGCTTACCTGCTGCTGTACACCACCTCAGCACCCTCCTACAGCCTGCACATGTGGTTGGGTGAGACACACACACACGCACACACAAACACGCACACACACGCGCGCACACACACACGTGCACACACAAACACGCACACACGCACACATGCACAATTACACACGCGCGCACACACACGCACACATACACACTTACACACGCGAGCGCAAACACACAGGTGCACACACAAACACGCACACATGCACACATACACATTCTCGCACAAACATGTACACGCTCACAGACACTCACACACACGCACGCACTCACACCAGGATAGGAGTGAGTTAACAGACTCACGTAGCTACGTGGCCCTGTGCTGGTGTGTTGCCAGAGGATGTAACTTCCCTGGTGTTCACATCAAGTTTCATCTTTCCCTGTTTCCTCTTCTCATTTCTCTACTGCTCTGCTTCGTCGTCTTGGCAACGCAGTCTTGTTATTCTTGTTAGTCCATGAAGAATACGACGTTCACAACACAACATCCTGTGTCTTTAAACTCTACTTTCTTCACCCCCTCATCCTTGTCTCTCTCTTTCTGTGTCTCTCTTTCTGTGTCTCTCTCTTCCTGTGTCTCTGTCTGTCTCTCTGTCCGTCTCTCTCTTTCTGTGTCTCTCTCTTTCTGTGTCTCTCTGTGTGTCTCTGTCTCTCTGTCTCTTTTTGTCTGTCTCTGTATATCTCTCTCTGTCTGTCCCCCCCTCCCCTCACTCTCTCTCCCCCCTCACTCTCTCTCCCCTCCTCTCACTCTCCCCCCCACTCTCCTCTCCCCCCTCCCCTCACTCTCCCTCCCTCACTGTCTCCCCCCCTCCACTCTCTTCTCCCTCACTCTCTTTCCCCCCCTTCACTCTCTCTCCCCCCTCACTCTCCCTACCTCCCCTCACCCCCCCTCACTCTCCCCTCACCTCCCTCACCTTCCCCTCACTTCTCCCTCCCTCACTCCCCCCACCTCTCTCTCTCCCCCCCACCCCTCCCCATTCACTCTCCCTCCCTCCCCTCCCTCCCCCCCCACTCTCTCTCTCCCTCTCCCCTCCCCTCACTCTCTCTCTGGCTCCACCCATCAGGGTTTACCAGACTGCAGTCTTCCCCCCACATGAGGCTGACCACAGTCGGGTTAGTCATTACTCTGTAATGACAGGGCCTATCCCAGTCTGTCCTCTCTGGCACTTCTGCAGCAGGAACAACCAACTGACAAACATGACTGCACTTTCTATAGCTTTATATGACAGCACTTTCTATAGCTTTCTAAGATGTGACAGCACTTTCTATAGCTTTCTAAGATGTGACAGCACTTTCTATAGCTTTCTAAGACACGACAGCACTTTCTATAGCTTTATATGACAGCACTTTCTATAGCTTTCTAAGACATGACAGCACTTTCTATAGCTTTCTAAGATGTGACAGCACTTTCTATAGCTTTCTAAGACATGACTGCACTTTCTATAGCTTTCTAAGACATGACTGCACTTTCTATAGCTTTCTATGACAGCACTTTCTATAGCTTTCTAAGACATGACTGCACTTTCTATAGCTTTCTAAGACATGACTGCACTTTTTATAGCTTTGTAAGATGTGACTGCACTTTCTATAGCTTTCTAAGATGTGACTGCACTTTCTATAGCTTTCTAAGACATGACTGCACTTTTTATAGCTTTGTAAGATGTGACTGCACTTTCTATAGCTTTCTAAGACATGACTGCACTTTCTATAGCTTTCTAAGATGTGACTGCACTTTCTATAGATTTCTAAGATGTGACTGCACTTTCTATAGCTTTCTAAGATGTGACAGCACTTTCTATAGCTTTCTATGACAGCACTTTCTATAGCTTTCTAAGATGTGACAGCACTTTCTATAGCTTTCTAAGATGTGACTGCACTTTCTATAGCTTTATATGACAGCACTTTCTATAGCTTTCTAAGATGTGACAGCACTTTCTATAGCTTTCTATGACAGCACTTTCTATAGCTTTCTAAGATGTGACAGCACTTTCTATAGCTTTGTAAGATGTGACTGCACTTTCTATAGCTTTCTAAGATGTGACTGCACTTTCTATAGCTTTCTAAGATGTGACTGCACTTTCTATAGATTTCTAAGATGTGACTGCACTTTCTATAGCTTTCTAAGATGTGACAGCACTTTCTATAGCTTTCTAAGATGTGACAGCACTTTCTATAGCTTTCTAAGATGTGACTGCACTTTCTATAGCTTTCTAAGATGTGACAGCACTTTCTATAGCTTTCTATGACAGCACTTTCTATAGCTTTCTAAGATGTGACTGCACTTTCTATAGCTTTATATGACAGCACTTTCTATAGCTTTCTAAGATGTGACAGCACTTTCTATAGCTTTCTATGACAGCACTTTCTATAGCTTTCTAAGATGTGACTGCACTTTCTATAGCTTTATATGACAGCACTTTCTATAGCTTTCTAAGATGTGACTGCACTTTCTATAGCTTTCTAAGATGTGACTGCACTTTCTATAGATTTCTAAGATGTGACTGCACTTTCTATAGCTTTCTAAGATGTGACAGCACTTTCTATAGCTTTCTAAGATGTGACAGCACTTTCTATAGCTTTCTAAGATGTGACTGCACTTTCTATAGCTTTCTAAGATGTGACAGCACTTTCTATAGCTTTCTATGACAGCACTTTCTATAGATTTCTAAGATGTGACAGCACTTTCTATAGCTTTCTAAGATGTGACAGCACTTTCTATAGCTTTCTAAGATGTGACTGCACTTTCTTCAGCTTGCACCTTCATTACCGTCAATCTCCTCCTTTTGTCTCCCTGTTTCTCTCACGGTCTATCACACGCACACACAGACATGCAGACACACAGGATTTAGCGAGTTCTAAAAAATTAAAGACAGGTGTGGTAAACTCCACCCTGCACAAACAGTCTCGCTCCAGTCCCCAGGCCAGGCCCTGTCGCCGTGGAAACCACCTGCAGGCTGGTTCAGCACTGTTCAGACCAGTTCTGCAAACGCACAGGCAGTCATATGAATTGACAGATCAAACACAGATTACACAGACGCATTAACTTCAACGTTGGTATGACAGGGCGTTCAGGAGGTGCATTCTCCAGGGCACGCCCGTCTTGGCTGGTGGGAAAGCTTAGAGATGAGGTTATAATGTGTTTTTATTACCTGTTCCTCTCCTCCTCCCCCTCTCCTCCATCTCCTCCACCTCTCCCGTCCCCTCCCCCTCCTCCTCCACCTCTCCCCCCTCTCCCTCCTCCACTGTCCTCCATCTCCTCCACCTCTCCTCCATCTCCCTCTCACTGTCTCCCCCACTCTTCTCCCCTCCCCCCTCCGCTCTCTCCACCTGCTCGCCCCCTCTCTCCCTCCTCCACCTGTCCTCCATCTCCTCCACCTCTCCTCCATCTCCTCCACGTCTCCCCCCACCTCTCCCCACTCCCTCCTCCGCTCTCTCCCCCCACCTCTCCCTCCCTCCCTCCCTCTCTCCCCCCACTTCTCCCTCCCTTCTCATGCACGTCTCCTCTCCCTACAGGAAACGAATGTTCCCAGGATGAGAGCGGTGCGGCGGCCATCTTTGCTACCCAGCTGGACGACTACTTGGGAGGCAAACCGGTCCAGTTCAGGGAGGTTCAGAACAACGAGTCCATCACCTTCATGGGGTACTTCAAGTCCGGCATCAAGTATAAGGTGAGAACCTCCCAGACCGGACATCACAGGTGAGACCAAAAGGAGATTCACCAGGATGTTTTAACCAGTGAGAAGAGTAGGAAATCAGTAGAGAGGGTCCACTTCTCTACGATGCTCCAAGCCTGGTGTGAAGCGTGAGGACTGACTCTCACAGAGTCAGAGGAGAACCACGCTACAGAAGATGACTCACCTCTCGCTATGACTCATGCCCGTGCCCACAAAGCACAGGCCTGGTTTACAGTCCGTGATATGGATGCAGTTATGGGATGGATAATAACAACATAAACACTTCACGTCCGAACATAGTTAGTTAATCATTCACAGATGCAGTTGTGTAAGTTGGTCAAAAGGACACAATATGATTCGTTGTATTCGTAACTCAACAGCTAAAGTTGTATTTAGTTCAATTATTACGTTTCATTTGTTGATTGCACAGGTCATTGTCTCTGAGACCATAAGACTAGACATGAAACATAAACCGCTGTGTCTCTGCACAAAGAAAGAAAGAAAGAAAGAAAGAAAGAAAGTGCAGACGAGAAAAAACACATTTAATGATTAGCATCACGCGACCTTTTGCCAGAGTGGGAAGTGAAGGAGTCTGAAGTCCAGAGACGGAGACAAGCGTTCTCTTTCTCCTGCTAGCGATCCTATCGCAGGGCGTGACCAGGGCTGCTGTGGTGGAAGTCGGCCATTTTGAAACGCCACAGAATACTACAGTCGTGGCCTTCTCTTTAGCTTCCATCTGCCATCTGCTTCTGGTTGCCATAAAAAGATCTTGTTGGTTTCCAACGGATGTAATGAGGCCAAAGATCTGTTTGCTGTTTGGTCTGCGGGAAGCGTTTTTGATGTTCCTGTAAAGTTGCACACATTGTTCTTTAAACAGGAGACGAGAGGAGGAGGAGAGGAAGGAGGGGAGGAGAGGAGGAGGATGGGAGGGAAGGAGGGGAGGAGAGGAGGAGGATGGGAGGGAAGGAGGGGAGGAGAGGAGGAGGATGGGAGAGAAGGAGGGGAGGAGAGGAGGAGGATGGGAGGGAAGGAGGGGACGAAAGGAGGAGGATGGGAGGGAAGGAGGGGAGGAGAGAGGAAAGAAGGGAGAGAAAGAGGGAGGAGAAAAGAGAGAGAGAAAGGTCAAAACATTCTTCACATTTCTATAAACACCACTGCAACTGCTGCCATGGAAAGTTTGCTGTCTTTCTGAAGACTAACTCAGTGACACAGAGAGAGAGAGAGAGTGTTGAGGAGGAGAGAGAGAGATAGAAAGAGAGTTGAGGAGGAGAGAGAGAGAGATGGAAAGAGAGTTGAGGAGGAGAGAGGTAGAAAGAGAGTTGAGGAGGAGAGAGAGGTAGAAAGAGAGTTGAGGAGGAGAGAGCTGAGAGCTGAGAGAAGGAGGATCTGTTTCTCATTCTGAGGGTTATGTAAAAATAGAACCATGGAAACATGGGTTTTTGTTCCACAGAGGAGAAGTCCATTTTGATGAGAAACATCTACAGTGTCGAAATTCACATTCAAGCCTTTCAATTCCATGAGAGAAAAAAAAACATCCCATAGGAAAATTCTAGAATCTTGACAGCTTCCATGTGAAGCGTCTCTTCTTCTTCTGTCAACATTTCTCTGCTCCTTTGACACCATCGTGTCTATGTTTCATCCTCTGGCTGCCACAGGATAGCTCTCTGAGACAAGACACCCAGGTACAACCTGCTGGGCGGAACTGACATGATTCCACATTCTGGAGAACCCCAGAACGGAACCAAGAATCATGTCAGTTCCGTGCGTTCCGTGTGACAGACGTTACCACGGTAACATCCTCACCTCCCCGCCTGACCTCCGTTTGTTTCCTCCCCCATGGCCTCACTTGACTCCGCCCCTACCGCAGCAAGGGGGCGTGGCTTCTGGCTTCCAGCACGTAGTGACAAATGACATGGACGTGAAGCGCCTACTGCACATCAAAGGGAGGCGGGCCATCAGAGCCACGGAGGTGGAGCTTAGCTGGGGCAGCTTCAACCAGGGAGACTGCTTTATCGTCGACCTGGGGAAGGTAACTCGACCGCACCTAAACACACTTGACCAATCACAACCGCACATGAACGCACTTGACCAATCGCAAGCGCACCCTAACGCACTTGACCAATCACAACCGCACCCTAACGCACTTGACCAATCACAACCGCACATGACCACACAAGACCAACACTCTGAATACAGAGTTTTCTTACCCCTGAGCCTGGAGAACAAGCTGTCATATCTGGTTCTGAACATTACAGCTGAGCAAGAGAAGCTTCATCTAACCAGAACTTCTCCTCTTCTTTCCCCTCCCCTCCCTATCTTCCTCCCTCTCCCTCCCTCCCTCCCTCCATCCCTCTGTCTCTCCCTCCCTCTGTCCCTCTCTCGACTACCTCCCTCCCTCTCTCTCTCCCTCCCTCCCTCAGGACATCTACCAGTGGTGTGGTAATGAGTGTAACCGTTTCGAGCGGCTGAAGGCCTCTCAGGTAGCCATCGACATCAGAGACAACGAGAGGAACGGTCGTGCCAAGCTGCACATGGTGGAGGACGGGGCGGAGCCAGAGGCCCTCACCGCGGTACACACACACACACACACACACACGCGCGCACACAAACCAAAAAAAAACCCAAAAAACACACACCACACACCGGGCGCGCTACACACACATCGACACACCACCGCACACACGACGCACGCACACACACACACACACACACACGCAATCGTTGAATCCAGCATCAGAAAAGTATATATCTTGTTAAACCTGCATCACACACACACACACACACACACTCGCTCACACACCACACACACAACAGACACACAAACACACATCACACAACACGCCGCCGCACACACACACACACACCCACACCGCACACACACCACACACACACACACACTCGCTCACACACACGCACACACTCACTCACACACACTCACACATAGATGCCTGTGCACGATCCCTTGCACACACACACACACACACACACACGCAAACAGACAGGAACACACAGCTTTGGAGAGATTGATGGTCATTTGCATTCTCATTTGTGTGTGATGACTAAACATGGATGGCATGCCTTTCCTGCTGGTCTAAACCCCCGTGCCAGGAGAGGAATGACTGGCCCTTTGTGACGGCCAGATCTGTGCCAAATCCTAACCTCAAACACGCTAATGAGAAGGGCAAGCCGCAGCTAGACTCACGTGGGGGAGAGAGAGAGAGAGAGAGAGAGAGAGAGAGAGCAGAGAGAGAGAGAGAAGGGGGGTGAGGAGAGAGAGAGAGGGAGAGAGAGAGAGAGGGAGAGGGAGGAGAGAGAGGAAGAGAGAGGGAGAGAGGGGAGAGAGAGAGAGAGAGAGGGAGAGAGACAGAGAGAGGGAGAGTAGAGAGAGAGAGAGGTGAGAGAGAGCAAGAGTATGGGGGATTAGGAAAGAAATGACGTGGAAGAGGGAATGTGGTGAGGAGAGAGAGAGAGAGATGGGGATTAGGAAAGAATAAGGAGAGAGAAGAGGAAGAGAATGTGGAGAGAGATGGAGAGGCGGATGTGGAGGGAGAGACAGAGAGAGAATGAGGAGAGAGAGATGGGGAAGGAGATGAGAAAGTGTATCAATAGAGAAAGAGCGTAGTAGAGAGAGAGAGAGAGAGAGAGAGAGAGAGGGAGAGAGAGAGAGGGAGGGAGAGGAGAGAGAGAGAGAGGGGGAGAGAAGAGAGAGAGGTGCCGGGGAGGGAGAGGGAGAGAGAGAGAGGGAGAGAGAGAGAAATGCTGTTACTGTAAACAAAAGAGTGGGGGCCTCAGTAAGAACAAAGGAGAAAGAGAGAGAGATAAAGAGAGAGGGAGAGAGAGGGAGAGAGAGGAGGAGCAAGAGACAGACATGGTAGGAACAGAGAGAGAGGGAAAGAGAGTGAGAGAAATGCTATCAAACAAAAGAGAGGGGGCCTGAGGTAGAACAAAAGAGAAAGAGATTCTAGAGAGATAAAGAGACGCATGGACACGATGGAAACAGAGAGTGATAGGGAGAGAGAGATAAAGAGAGCGAGACAGAGGGAGAGAGAGAAAGAGAGAGAGAGAGGGAGGTAGAGAGACAGGTAGAGAGAGAGGTAAAGAGTTAGAGAGAAAGAGTGAGGTAGAGGTAGAGGTGGAGAGACAGGTAGAGAGACAGGTTGAGAGAGAGGTAGAGAGAGAGAGAGAGAGAGAGTGAGGTTGATAGAGAGGTAGAGAGAGAGAGAGGTAGAAAGACATGTTGAGAGAGGGAGAGAGAGGTAGAGGTAGAGAGACAGGTAGGGAGCAGGTTGAGAGAGAGGTAAAGAGAGAGAGGTAAAGGTAGAGAGAGATGGAGGTGGAGATGATGACACGAAGCGTTGTAGTGTGAGACCTCCTGCCTGTCTTCTGTCTAACCTCTTCTCCTCCATGTTGTGTTTCAGGCTCTGGGGCCCAAACCCAGCATCCCCCCTGGCACTCCTGATGATGAGCAAGTGGACACAGCCAACAAGAAGAAGGGCGCCCTCTACATGGTCAGCAGAGTTACTGCATCTGCCTCCTCCAGCAAGACCACGCTGTGTCTAGTCAGACAGACATGCAGACATACAGACATGGAGACATACAGACAGACAGACAGACATGCAGACAGACAGACATGCAGACATACAGACAGACAGACAGACAGACAGTCAGACAGACAGACATGCAGACAGACAGTCAGACAGACATGCAAACAGTCAGACAGACATGCAGACAGACAAACAGATAGACAGACAGAAAAACAGAATATTTTTCATATTAAAACAGCCCACACTTCTCTCTTTATTTAAAAAAAAATCTGTTTACACCAATCCTCCACATAGATAATTAGTGAACAATATTTATGTGTGTGTGTGTGTGTGTGTGTAGATCTCCGATGCATCAGGCTCTATGAAGTCCTCCTTGGTGGCTCAGTCCAGCCCCTTCAAGCAGGCCATGCTATCCCCTGAGGAGTGCTACATCCTGGACAACGGAGTGGACACCAACGTGTTCGTCTGGAAAGGTGACCCTTCATGACCCCTCCCACCCCCCTCCTCTTGAACCCCTTCCTCCTCCCCCTCCTCTTCCCCGGCTTTCTAAATCTAAAGTTTCTTTCTAAAGTTTCATCATCTCATGCCCACATCCTTCAACACTAACGCAACCTTCCTCTGTGTGTATGTGCGTGTGAATGTGTGTGTGTGTGCGTGTGTGTACGTGTGCATGTGTGTGCATGTGTGTGTGCGTGTGTGTGCGTGTGTGCGTGTGCATGTGTGTGCATGTGTGTGTGTGTGTGCATGTGTGTGTGTGTGTGTGTGTTTTTGTGTGTGTGTTCTGGCAGGGCCCAAAGCCAACACATCTGAGCGCAAGGCAGCCATGTCTGCTGCTCAGACGTTCATCAAGGACAAGGGATACTCCAGCAAGACCCAGGTACACTCTGACCTCTGACCTTTGACTGACCTGAGCCCTATCCCTCTAACAAGACCCAGGTACAACCTGACCCCTGACCTCTGACTCCCCCATCCTCCCCTTCTCCCTCTCCCTCCCTTTCTTCCACCCCCTCCCTCTCTCTCTCTCCCCTTCCCTCTCTTCCTCCCCCAGATCCAAGTGCTTCCAGCAGGTGGGGAGACCACCCTGTTCAAGCAGTTCTTCAGCGACTGGAAAGATAAAGACCAGACCACCGGGCCAGGTCAGGCCTACACCATCGGCAGCATTGCCAAGGTGGCGAAGGTGCCCTTCGACGCCTCCACTCTCCATGACAACAAGGCCATGGCTGCCCAGCACGGCATGGTGGACGATGGCAAGGGCAAGATCCAGGTACAGACTCAGGAAGCACAGGAGAGAAACACTGGAGGGACAGGGAGGGAGGGAGGGAGGGAGGGAGGAGAGGGATGGAGGGAGGGACAGGTCCCCTCCAGACCTCCAAACCCCCAGGGGAGCTCCAGGTAAATGAAGCCTGCCCTCAGAGCTCTATCTCTGGGTAGATAGCGATGACCACAGGGCCCCTGGAACACCAGCGACCGGCCACTACTTAGAACTCCTGTCAAATGCTGACTGATCACCATGACCCAGGGAGGGAGGGAAGCAGGGAGGCAGGGAGAGAGGGAGGGAGAGAAGGAGGCAGGGAGGGAGGCAGGGAGAGAGGGAGGCAGGGAGGGAGGGAGGGAGGCGTGGGGGAGAGAAAGATGATCTCTTTCTCCCTCTCTCTCCCTCTCTCCTTTCTCCCTTTCCCCCTCCCTCTCTCCTCCCTTCCTCTCTCCTGCCTCCCTCCCTCTTTCTCCCCATCCCTCGCTCTCCCTCCCTCGCTCTCCCTCCCTCCCTCTCCCTCCCTCTGTCCCTCTCTCCCTCTCTCTATGATAGTGATGAATACCTTGGGTCTGGTGCGTGACACAGATGGATCATGTAAGAGGACTGAGAGAAGCTGTTATAAATTAACACATTACTGACCCCTAATGTGGCCCATTGTAGACCACCCCCCCACCCCCACACACAGCTAGTGATGTGTCTAGCCAGCTCTGTGTAGGCATTGATTGGTCAAAGTGCTGATATAGCAGAAGCAACCCAGCTGCCTCCACACCTCTCCCTCCCTCCCTCCCTCCCTCCCTCCCCTCCCTCCCTCCCTCTCTCCCTCCCCCCACACTTCCCTCCCCCCATCCCTTACCTCCCACCTCCCTCTACATCGTACTCATCTAACGTCTCTCTCGCCTCTCCCCCCTCACTCCTCCCCCTCCCTCTCTCTCTACTCTCTCCCTCTTTTCTCTCCCATTCCCTCCTCTCTCTCTCTCTCATCCCCTCCTCATCTCTCTCTCCCCACTCCCTTCCCTCTCCCTCCCCACT
Source organism: Plecoglossus altivelis (assembly GCA_036571765.1). Taxonomy (NCBI): domain Eukaryota; kingdom Metazoa; phylum Chordata; class Actinopteri; order Osmeriformes; family Plecoglossidae; genus Plecoglossus; species Plecoglossus altivelis. Next base: position 13,790,538 of record BROE01000001.1, read on the forward strand.
CCCTTTTGTCCCCCTCCCTCCCTCCACACCTCTCCCCCCCTCTCCCTCCCTCCCTCACCTCCTCCACCTCTCTCTCCTTCCCACCTCTCCCTCCTCCCTCCCTCCATCCCTACCCCCTCCTCCACACCTCTCTCTCCGTCCCTCTGAGAGGGTTTAGTCAGGGGCTGTTTTGGCTGCTCCCAGTGCTTCCTGAGTGTGGCCTCTCTTTATTAGCTAGCCAGAGTGTTCCCTGCTCCCTGCCTCAAAAAGTGTGTGTGTGTGTTTGTGTGTGCTGGTGATGTGTGTTTGTGTGTGTGGCTGTGTGGTGTGGTAGTGTGTGCGTAGTGTGGTGTGTGTGTTGTAGTGGTGTGGTGTGGTGTGTGTGTGTGTGTGTGAGTGTGGCCTCCCTTTAGTAGCTAGCCAGAGTGTTCCCTGCTCCCTGCCTCAAAAAGTGTGTGTGTGTGGTGTGTGTGTGTGGTGTGTATGTGTGGTGTGTGTGTAGTGTGTGTGTGTGTGTGTGTGTGGTGTGTGTGTGTGTGTGTGTGTGGTGGGTTAGCGCATACATGGGCTGTATTCCACACCACTTGTCAGCTTATTGTAGGGCCACACACAGTGACACACAGTACACACCCCACCTCACCTCCTCACCCCTCACCTGGCGCTGGGCTGGAGTGTTCTGCAGTAGGTTTGGGACTCACCTCAGACTCCCTGTGACTCACCTCAGACTCCCTGTGACTCATCTCAGACTCCCTGCTTGTTGGGATGCCTGCTGGAGGGCTCGCTAATGCTGACACAGCTACTATCATGGGGTCTGCATTGACTGGATCTTTCAGAGATACACACACAGATGTGGTAGACAGACAAGAGGGAGAGAGAGTCAGAGAGAGTTAGAGAGAGAGAGTTAGAGAGAGAGTTAGAGAGAGAGTTGGAGAGAGAGAGAGTTAGAGAGAGAGAGAGTTGGAGAGATAGAGAGTTAGAGAGAGAGAGTTAGAGAGAGAGAGAGTTGAAGAGAGTTGGAGAGAGTTGGAGAGAGATAGTTGGAGAGAGAGAGTTAGAGAGAGAGAGTTAGAGAGAGAGAGTTAGAGAGAGAGAGTTAGAGAGAGAGAATTG
>BROE01000001.1:13809173-13833505 GCA_036571765.1 Plecoglossus altivelis
ACAAACTAGCTCTCCTACAAACTAGTTCTCCTACAAACTAGTTCTCCTACAAACTAGTTCTCCTACAAACTAGCTCTCCTACAAACTAGCTCTCCTACAAACTAGTTCTCCTACAAACTAGTTCTCCTACAAACTAGCTCTCCTACAAACTAGTTCTCCTACAAACTAGTTCTCCTACAAACTAGTTCTCCTACAAACTAGTTCTCCTACAAACTAGTTCTCCTACAAACTAGTTCTCCTACAAACTAGTTCTCCTACAAACTAGTTCTCCTACAAACTAGTTCTCCTACAAACTAGTTCTCCTACAAACTAGTTCTCCTACAAACTAGTTCTCCTACAAACTAGTTCTCCTACAAACTAGTTCTCCTACAAACTAGTTCTCCTACAAACTAGTTCTCCTACAAACTAGTTCTCCTACAAACTAGTTCTCCTACAAACTAGCTCTCCTACAAACTAGTTCTCTTACAAACTAGCTCTCCTACAAACTAGCTCTCCTACAAACTAGTTCTCCTACAAACTAGCTCTCCTACAAACTAGCTCTCCTACAAACTAGCTCTCTTACAAACAAGCTCTCCTACAAACTAGCTCTCATACAAACTAGCTCTCTTACAAACAAGCTCTCCTACAAACTAGCTCTCCTACAAACTAGCTCTCTTACAAACTAGCTCTCCTACAAACTAGCTCTCCTACAAACTAGCTCTCTTACAAACTAGCTCTCTTACAAACTAGCTCTCTTACAAACTAGCTCTCTTACAAACTAGCTCTCTTACAATCTAGCTCTCTTACAAACTAGCCCTCTTACAAACTAGCTCTCTTACAAACTAGCTCTCTTACAAACTAGCTCTCTTACAAACTAGCTCTCTTACAAACTAGCTCTCTTACAAACTAGCTCTCCTACAAACTAGCTCTCCTACAAACTAGCTCTCTTACAAACTAGCTCTCCTACAAACTAGCTCTCCTACAAACTAGCTCTCCTACAAACTAGCTCTCCTACAAACTAGCTCTCTTACAAACTAGCTCTCTTACAAACTAGCTCTCCTACAAACTAGCTCTCCTACAAACTAGTGATGTTCCCACTCTGTCCCCGCCCCCTCCGCTCCCTGAACAGGAAGTGAAGAAGCAGCAGTCAGAGCTGCCCTCCCTGGATCTGCTGTCCTCCAGAAGGTGAGTATTCCTGGTCCTCAGCTCTGCCTCTAGACAAAAAACAAAGACCTACACCCCTCTGACATTCTGCCCTCTTTCTCTCCCTTTCTCTCCTCTCCTTTCCTCTCCACCTTCTCTCCTTTCATCCCCTCCACTCCTTATCTCCTTCTTTCCTCCCCTCCACTCCTTCTTTCATCCCCTCCACTCCTTATCTCCTTCTTTCATCCCCTCCACTCCTTATCTCCTTCTTTCATCCCCTCCACTCCTTATCTCCTTCTTTCATCCGCCTGCCACTCCTTATGTCCTTTCATCCCCTCCACTCCTTATCTCCTTCTTTCCTCCCCTCCACTCCTTATCTCCTTCTTTCCTCCACTCCACTGCCTTATCTCGCTTCTTTCCTCCCTCCACTCCTTATCTCCTTCTTTCCTCCCCTCCACTCCTTATCTCCTTCTTTCATCCCCTCCACTCCTTATCTCCTTCTTTCCTCCCCTCCACTCCTTATCTCCTTCTTTCATCCCCTCCACTCCTTATCTCCTTCTTTCTCTCCTCTTGCTTTGTGGTTTATCCATCTGTGTACAGCCTCTAATATCTCCCGGTCTCTCTCCTCTCTCTCTCTGGTCTCCCCCTGGTCTCCCCTCTCTCTCTCTGGTCTCCCCCCTCTCTCTCTCTGGTCTCCCCTCTCTCTCTCTCTGGTCTCCTCTCTCTCCCCTCTCTCTCTGGTTGCCCCTCTCTCTCCCTGGTCTCCCCCCGGTCTCTCCCCTCTCCCTCTCTGGTCCCCCCCGGTCTCTCCTCTCTCTCTCTGGTCTCTCCTCTCTCTCCCCCCAGCAGGAGTGACAGGTCTCTACCGTCCTCCAGTACCTCAGATGTGGAGTCGCTCAGCAACACTGAAACTACCTCAAGCAGCCTGTCCAGGCAGTCTAGGTATCATACACACACACACACCATACACATACACACACACACCACCACACACATACTCCATACAACATACGCCAGCATCACACCACACACACCGGACACCACACCTACACATCACACACACCTCACGACACACACACCACGAAAACTCATACATGCTGGTCTTTTAAATGAATGACACTTGTAACGCGAAATGCATCAGCATCCGTAATTGTCTGTGTAGTCTGTCAGTGTGACATCACTGACTTTGCCCCAACCCCTCTCCCCCAGTTTCTGCAGCTCCACTAAGCCCCACCCCGCCCGCTACCCGCCCGCTCCCCAGGCCCCCGTTAAAAGGAAGCGAGGCCGCCCTCGACGGGCCCTGCAGCCCCCCAACCCGGAGCTTCCACCCGGACCCCCCAGGGGCCCCTCCGCCCAGCCCGCCTCCCAGCCCGGCCCCATTGCAGGGCCTCCACCCACCGCGACATTGGACCCGGTACAGCCAGGCTCTCCCCCACCCTCAAGACGCCATCCAGCAGCTACTTCGGGGCGGGTCCGGTCGGTTGGGCCTGCGAGGGGAGAAGTACCGGTGTCCTGGACCCGGCGGGTCACCTTGAGATGGGGACGTTCCAGATACCTTCTGTGTGTCTAGTGGGAGAGGTGTCAACCGCATCCGAACCGCCGCTCTCTGTTCTGCGTCAACTCTTATAATGAACCCGGCGCCTCAGAGGGGGTGGATTTGCTGGCTATTCAGACTGAGGGGGGGAGGAGGAGGGAGGAGGGGTGAGGGGTGGGGCTTAAACCTTACCCCCCCTTTTATTCCCCCTGTTATTAACTGCTGTGGTGTAGACACTCCGGATCTCAAGCGGCTTATGACACGAATATTAACAGTGCTTTTTCCAACGTTTACTCACACGCGTACCCCAACGTTTCCCCTCCCAGACTCTGGGCTTGAAAACCCGGGAGGGGGCGGGGCTTGTTAGGCTGGTGGGTGGGCGGAGCTTGTTAGGGCTGGGGGAGGTGGGTGGGTGCCTGCGGACGCATCAGACGTGGCAACAAGGTGTGTGCTTCTGAAGAGCAGCATGGAAGAGCACCTGGCAGCTTCACTTCAAGTCTTCCGTTTATGTTGTACCCCCTTCCCCCCTTCTCCTCCCCTCCTTTCTCCTCCCCCCTTCTCTCTCCCCCCTTACTCTTTCCCACCTCTCTCTCAGTGGGCAAGGTTGCCTCAGTTGGTGAAACCATTCAGGTTCTAGAATGGTGCGTTTGAGTTTAACACGTTCTAGAACGGTGTGTTTGAGTTTAACACGTTCTAGAATGGTGTGTTTGTTGTGAGACCTTCTGTATTCTAGAACAGTGAGAGAGGGGAAGGGGGGGGCTCCCCACCCCCAGGGGGGGTCGGACCAAGGCGGAGACGGTCCACACCCGGATGCGTCAGCAAACCCTTGTTATTACTCTTTACCGTGGCATTAAGGCGTATTCAAACTAGCTCTCCTACAAACTAGCTCTCTTACATGCCAGCTCTCCTACAAACTAGCTCTCTTACAAACTAGCTCTCTTACAAACTAGCTCTCTTACAAACTAGCTCTCCTACAAACTAGCTCTCCTACAAACTAGCTCTCCTACAAACTAGCTCTCCTACAAACTAGCTCTCCTACAAACTAGCTCTCTTACATGCTAGCTCTCCTACAAACTAGCTCTCTTACAAACTAGTTCTCTTACAAACTAGCTCTCCTACAAACTAGCTCTCTTACAAACTAGCTCTCCTACAAACTAGCTCTCTTACAAACTAGTTCTCTTACAAACTAGCTCTCCTACAAACTAGCTCTCCTACAAACTAGCTCTCTTACAAACTAGCTCTCCTACAAACTAGCTCTCTTACAAACTAGCTCTCTTACAAACTAGCTCTCCTACAAACTAGCTCTCCTACAAACTAGCTCTCTTACAAACTAGTGATGTTCCCACTCTGTCCCCGCCCCCTCCCCTCCCTGAACAGGAAGTGAAGAAGCAGCAGTCAGAGCTGCCCTCCCTGGATCTGCTGTCCTCCAGAAGGTGAGTATTCCTGGTCCTCAGCTCTGCCTCTAGACAAGACACAAGCCCCTCCTCTCCTTCTGCCCTCTTTCTCTCCCTTTCTCTCCTCTTCTTTCCTCTCCACCTTCTCTCCTTTCCTCCCTTCCATTCCTTATCTCCTTACTTTCCCTCCCACCTCTCTCCTTTCCTCCCCTCCATTCCTTATCTCCTTCTTTCCTCTCCACCTTCTCTCCTTTCCTCCCCTCCATTCCTTATCTCCTTCTTTCCTCCCCTCCACTCCTTATCTCCTTCTTTCATCCCCTCCACTCCTTATCTCCTTCTTTCCTCCTCTCCACCTTCTCTCCTTTCCTCCCCTCCACTCCTTATCTCCTTCTTTCCTCCCCTCCACGTTTCCATCTTTCATCCCCCTCCACTCCTTTAATCTCCTTCTTTCATCGCCGCTCCACTCCTTATCTCTTCTTTGTCCTCCCTCCACTCCTTATCTCCTTCTTTCCTCCTCTCCACCTTCTCTCCTTTCCTCCCCTCCACTCCTTATCTCCTTCTTTCCTCCCCTCCACTCCTTCTTTCATCCCCTCCACTCCTTATCTCCTTCTTTCATCCCCTCCACTCCTTATCTCCTTCTTTCCTCCCTCACTCCATTATCTCCTTCTTTCCCTCCACTCCTTATCTCCTTCTTTCATCCCCTCCACTCCTTATCTCCTTCTTTCCTCCCCTCCACTCCTTATCTCCTTCTTTCATCCCCTCCACTCCTTATCTCCTTCTTTCATCCCTCCACTCCTTATCTCTCCTCTTTCATCCGCCTCCCCTCCTTATCTCCTTCTTTCCTCCCCTCCACTCCTTCTTTCATCCCCTCCACTCCTTCTCTCCTTTCATCCCCTCCACTCCTTATCTCTTTCTTTCCTCCCCTCCACTCCTTCTTTCATCCCCTCCACTCCTTATCTCCTTCTTTCCTCCCCTCCACTCCTTATCTCCTTCTTTCCTCCCCTCCACTCCTTATCTCCTTCTTTCCTCCCCTCCACTCCTTATCTCCTTCTTTCATCCCCTCCACTCCTTATCTCCTTCTTTCCTCCCCTCCACTCCTTCTTTCATCCCCTCCACTCCTTATCTCCTTCTTTCCTCCCCTCCACTCCTTATCTCTTTCTTTCCTCCCCTCCACTCCTTATCTCCTTCTTTCATCCCTCCATCCTTATCTCCTTCATTTCATCCTCCACCATCTCCTCCTTCTTTCCCTCTCCCTCACTCCTTCTATCCTCTTTCTTTCCTCTCCCTCACTCCTAATCTCCTTCTTTCATGCCCGCTCCACTCCTTATCTCTCTTCTCCTTCTTTCCTCCACTCCTTATCTCCTTCTTTCCTCCCTCCATCTCACATTATCTCCTTCTTTCATCCCCTCCACTCCTTATCTCTTTCTTTCCTCCCCTCCACTCCTTATCTCCTTCTTTCATCCCCTCCACTCCTTATCTCCTTCTTTCATCCCCTCCACTCCTTATCTCTTCTTTCCTCCTCCACTCCTTTATCTCGCTTCTTTCATCCCCTCCAGCTCCTTATGCTCCTTCTTTCCTCCACTCCTTATCTCCTTCTTTCCTCCCTCCATCTGCCTTATCTCCTTCTTTCATCCCCTCCACTCCTTATCTCCCTTCTTTCCTCCCCTCCATCCTTCTCTCGCTTCTTTCATCTCCTCCACTCCTTCTTCCTTCTTTTCTCCCATCCCTCCTTATCTGCCTTCTTTTCTCCCTCCACGTCCTTATCTCCTCTTTCCTCCCCTCCACCTCCTTATCTCCTTCTTTTCCTCCCCTCCACTCCTCTGCTTTCATGCCCTCCAACTCTCCTTATCTCCTTCTTTCATCCCCTCCACTCCTTATCTCCTTCTTTCATCCCCTCCACTCCTTATCTCCTTCTTTCCTCCCCTCCACTCCTTATCTCCTTCTTTCATCCCCTCCACTCCTTATCTCCTTCTTTCATCCCCTCCACTCCTTATCTCCTTCTTTCTCTCCTCTCGCTTTGTGGTTTATCCATCTGTGTACAGCCTCTAATATCTCCCGGTCTCCCCCCTCTCTCTCTCTGATCTCCCCCCTCTCTCTCTCTGGTCTCCCCCTGGTCTCCCCTCTCTCTCTCTCTGGTCTCCCCTCTCTCTCTCTCTGGTCTCCCCTCTCTCTCCCTCTCTCTCTGGTTGCCCCTCTCTCTCTCTGGTCTCCCTCGGTCTCTCCTCTCTCTCTCTCGGGTCTCCCCCGGTCTCTCCTCTCTCTCTCTGGTCTCTCCTCTCTCTCCCCCCAGCAGGAGTGACAGGTCTCTACCGTCCTCCAGTACCTCAGATGTGGAGTCGCTCAGCAACACTGAAACTACCTCAAGCAGCCTGTCCAGGCAGTCTAGGTATCATACACATACACACACACACCATACACATACAAACACACACACACCATACACACACACACCACACACACATACCATACACATACACACACACACCACACACACCATACACACACACACCATACACACCACAGACACACACACCACGAAAACTCATACATGCTGGTCTTTTAAATGAATGACACTTGTAACGCGAAATGCATCAGCATCCGTAATTGTCTGTGTAGTCTGTCAGTGTGACATCACTGACTTTGCCCCACCCCCTCTCCCCCAGTTTCTGCAGCTCCACTAAGCCCCACCCCGCCCGCTACCCGCCCGCTCCCCAGGCCCCCGTTAAAAGGAAGCGAGGCCGCCCTCGACGGGCCCTGCAGCCCCCCAACCCGGAGCTCCACCCGGACCCCCAGGGGCCCTCTGCCCCAGCCCCTCCCAGCCCCGGCCCCATGCAGGGCCTCCACCCCCCGGACATGGACCCGGACAGCCAGCTCTCCCACCTCAAGACCTCCATCAGCAGCTACTTCGGGGCGGCCGGTCGGTTGGCCTGCGGGGAGAAGTACCGTGTCCTGGCCCGGCGGGTCACCTTAGACGGGGACGTCCAGTACCTGGTGGAGTGGGAGGGTGTCACCGCATCCTAACCGCCGCTCTCTGTTCTGGTCAACTCTTATAAGACCCGGCGCTTCAGAGGGGATGCTGGGCTTTCAGACTGATGGGGGGGAGGAGGAGGGGAGGAGGGTGGGGGGGGGCCTTAACCTCCTCCCTGTGTTATAACTGTTTATAACACCCATCTCAAGCGCTTATGACACGAATATTAACAGTGCTTTTTCCAACGTTTACTCACACGCGTACCCCAACGTTTCCCCTCCCAGACTCTGGGCTTGAAAACCCGGGAGGGGGCGGGGCTTGTTAGGCTGGTGGGTGGGCGGAGCTTGTTTGGGGGGGGTGCCTGCGGACGCATCAGACGTGGCAACAAGGTGTGTGCTTCTGAAGAGCAGCATGGAAGAGCACCTGGCAGCTTCACTTCAAGTCTTCCGGTTTATGTTTACCCCCTCCCCCCTTCTCCTCCCCCCTTCTCTTCCCCCTTCTCTTCCCCCCTCCCTTCAGTGTCAAGGTTGCCTCAGTTGGTGAAACCATTCAGGTTCTAGAATGGTGCGTTTGAGTTTAACACGTTCTAGAACAGTGTGTTTGAGTTTAACACGTTCTAGAACGGTGTGTTTGAGTTTAACACGTTCTAGAATGGTGTGTTTGTTGTGAGACCTTCTGTATTCTAGAACAGTGAGAGAGGGGAAGGGGGGGGTCCCACCCAGGGGGGGTCCCACCCATGCTGCAACCCTTTGTATTACTCTTTACGTGGGCATTAACATCAACTCCTTGCTACTACATGTATTCTTAACCGATTTGCCTTCAACCTAGGAGGTTGTCCCCCACACAGGAAGTGTCCGTGTGTGATGTGACGTCATATCCTGCCGGACCCTTCCTGATGACCCCCCCCCCCCCAAATTACTGGCCAGCGAAACGCCTCAAATCTGTGAGACCTTCTGAAAGCTCTTGGAGTTTGGAGGAGATGAACCAGCTCCTAATCCGTTTACTTTCTGGACATCTTCTCCTAAAGACCATCCAACTCCACGCTAGAAAGTCACTCTTCTCGATCAAGCTATTTTTATATTTTTATTGATCACTTTTTTTTTGGTGGTTTTTGTTATTAAATGTCAGAGCAAGGAGCCAGAAGTGTGATTAGTTTTTATCTGATGTGTTTCTGCTTCTGAGAAAGGTTCTTGTTATTGTTGTTGGCCAATATTGTGTATTCTGTTGTGTATGCCTCATTTGTGTACGTGTCGACTAAGGACTAGTGTTATTCCATTGCCAGTGAAAGTGTCTGACAAGTTTATACGTATAACTTTTAGTTCGTATGTTTTATATATATTATATATACTATATATTTCTGCTGCGATTATGGTATGCAATCACAACTCAAATGTTCATTCTGCTTTGGGCTCAATTACTCTTGAACAGATTGTCAAACAGATAAAGGACCTTTTTTCTAACTTTTAAGGATAGTTCAGTGATTACATCTTCTGGTCTTTTAAGCTGCCTATGCAATTCTTCGGCTTTTTATTTGAACAGCTTTCCGGAGGTTTCCAAAAGCGTTCCTCTTCTCTACGCTTGACTTAGAACTCCCAACACCTTCTGTATATCTCAATACTCAGGCTTTATTTTGGAGGGATTCGTGATCGGTGCTATAAGGACCATTTTCCACAGTCAGTCTGCTCACTCAGTCATCAAGAGGTCTGTCAGGAGATCAGACTACACTCAGGACAAACCTACAATCCAAGCCTTCGTGTCCCGCCTCCATCCCTTCTTCATTGGCACTTCCATACCCCTACTTATCATCTCCGATCGAATGCGATTGGATGGATTGGCCGTCACTCATTCAGTCGCACCTTAACAGACGTTAACAGGGGTAAAATAATTCCGTTGTTTTTCCTATTGGGGGGGTGGAGATGATATTGATCGTAACCAGGCAGTATGTTGTAGAATCCAAGCCAGGATGTGTAGAATGTCAAAGGAGGTTTGATGTGTCACACACCATTGTGACACCAGTGATGTGTCACACACCATTGTGACACCACCGATGTGTCACAATGGAACTTTTACACTGTGATGGTCTGTCTCAGTGTTCCGGTGGAGTATTTTACTCTACGTACACACTAGCAGTTAGAAATAATCAGCTTTAACCTAACTCTTCACAGGTTTTTTATAAGAAAAAAAAAACAACTAAACAGAATTGAAAAAAGAATCAGTTATCCAATCTGTTCAGGATTCCACTAGTGAAGACGTGTTCTGAAGATGTCAAGCAGCATGACATGACTGGAACAGTTGATGTGGACTTTGTTTCTTGACATAGATACCTCTTTTATTTAAAAAGTTGAAAAAAATAGTCTATTTGAAGCGGTTTTCTTTCCTGAATGTCATCGTGTTAGTTAGACTTCTTTTGTATTGGCTGTGGGACGGCTTATTTAGCCAAAGAATAAATATATAAAAGTCTGTTTTGGATGTGTTTTTTTGTTTGTTTTTTTTCCTCATTCTTTCAACACTGCAGGTTGTTCACTGTACAGGCTTTGTTTTATGTGTCCTTCAATATTGGATTCCGTTAAAAAAAATTATAATTTGTACAAAATCTGAAATAAAAAAACCTGATTTTCTTCTATCTGATCTCTCCTGTTTCTGACAATTCTCCTGTGGTTTGAATAGACAAGACATTACAATCTGCATTGTGCTGTATGGAGATGCAGCGTTGGCAGTACTACAGTCCTACCACCAGGGGGCAACATTCCCAAGTTAAATAACTTCAACCACACGTTATCTAGATGAGGGAAAGGGAGGAGCCAAGAATTGTAATCATGATCACCATCGTCACAGTGTGTTAATCTCAGCACCCGTCTGGCCCAGATGTGTCACACACCATTGTGACACCACCGATGTGTCACAATGGAACTTTTACACTGTGATGGTCTGTCTCAGTGTTCCGGTGGAGTATTTTACTCTACGTACACACTAGCAGTTAGAAATAATCAGCTTTAACCTAACTCTTCACAGGTTTTTTATAAGAAAAAAAAAACAACTAAACAGAATTGAAAAAAGAATCAGTTATCCAATCTGTTCAGGATTCCACTAGTGAAGACGTGTTCTGAAGATGTCAAGCAGCATGACATGACTGGAACAGTTGATGTGGACTTTGTTTCTTGACATAGATACCTCTTTTATTTAAAAAGTTGAAAAAAAATAGTCTATTTGAAGCGGTTTTCTTTCCTGAATGTCATCGTGTTAGTTAGACTTCTTTTGTATTGGCTGTGGGACGGCTTATTTAGCCAAAGAATAAATATATAAAAGTCTGTTTTGGATGTGTTTTTTTTTTTCCCCTCATTCTTTCAACACTGCAGGTTGTTCACTGTACAGGCTTTGTTTTATGTGTCCTTCAATATTGGATTCCGTTAAAAAAATTATAATTTGTACAAAATCTGAAATAAAAAAACTGATTTTCTTCTATCTGATCTCTCCTGTTTCTGACGATTCTCCTGTGGTTTGAATAGACAAGACATTACAATCTGCATTGTGCTGTATGGAGATGCAGCGTTGGCAGCACTACAGTCCTACCACCAGGGGGCAACATTCCCAAGTTAAATAACTTCAACCACACGTTATCTAGATGAGGGAAAGGGAGGAGCCAAGAATTGTAATCATGATCACCATCGTCACAGTGTGTTAATCTCAGCACCTTGCAAGAGTCTGTGTGTGTGTGTCTGTGTGTGTGTGTCTGTGTGTGTCTGTGTGTGTGTCTGTGTGTGTGTGTCTGTGAGTGCGTGCGTGCGTGTGTGTGTGTGTCTGTGTGTGTGTGTGTCTGTATGTGTGTGTGTCTGTGTGTGTGTGTCTGTGAGTGTATGTGTGTGTGTGTCTGTGTGTGTGTGTCTGTGAGTGCGTGCGTGTGTGTCTGTGTGTGTGTGTCTGTATGTGTGTGTGTCTGTGTGTGTGTGAGTGTATGTGTGTGTGTGTCTGTGTGTGTGTGTCTGTGTGTCTGTGTCTGTGTTTGTGTGTCGTGAGTGTATGTGTGTGTGTGTCTGTGTGTGTGTGTATGTGTATGTGTGTGTGTGTCTTTGAGTGCGTGCGTGCGTGTGTGTGTGTGTCTGTATGTGTGTGTGTCTGTGTGTGTACGTGGCCTAGTTTGAGGCACCACTCTGCTACAGTTTGTCTTCATACGTCCGAATCCATTTTGCCGTTCTGTTCCACATCCTGGACTTCCTGCGTCTGGGCACGGGTTCCTTTCAAAGAGAAACTGAGGAAAGGCAGAAAAAAGAACGTTTGATTATTCTTGGAAAAAGGGTTAGCTGAACGTTCTGTCTGAAGACAGGAGGGTGAGTGTCACATGACCGTCAATGTCACATGACCGTCAATGTCACATGACCGTCAATGTCACATGACCGTCAATGTCACATGACCACGACGCTCTGAGCAATTAGGGTTAGGGGGGGTCCTGAAGGTTTTCGATGTTTCCCTGCTCCAGCACACCTGATTCTAATGATGAGTCATTATGGCTTCCACAGACCTTGATAACGACCCATCATTAGAATCAGGTGTGCTGGAGCAGGGAAACATCCAAAACCTTCAGGACAGCAGCCCTCGAGGACCTGGGTTTGACACCCCTGGGTTAACCCAATGGCTCTGGTTTTAGCTAAGGAAGAGTTACTAAAGGAATCTGACCTCTGCCACTTTAAACAAACAACCTTGTAATCAGGTTAAGTACCTGTTGTTAGACGCATGTTCTTATCAGTTATCTTATCTGAGCATGGCTTTCAAGCAGCAATAGTACTATGACCAGCCTACTTACTGACAAATCCTAACAGGGACATAAAATATGCAACCAGTCAACTTTGTGGTGAGAGAAGACAAACAGGGTTCTTTGTTGAAGATTTGGCCTCAGCAACAAGCAACTCGCTAACCGCCAGCCAGCCAGCAACCAGCTTGCCAGCCAGCAAGTTAACCAGCCAGCCAGCTAGCTAGCCAGCCAGCTAGCCAGCCAGCTAGCCTGCTAGCCACCTAGCCATCCACCTAGCCAGCCAGCCAGCTAGCCAGCCATCCACCTAGCTAGCCATCCACCTAGCCAGCCACCTAGCCAGCCACCTAGCCAGCCACCTAGCCATCCACCTAGCCAGCCAGCCAGCTAGCCAGCCAGCTAGCCATCCACTTAGCCAGCCAGCCAGCCAGCCAGCTAGCTAGCCATCCACCTAGCCAGCCACCTAGCCATCCACCTACCCATCCACCTAGCCCGCCAGCTAGCCATCCATCTAGCCAGCCAGCCAGCTAACCAGCCACCTAGCTAGCCATCTACCCAGCCAGCCAGCTAGCACACATGCCAACATTCACAGATTCCTCCCTCTATGTTTAAAGAAGGTGAGGGATACCCAACAACACCTGCTTCCACGTGTTCCCACACGCCATCTTTAGTTCTTCAAAGGAACCGTCCAGTGAAGGAAACCTCTGCTCTGTCTGCCCCATGTCCTGTCACCTACCAGCGAGCTGGACGGACCTGGCTGATGAGGTCTGGTAGCCTGCAGCCTCTGGTGTCTGGAAGGAGGAGACTCAGGAAGGCTGCCAGCAGGCTGATGACCCCGAATATGACGTAGGGCAGAACTCTACTGTAGGAGCCTGAAGACAGACAGGAACCAGAACACTCGAGTGAGCTGCATCCCTGTTGCTTCGGCAACGATTCGATGATGTCACAGTGGATTTGGAATTCGAACGACGGCAACATTCCAAAGACACGCATACATGGAACACCACCCTCCACCCCCACCCAAGCCCCAGACCCAGACCTATGTAGAGGACGTAAGGAGCCAGCATGCTGCCTATACGTGCAGTGCTGGAGGCCAATCCTAGGCCCACGTTCCTGACCACGGTGGGGTACAGCTCCATGGAGAACAGGTAGATGAAGCTGTAGGATCCAGATATACCCAGCTTCCCCAACTGAGCCAGTACCTGCGACGCCACCTGCTGGTCTGGAGGAACACAACACTGCACATCAGGGTCGATTTAACTGACTAATTTACTAGCTACCTAGCTAGCTAACTGAGTGACTGACTCACAAAATAGATAGATAACTTACTGAATGACAAACTAGCAAGCCAATTAACTGACTAGCTTGCTTGCTAAGCTAACACACTGTCTCACTAACTAGCTAATGAGCTAGCTAACTAACTGACTGAATGAAGAACGAGCTTGCTAACTAACTGACTCACTAACTAGCAAGCTGACTTACAGACTGATGAACTAGCTAGCTAATTAACTGACTAACTGACTAGCTAGTTAAATCACTGACTGATTAACTAACTTTAAATTAAGTAAAACTGGTGGTGTTACATTGGTGTCATTCTGCATGAGTCTCATGTTAGTCTCATATAAACCAACCATCTTAATGATTATAATTTAACTTTAACCAATCTATTGCGTTATTCGAACATTAGTGAGATGCAAATCTCATATCCGTCTCACCGTGATACCACATAAATGCTCCACACTTTTTTATTCGTAAAATCTATTTTCAAACCCACACCTATAATCCAGCATTGTTGTGTAAAATTGTGAAACGTTGAAAGACGTTGAAAGACATCAACACTTTTCAAAAATGCGTTGATGACGTGCCCCGAACAACAAAACCTAAGACTAGACTTCGTTTCCCTACCTTCTGGAACCAGCTTGATGACCAATAGCGTGACGCCACAAAACAGTAGCGAGCCAAAGAGGATCATGGGACGAGGGGCTCGGCGAATCAGAAACCAGGTGGCCAGGTAGGCCACAATCTCTGTTACCGCAGAAACCAGGCAGTTGAGGTAGGCGTTGCCGTTCATGTTGGCGGTGTTGAGAGAGAGACCGTAGAAAACCATGGCGATGACAGCCCTGACATGGATAGAGAGAGAGAGAAATGATCTTACTGTGTTGTGATATACTGTGATGTAATTGGATGAAATGTGATTTAATTTGATGTAATTGGATGAAATGTGATTTAATGTGATGTACTGTGATGTAATTGGACGAAATGGGATTTAATGTGATGTAATGTGATGTGATTGGACAAAATGTGATTTAATGTGATGTGATTGGACAAAATGTGATTTACTGTGATGTACTGTGATGTAATACAATGGTTCCTCACCAGAGCAGGATGTTAATGATGGTGATGTTCCTCATGTCTGTCGTTCTCAGAAGGTCGAGGAACGTGTATTTCGGTTCTTCCGTAGAACCACAACCATTCTTCCACTGAGACACATGCACACACACACCAGCTGTGGTGTCAACAACGTTTTTGTTTGTTATATAATAACTATTGTCTGAGCGTTCATGCGTGTCTTGATTTGTTTGTGTGTGTATGTTTGTGCACGAGTGTGTCTAGTTGTGTGTATAGTTGTGTGTGTGTGTGTGTGTGTGTAGGTGATGAGGTCTTATACCAGAAGTTCCGAGCAGTCGTCCGTTTTGAATACGACCTCAGGAGCAGACACCTTGTTCATCTTGGCCGCGTTCCTGATGACTAGCTCCGCCTCCTCCCTCCGTCCCTGCAACAGCAGCCAACGGGGAGACTCCGGAATCACCCTGTATGTAAATTAAGGGAGGGGGCGGGGCTAGGAGGGTGTACCTGAAACCTTTTGATTGTCCATTGCTCTACCACTGAACTCCATCCATCCATTAACTACTGCCTTAACTGCCTAACTGCCTTAATCCCTGGGAGGGATTGCAGTGCCACTTGTTCCCATTTAAGGGTCACGGGTGACTGGAGCCTAACCCAGTAGCTGTCGGGCCATAGGCAGGGTACACCCTGGACTGGGGCCAGCAAGTCGCAGGGCTAACACAGACAACCATTCACTCACACATCCACTCTCTAGGGGCAATTTTTCAATGTACCAATTAACCCATCACATGCATGTCTTTGGACGGTGGAAGGAAGTCGGAGTGCCTGGAGAGAACCCACGGTAACATGGGGAGGACATGCAGACTCCACCCAGAGAGATCATGTGATGTTGGATTTGGCCCAAGCATCGAACCCATGATCTCCTTCCTGGGAGGTAAGGGCTCTAACCGCACCGCCACCATGCACCCATAACCTATTTCCTATTCTTCTACTCTGGTCATCTTCATCACCTGCCCAAAGGCCAATACTGCCTCAAAGTTAAATGAACGTTTGATCAAACAAACATTATTTTTTGAACTAATAAAAATAAACAAGCCTTGCAAGTTGTTGACCCCAGTCCAGGATGTACCCTGCCTATGGCCCGAAGTTACTGGGATAGGTGACAATAGTCACCTCTGACCCCTAACAGGAACAAGCAGCGGTGCATTCCCTGCCAGGGATCAGCGGTAGAAAATGAATGAATTAAAAAAAATAAACAAACTAGATCATTCTTACCACCACAGAGGGAGGAACAGGAAGCCGGGCAAGGCAGAGACGACCAGCAGCATCCTCCAACCGCGGAGGAAGTAAGCAAACAGAGGTAGGAGAGCGTAGCCCAGACCGAAACCCAGAGAGTGACCCAGCAGGGTGAAGCTGGCTCGGGTTGACCCTGCCAGAATCTCTGAACCTGATCCACAACCGACACAGACACACGGCTCACCACTTACACCTTCGTCATAGTTATCATCGTCTACACCAGGGGTCTCCAATCCTGGTCCTCGAGGGCCGCTGTCCTGAAGGTTTTAGATGTTTCCTTGCCCCAGCACACCTGACTCTAATAAAGGGTCATTATGAAGCTTCCACAGAGCTTGGTAATGGCTCATTCATTAGAGTCAGGTGTGCTGGAGCAGGGAAACATCGAAAACCTTGAGGACAGCGGCCCTCGAGGACCAGGATTGGAGACCCCTGGTCTACACTGTGAAGCTTGTTACTACGACAACATCATCATCATCATCATCATCATCATCATCATCGCCATCACCCCCACAATAGGCCTGGGAGAAGTTTAATTCATTATGAGGCAGCCATTTTAATCTCTTGCCACCTCCACTTCCTGCTGTCGTTCGCGTTTTTTTACTTTCCCACCCTGACATGTAGGAAGGAGGGAGAGGAGACTAGGAAGGAAGGAGAGGAGGTTAGGAAGGAAGTAGAGGGGGCTAGGAAAGATAGAGAGGAGGCTAGGAAGGAAGGAGAGGAGGCTGGGAAAGATAGAGAGGAGGCTAGGAAAGATGGAGAGGATGCTAGGAAATATGGAAAAGAGGCTAGGAAGGAGGGAGAAAAGACTAGGGAGGAAGGACAGGAGACTAGAAAAGAAGGAGAGGAGGCTAGGAAGGAAGGAGAGGAGGCTAGGAAAGATGGAGAGGAGGCTAGGAAAGATGGAGAGGATGCTAGGAAATATGGAAAGGAGGCTAGGAAGGAGGGAGAAAAGCCTAGGGAGGAAGGACAGGAGACTAGGAAGGAAGGAGAGGAGGCTAGGAGAGGAGGTTGTTTCCTGAGGCTAGTGGGATAAGGGCTGTAAGGAGGTCTCACCCAGTACTAGTGAGGAGATGTAGGTGGAGATCTGTCCCATTCCCCTCAGACAGTTAAGGATGCAGTACATGAGCCAGCTGACCGATGAAGCTTGGACCAAACAGGCCACCGTCTGCAGCAACATGGTCAAAAAGAAGACAGGCTTCCTCCCGCACCTGCAAAACAACGACATGAGCGGTTAGATCGGGTTCCTGTGGGTAATTGTGATCTTGAAAATGTATCTAATTCTTGGTAGCACAATGTATCTAACCCTTGGTAGGAAAATGTAGCAAAGCCACGGAGAAAAGCAGTCACCCGGCTGCATAGCGGGTAATGTACAATCTGCAATTCCATGTGTCTCCTCATCGACTACATCACGGGCACTGTTAACTAGTTAACGGAATGTACCGAGGCGTGCGTGACCGAGTTTACCGGTCTGACAGCTGACCGCTGACGAGAGACCCGATCAGAACTCCGAGAAAGAATACCGAAGTGGACAACGGGACCTTCCAAGCATTGTCACAAACCAGCTCCCACTGTAGATACACACATGCATAACACTCTGTGTTAGGATTTATCATAAATAGTGGACTTAGTGGATCAATAGTGGATCAACCCAATCCCATTGATTAGTACCAAATATCCTTTGTTAGCATGCTAGCTCAAGTCTACCTCGGACACCACCGTTGAAGTGTACATTTCGGTGCTGAAGATCCATCCATCGACGCAACCCTCCGTGTCGTTTCCAAGCCGCGTCAAAGCCTCGTTTGAGTTGTTGACATCCTTGAATCGTGAGCATGTGTCTGGACCGATCCGTCGGCTTATTTCTTGGAACGAGACCCCCGTCGCCGGTTCATGCTGCCCGCTAGAATTACCGTTGAACCGGTTGCAGTGGTGATCTGGTGTATCCGCGAGAAAAACCATAGACATGCCCATGTACCCGGTTGGAATTGCGCTGGCGCTCAAAATAAAAAATATCAAAATTTGAAATGGACCGTATTCGCCCAGAAATGACGTTATTTCGTCGTAGTCTCTCATCTTCCTAGACGACAGACTTACTCAGGCCGTTTCCGCGCTTTTCTTTACGGTTTCTCGCGCAGATTGAGCAGGTTAGTTAAGGTCCCTTGCAGCATGCGGCATACTAGTCATGAAACATGTATAAGGCTTTGGGGTCGTAGGACATTACATTGTTGGTTGTCTGCACGCGTGTAAAACGGAATTTCTGCTGCACGTCTAAGTATGGATTTACATAGACAAACACTCTCAGCGCTAATCGACAACTAACGCACAAAATAATAATTTAAATTTCGCAAATTAATCAACTTTAGGGTAAATGTATGCAAAGGACTCTTTCGTTCTCCACTGTCTCCCCGCGTACAGTCGAAAGCGTTATCAGCACTTTCTATACTTTTTTTTATAGTTTTATTACTTGAAAGGTTTTTTATTACTGATACAGACTAACAGGACAGTTCAGTTTTACTCCTACCCTCCTCCTCAGTGTGTGTGTGTGTGTGTGTGTGTGTGTGTGTGTGTGTGTGTGTGTGTGTGTGTGTGTGTGTGACTCTCCAAGAACGCGGCTGAGCGGCCACCTCTGATTTGCATACGTCACCAAACCCAAGTTTGGACAGAATGTTGTGCTCTTCTCTTCTGCTCGTGAGGGCTCGCGTGAGCCTGCGTCACACGTTTCTCCGCAAGTCACGAACAATTTTCAACATTTATTTCTAGATCTTTTGATTTAGAGATATGTACCTATATTTTACCTGCTCATCACGCGATGTGCGAGTCAAGGCGCAAGATCTCTCTGAACAGATTTTATTTTCCAAAGAGGAGATTTTAAAATCATCCACGTGCACTCGTGACCTTACGTTTGTTGTCCACTAGAGGGAGCCGTAGCCTAGTTACTGGAAAACGGACTTGCAATGACATCGTCACCTCTCCGTCTCATACACGCCAGAGATGGCCAAAGTACACACTCAAGTACAAGTACAGATACTCATTTGAAGAAAGAAAAAAAAAAACTTTGGTAAAAGTTGTAGTTCTAACTACATCTTTTCACTCAAGATAAAGGAAGGAGGTATATGTTCTGACATTTAGGTTAAACATTTCAAACCACTCCAACATGGCCATGGGCGATCAGGATAGTCTGTATTATCAGTCATGTCGACAAACCTAAACCCTTTAACAGCAGTGTAACAATCTAATAACAACAGTTAACCGAAAAATCTACTGCGCAGTAAAGTACTGATTCCAGAACTATATGTGTCGTACGAGTGGCAATGTTGTTGTGCTTAGTTACTGCTCACCTCTGACGTAACACACATGCACACGTATGTACACACACAGAGACAAACACGCATGCGCATTGCACACGCAACCCTCGCCTCGGCCTGCGGACAGTGCCGGCGTTACCGTGGCGACGGCCTTCTGTCCGGCGCTATGCTAATGTCCTCTCACACCCCTGGAGTGGCGACCTTTGACATCTGAGGTCATCGACAGAGGTTGGAGGGTCAGCTGTAGGCAGAAGCCGGTTAAAGCACTTTACTGATTGGCCATCATTTGCCCTTTCCATACCCTCATCTATATAATTGGTGTATTGACCAATTTGGCCCTTCGAAGCCTGTCCTTTTAAAACATCTTATCCACTTTACAGGGATGAAATCTTATTGGCTGAAGCGTTATATGGGATGTTTAAAGGTTCGGTCAGTTGAGTGACTGTCATTCAGCCTTGCTGTTGCAGGTCTTAGTGGGATGGCTGTTTAACTACATTTAGACACAAACGGTGTCTTAAACACGTTCGAATGAAGCAGTCAAATTACGCGACACGTGTCTGTGTGTGTGTGTGTGTGTCTGTGTGCGTGTGTGTGTGTGTGTGCGTGTATGTGTGAGAGTGTGTCTGTGAGTGTGTGTCTGTGTGTGTCTGTGTGTGTCTGTGTGTGTGTCTGTGTGTGTGTGTGTGTGTCTGTCTGTGTCTGTGTGTATGTGTGTGTCTGTGTGTGTGTGCGTGTATGGTGAGAGTGTGTCTGTGAGTGTGTGTCTGTGTGAGAGTGTGTCTGTGTGAGAGTGTGTCTGTGTGAGTGTGTGTCTGTGTGAGTGTGTTAGTGTGTGTCTGTGTGAGTGTGTGTCTGTGTGAGAGTGTAGAATGTGTTTGTGTCAGAAGGCACTATCAGGGAACCCAGTTTCTCTGTGAGGACTGATCACACACTTGCCCTCCCTCCCTCCCTCCCCTCCCTCCCCTCCCTCCCTCCTCCCTCCCTCCCCTCCCTCCCTCCCTCCCTCCCTCCCTCCCTCCCTCCCTTCTTTCCTTCTTCCTTTCCTTGCTTCCTCCTCTTTATTAATCCCCCTGCCTCACCCTTCCCTCACCGCTCTCTCACCCCTCCCTCACCCCTTCCTCTCTCCAGCAGCTAGCTCGTCAATATCTGTACATTAATCTGAGGGGCTGCATGAGAGGGGGAGGGGGGGTGAGGTGCGGGGCTAGGGGGGGTGGGGGGTGCGGCTGGGCGGAGGAATGGATGGCCAGAGAAAGCGGACAGGATGTAGGGAGGGGTTGGCATTCGACAAGGACGTAGCAAGGAGAGAAAGGTGTAGAAGAGAAAGAGATGACAGGAGAAGAGAAGCAAGGAAGACACAGCGAGAGAGAGAGAGATGGGGGAGAGAGAGATGGGGGAGAGAGAGATGGGGGAGAGAGAGAGAGATTGGGGAGAGAGAGAGAGATGGGGAGAGAGAGAGATGGGGGAGAGAGAGATGGGGATAGAGAGAGAGATGGGGGAGAGAGAGATGGGGGAGAGAAAGACAGAGGGGGAGAGAGTGAGAAATGGGGGAGAGAGAGAGACAGAGGGGGAGAGAGAGAGAGAGATGGGGGAGAGAGAGCGAGAGATGGGGGGAGAGAGAGAGAAATGGGGAGAGAGAGAGATGGGAGAGAGAGAGACAGAGGGGGAGAGAGAAAGAGAGATGAGGGAGACAGTGAGAGAGAGAGAGATGGGGGAGAGAGAGAGATGGGGGAGAGAGAAGGAAGGGTGAGGGAGGGAGAAAGAGAGAGAATAAAGCAGAGTCTTCTGTACTTCTGTTGGACCAGAGTACAGCAGCTGTGTGTTCCCATACACTCCCCTCTTCTATCCTGTCCACCTCTGGAGGGAAGCGATGGCGTGTTTGGTCATGTGACCGATAGAGAGAGCTTCCATCAGCAGCATCGCTAACAATGATGAGAGTGCCTCACCCACCTTGGTATACCTATAGAAGACGTCCCCCCTGGCCTCCCCCCTGGCCTCTCCCTCTCTTACCCCCCTGGCCTCCCCCTTCCCTCCAGACCCCCCCCCCCACCTGTCTCCCCTCCCCTTGGCCTCCCCAATCCCCCCTGGCCTCCCTCTCTCCCCCCTGGCCTCCCCCACTCCCCCCTGGCGGTTTCTCCACCCTGTCCTCCATCCTGTCCTCCCCCTCTCACCCCCTGGCCTCCCCCCTCCCCCTGGCCTCGCCCCCTCCCCCCTGGCCTCCCGCTCTCTCAGCTTCCTGTGTGAGAGCGTGTTGGATCGTGGTGATTTACACGAGAGTTCAAAAGTGTGTAGGTCAACAGCAGGGGTGCTGTCCTGCTCCATCCTGACCCTAGTTTGGACGCCCGCTCCACCCGCTCTACTCACTCCGCCCGCTCGTAAAACACACTTCCTGTTTGGGAGGGCTGACGATAAACATGATGTGTTGTTCAATAACCGTCCCCTCTACCCTCACCCTGACATCCATCCTGAGAACGCTGACCCCTGACCCCTGACCCCTGACCACATGGTTCACATCACTCTGGGGAGAAACCAACGTGGTAACATTGACACCACACATTATCGTGCACACCCACACACGCATATTGATGCCCACACACTGACACACACATTCATGCCAACACACCCATACACGTATATTGATGCCCACACACTGACACACACGCATTCATGCCCACACACACTCATGCCAACACACTCACACACACACACACATTCATGCCCACACACACACTCATGCCAACACACCCACACACGTATATTGATGCCCACACACTGACACACACATTCATGCCCACACACTCATGCCAACACACTCACACACACACACATTCATGCCCACACACACACACACACACATTCATGCCCACACACACATTCATGCCCACATACACACTCACACACATTCATGCCCACATATACACATTCATGCCCACACACACACTCACACACACATTCATGCCCACACACACACACACACACACACATACACTCACACACACACATTCATGCCCACATACACACTCACACACACGCATTCATGCCCACACACACACACATTCATACCCACATACACACTCACACACACACATTCATGCCCACACACACTCACACACACACATTCATACCCACATACACACTCACACACACACATTCATGCCCACACACACTCACACACACGCATTCATGCCCACACACACACATTCATGCCCACATACACACTCACACACACGCATTCATGCTCACACACACATACGTTCATGTGCCTACGTACACTCACACAGTCACCTTCTCTTACTGTTTCCTTGTGTCTCTCTACCTTTCCCTCTCCATCTCTCTCTCTATGTCTCTCTCTCGGCCCCCCTCTCTCTCCCTCTCCCTGTCATCTTTGCTTACGTGGATTGACTTATTTCATTAGCTCTGCTGTATTGAATGTTTATTAATAGTTTTCACTCATCTGCCTTTTTGGAATACTAATGACCCGCTTGTGTGTGCATGTCTGTGTGTCTCTCTGTGTGTGTGGTGTCTGTGTGTGTGGTGTCTGTGTGTGTGTGTGTGTGTGGTGTTTGTGTGTGTATGTGTGGTGTCTGTGTGTGTCTGCGAGTGTGTGTGTGTGTGTGAGTGGTGTCTCAGTGTGTGGTGTCTGTGTGTGTGTGGTGTCTGTGTGTGTGTGCATGTCTGTGTGTCTCTGTGTGTGTGTGGTGTCTGTGTGTGTGGTGTCTGTGTGTGTGTGTGTGTGTGTGGTGTTTGTGTGTGTATGTGTGGTGTCTGTGTGTGTCTGCGAGTGTGTGTGTGTGAGTGGTGTCTCAGTGTGTGCGTCTGTGTGCGTGGTGTCTTAGTGTGTATGTCTGTGTGTGTGTGTGTGTCTGTGTGTGTGTGTGTGGTGTCTCAGTGTGTGTGTCTGTGTGCATGGTGTCTTAGTGTGTGTGTGTGATGCCTCAGTGTGTGTGTCTCTGTGTGCTCATATTGGCACAGCACAGATCATCATTCTATGTATCATCACTACTTTATTTCGCCATGATTAACAAAGTGTGAGGTACTGTTTTAATAACTTTAGCACTTGAAGGAGTCTGGATCGTTACAGAACACGTGCTTGCCTCCTTAGCTCAGCTCAAACCGTTTGGTTAGCTTTCGTTCAATAAGTTTCCTGTTCACTAAATGCACCTTTATTCAGTCAGCCGCTCTCTAATGCAAAGGCTGATCGGGCAACACCTGTGTTATAAAGTGAGTCCTTTGTGAAGACTAAGAGATATCGGATCTGGTATTGGAGTCTACAGAAATTCTGTGAGGCTGTGGTCTGTTGGACCGCATGAAGCTCAATATGAGCTCTCCTCACTGGCCTGCTCGGCTGTCACGGAACACGGAACACGGAACACGGAACACAGAACGTGCGTTCCTGTGTGTTCCGGAGTGTGTGTGTGTGTTATGGGTGTATGGCTATGCTGTGAGGCGTGCTTGCGTGTACCTCTGTGTTGTGCGTGTGGGTAGACAGCGCACACGCACGCGCGTGTGTGTGGCTATCTGCATGTACGCATGGGCGTCGCTTTTGCAGGCAATTAAGTTCCAGAAGGACTAGAAATAGAGGTGTTTTCCTGGTCCTTTCCTGTCCTGCGTGTTATTTGTCATCTGCAGAGTAAAGGATTTTTAAAAGTCAACCCACAGCCCCCTCCTCTCTCTCTTTCCCACTATCCCCCTGACGCTCCCCTGAAGGGATCAATAGCTTTATTGATCAACTCTCTCTATCGCCGGCCCACCAGACTAATCACCTTAACACCAGCCCGACTCTCTCTTCCCTCCAGCCTTCTCTCTCGCTTCCCTCCTC
Source organism: Plecoglossus altivelis (assembly GCA_036571765.1). Taxonomy (NCBI): domain Eukaryota; kingdom Metazoa; phylum Chordata; class Actinopteri; order Osmeriformes; family Plecoglossidae; genus Plecoglossus; species Plecoglossus altivelis. The sequence goes on from BROE01000001.1 coordinate 13,832,696, forward strand.
CACCCTTCTCTCTTTCTCTCTCTTCCATCTTGCTCTCTCCTATCATCCGTTTCGCTCTCTCTCTCTCTTCCATCTTGCTCTCTCCTATCATCCGTTTCGCTCTCTCTCTCTCTTCCATCTTGCTCTCTCCTATCATCCATTTCGCTCTCTTTTCCTTCTCTCTTTCTTATCTTTCATTTCTCGCTTTCTTTCTCTCTTCCATCGTTCCATAGCTTCATGTCTTTCCATCCGACTGTGTTGTCACCCCATCTCTCTCTCTCTCTCTCTTTCTCTCTCTCTCTGTCTCTCTGTCTCTCTGTCCCATCCACCCCCTCTCTCTTTCTCTTGCATGTCTCTCCATCGTTCTCCATCAACCTTTATTTCCGACATCCTAAATAAAAACCAGACAACTTCAGGGTGGCTGGAGATTCTTTGATACAAATGTGTCTTTTTTATTTTTGTTGTTTTATTTTCCAAATGTCACGTTTTGCCTTGAGCTGGTGCTTGTGATTCTATCTACCAGCTGCAGCTGACCAGACCCACAATCACCAGGACTCAGCATCTACATATCGCTTCATTTGATTCACGACGCGTTGAATATTCCAGCTCGTTGACAATCCTCATGCATCATCCTCATAAATTGCCCCCCCTCCCCCCTCCCCCAAGCTCGCCCCCCCCCAACCCCCCACCCCCAAAAGAAGAAAATTGTACAAATGGCGGATATTCTTCATATCTCTTCATCACATCTCCCCAATCTCCACCCTCCCCACCTCTTTCAAAACCCTTCCCACCTCCCTCTTTCCTCCCCCATCCTCCCTCTCCCATTCTTCC
>BROE01000001.1:13833680-13857719 GCA_036571765.1 Plecoglossus altivelis
GAGGCTTGAGCTAAATGTTCAGAATTGCTAAATTTAGCAACGTAATGCAAAGAAAAAAGTGAAACAATTTGCCAATTTAATCTTGAATATGATCAGCGATTTTCAACAATTTCTAAAATGTTAACAACGTTTATGTCGTACGAATGTAGGATTTATCGGTTCAACTTTGTGGTCTTGAGTCATACGCACCACAACCACGTGCACACACAACGCATATACACACATACACGCATAAAATACAGCGCAATATACAACATTAACCGCGCTATAATACACACACAATACACTGCACAACTCATTCACTTATAGCAGCACTTTCACGCATTACAACATACACGCAACACACATAACAGAACGTGGAAGCGCATATATACACACACACACACAACACCACACAAATAACATAAATAGAATATACATACATACATGCACACATGCACGCACAAATGCACAACACATACATACATACAATAAAAAATACATACATAATACAAATACATGCAACATACATACATACAATACATACATACATATATACAGTACATACATACATCCATACATACATGCATGCAATACATACATACATACAAACAAACAAACATGCACACATGCATACCATACTTACATACATTTAACAAATACATTAAATGACATACATATATACTAATACATACATACATACAATACATACATAACATACATACATAACATACAATCATACATATACATTCCCTTCTCCTAACACTACCATCTGATCGAGAAATTCTGAAATGAAATGCAGACATGCAGAAATATCACACAACAAAGCGAATATCCACATAAGAACAAGAATGGAATACACACACACACAAAAGATACACACACACACACTGGCACAACAACTGAACCACACACACACAACACAACACAACACACACACACACACACACAGATACACACACACCACCCTGCAAGAATTGACTCGCAACTATTCTGTCTAATAACATCGGCATTACAACTCTGTTAGTAAAAGATCAAACCAGGCTCCAGTAGATGGGTATATGCAACGTCGTGTAAGTTTGATCTTTGTGAATACACAGCAGGCCTCGGACATGTCGAAATAATGTCCTGTCTCAGGGTATTGTGTGCGTGTTACAGGTATTGTAAAGTGTGTTCATACACTGAAATGATAGGTGATTTATTAAACAGTTTGTATCGGTAGGTTTTTAGATCAATAACCTTTTCCAGCTTCCGAAGGAGCTGAATGGATTCGTTCTGGAATGTTCACATTGGAACTACAAAACTGCCCAAAATGTGTCTTTTAAACTGTTAGCGCGTGCTCCGTTATTGGAATAGTCATGCAGGAAATTTTAAACATCAAAAATAATTGATGATATAATATCTGTAATATAATAAATATAAGACTTTAAATGTATTGGTTTTTACAACATTAGTTGTCCGGTTGTGGTAACGTAAAAAATAACGTAACTAAGTGATTGTATCATTGACGACCCAGTGGTATATTTGTGTGAATGGAAGCAATCTGTTATTAAAAACAAGTAACAGTGTAGCAGAATCATGACGCATCAAAGACAACTAGATCAAAGCTACTGATGTGGTTCTATCCCCGCCCCACAAACACACACTCACACTGACACACGGTGAGTTTTCCTTGCAAGGCAACTGACAGGAGCATAGATGAATTTGGATTGAAACTAACCTTTAGGAAACTCACAGCAGTAAATAGGCCCACAAATCTAGACTGCAAACAAAATGCAGTAAAAAAAAAAAAGATTAAAAAAGATAAATACGTGCATCGCTAAGTCAAGCAAGCTATTAGAATAATTTCCGGTCAAATATTTTCCCGCTTAGTCCCGCCCTTCCTTGCAGAAAATGAATCCTCCTATACAATTGTGCGGATCAATAAATCGATAGAGAGTTAATACACGGATGTAGGAATGGCTGACATGTCGTGGTATGGCCTAACGTCATAGCAGATGGTTCAAACATGTGTAGTGTCCATGCTGATGTTAGAGAACACACGGACCATAGTCACTAAAAACACCCTTCAGTTTGGAACTCTCAGATTTAAAAAATAAACCGAAAATGGTCTGGTTGTCAATACACAAATATCTACATGCTTTTCTCTTTTTTTAAATATTGGTAAACATTTGAAGAATATCCAAAAATAGTAGTATGTTGTAGACCAGTCAAATTAAAGGCACAAATTAAAAGTAAGCAGTCATAATAGTAATAATGTAATTATATTACATATCCATATCCTATGATAGACCGCTGACATCTAGTTACACAGACAGACAGCAGAATGGTCTGAACTGCTGACAAAGTAATAACGTTACAAAAGTAAATATCGCGATAAGAAGATGAAGATTTGTCACAAAAGGAACTGTCCATTAAAAAAAACATCCACGCAGCATTCAACGAATTACAATATATTTATTTAATTATAACAGCAACCTCATGTTAGTGATTTACACCTAAATTAAGCTTGGATTTTGTCAACATTTTGTGGAAAGCTGTTGTTAAAAAATGTTGCGGCTACATGCAATGAGGCCTGTAAGAGTCTTTGCTGCTCTAGAATCAATTTGAACATTGCGGATTTTGTCGTGTAGATAAAATAAAACCAACAAACAAAGGAAAACATTTATTATAAAAATCAAACGAATAATGTATGAGCTTTAATACTGTGTACTGATTAAATACAAAACTATTTCAACACAGTGAATTTAAAATTTGAATATGAATATTTTTTGTACAATATATATAAGCCTGATATATGATTGCAAATTGAATATAAATACGTATAAGTGTAATACCTTGAAGAAAAAACTCATGTCGGAATATGAAAATAATTTTGCCTGTGATTAAAGACGACCTCTCTGCATAGACAACTGCGAGTACGAAAGAATCATACGCTTTTTAAAATTATTTTTTTTATATAAAAAGACAAATAAGATTTTCTTTATTTCAGAAAGTATTGTTACACGCCTGAATTCAACAGTTAAAACCAGTTACTCTTCATTTTGAAGCTTCTGGTAAGTAGGCCTATTAAACAACTCCCGAGTTCTATTAGACCTAAAGGTTTGATATAAATGTGTTTCAGGACATCAACAATTATTCAGATACGTCATTAGCTGTTTACCACAAAAAAAAGAAAAGAAAAAAAAAACTAATTTATCAGCCTTTGGATTTCTGTTCACAGGATAGGCTATCGATTACCGATTCTATCGAAAGCAGATTGACATACGGACTCAGCTCAAAGCTCCACTCGTCAGTCACTCCGTCCTTGTGGAAAAATAACAATTGGTGGAATGTATCTACAAGGAAACGTACCCAAAGAAACATACGCCTACATGCAGGCCTATATATGGACTTGATCTATTGCGTGAAAGCCAAGTTGAAACTCTCTAAGTCCTTATAACACATATCCGTGTGAAACTAGCTTTAGAATCATTTCCGGGCATAGTGAGACCTGGGAAATAGACGGATGGTAAACAGGCTAACTTACACGTCTATAAATCGACTGGGTGAATCTATCAATCTATTGTTGAACAAATAAGTAACCAGGCTAATGGTAATTTTTTTCCAGAAACTTTCAACAAACAGTTTATCATACTTTCATCATAATATTTTTATTTTTGAATGGACTATATAGATGGGCCTAACAGTCCTAAGACATATATTAAATGTGTCGTGGTAACAGGCCTATATGACAGAATTGACCCATACGCTCCTGACAACAGGTCAAAGTTCTCCGTCAAAACGGCAGCTTTAGAAAAAATATGTATTTTTAATAATGTCAATTGATTGAGACGGAATCAGTGTGTACTGTGTTGTACCCAAAAATGTGAAATTTTCATAAGATAGATTTATGTAATTCAGACAAGTTAGACTAGGCTACATTTAGGCAACAAAGTCTAAATTAATGACTAAACATACAGCATTTAATTTCTGAAAAGTGTGATTACGCTTTCGAAGAGACCGAATGAACTGATACGTTAAGTTTGGACCGTTTGGACAAACGCTGGAAGAAGTTGCACGCGCGAAGTTGCACGCGCAGAGCAGCCCTTCAAGAAGTCACGAGGGTCTGAAAACCAAGGTTAGCCTTAGCTATAACCTGTCGTAGTTCTCTACGGACTGGTCAATACTAGACAAACTGTTTAACCTCGTTCGTTTTGTGTCCTTTTGCTGAGTTCGATTTTTGATTGATCCACCAAAACTAAATCTCGGTCTCAAGAATTAAAACTTTGATGTCATCGTTTTGCTTCAGATGAAAGTTTGGTAGTCTCTTGTAATCCAAAAGGATCCATGACTGACACACACACACACACACACACACAAACACAAACAAACATACACACACACACACACACACACACACACACACACACACACACACACACACGCTGCAAACAAGCCCAACCTGAAACAGACGACGTGTTGGTAACATCCATCACAATGCCGCTATAAGAAGCCAATTGCATGTGTGGTTCACTGCAGAAGCTGACGACCTCCCTGTTTTTTCGCAGCTCAACTGTAGACTAATGCATTTCAATTAGCGATGGGCATCAATAGATGGACACTAGTCTAACGTTATATATATCCTCTCTGAGTCTAACCAATAAGTCAAGTTTAGTATACTCTATAGGCCCACATATTCCGGATATGGCCTACAGACCCACATACAGGACCTGCGGTGTTATAAGCAAGTCTATCGTTGTTCTAATCCGACTTTATAAACACACAGAATTTTTCCTAACATCAACGATAATCAAACTGATGATTAAACTTTATTTTTGCGTAGGGTGACACATAATATTTGACTTGTAGAATTTTGTTATTATTGTCCAACACGCTTCATTACTTATTTGTATTATTCAACCCGCTCAAGCAGTATAAACAACAAACAGCCTAGCAGACTGTATTTTACGCGTCAGTACTGGAAATGTAACGTCTTCCGATAATCAATAAACCAATCCTGAATCCTACGGATGTGTGAATTGAGGCCTAGAGATTTTTCTCTTAATTTTTTTTAAAACGGTAAACATATACCATTCACATGAAATATAGACACGCGCGGCATTAACTTAATAGAAGTTTTAGGTTCGAATGCTGCGTGTCATTTTGAATGTAAGTCAACGTTCCAAGACGAAACGCCTGAAAGTGGAGCTCTTTCTTTGACTCCCGGAAGGAACGTAAGGATCCTAACTTCCTGAACTCCCTCACCCCCACTCCCTAACCAGGTCCGGCCTCGTCATTAATCTCTGTCAATCAATACATCGACCAGGTTTATCACTAAGCGCATAAATGCTAAACCATTCACTGCGTGGGAAAACACATTTTTATCTAAAAGGGTAGCATTAAGATCAGGAAACTTAATTTAATGTAGCATTCGTAAATTTGTGGACAGGCCAAGTAAAAAAACAAACAATTGCAGATGTGTAAGAAAATACCGTTTTTTTGTTATGGGAAAATGAAATGTACACATTTCAAAACACTGTATTTTGCCCTTCACATCTATCTATCTATCTATCTATCTATCTATCTATCTATCTATCTATCTATCTATCTATCTATCTATCTATCTATCTATCTATCTATGCTCGCGCGCGCGCGTGCACACTTCATGTTAGACTGTAGGACCAAGCCGGCAGCTTTATTGTGACGAAAGTAAATCCAACAAGGAACCCAAGCTCGTGCCCCTGGCACATCTTTTTAAACACACGGATGCGCGGGCACGTGAAGCTACACTGACTCGCGGCTCGGCCAGTTTTCAGTGGAAGCGCTGTTGGACAAGGGATGAGATATAGCCCACGAGCTCTTATACGCTGCTGGACACTCAGGCTGCTTGCATGCTGCCGCGCGTGGGTGAAGAGATACACGTTGTTTACCTACAACCGGACCCTCAGAAATGATCTGCAAAATACATGCTGGATTGACTGAGCAGAACTCTAATCAATGGATTGGTTTTGAAATCGTTTGGTAATATTATCGCTCCAGGTGGGCGCGAGGAAAGAAGAGTGAGCGCGCGCCTCAGTGTGTGTGTGTGTGAGAGAGAGAGAGTGTGGGTGAAAGTCGAGAGAGAAAGAAAGAGAGCAAGAGGGGAGAGAGAGAAAGGAGAGAGAGAGAGATCAAGAGTGAGCGGGAGGGGAGGGTGGGCTAAGGGGGAAGATATATTCTTTCAGCAATGGAACTCACGATGGAGAACCTTGGCAACCTTCACGGTGTCTCCTCGCACTCACAGGCGGGAGATCTCATGAGCTCCTCGCACGCGCGACCACCGCCGTCCTCCTCTCACCGGAACCTGGTCCCGCACAGCCACGGCGCGCGGTCAGCGATGGTTTCCAGCATGGCTTCGATCTTAGACGGCTCGGGCGGAGACTACCGAACAGACCCTTCGCTGTCCGGTCACCTGCACCCGGCTATCAGTATGTGTGAATCCGGTATGGGTCTGAGCAACACGTATACTACACTCACCCCTCTACAACACCTACCTCCTATATCCACGGTCTCCGACAAGTTCCATCACCCACACCCACACTCCCACCACCATGCAGCCGCCCACCAGCGACTATCGGCGGGGAACGTCAGCGGCAGCTTCACGCTGATGAGGGACGACCACCGTGGGCTTGCGTCCATGGGCAATCTTTACGGTCATTACCCCAAAGAGATGTCCGTGTCCGGGATGGGCCATGGTTCCCTTTCCCCGCTCTCCAACGGTCTCGGTTCTTTGCACAACTCTCAACAGTCGCTGTCAGCCTATGGTCCCAACCCTCACCTCTCCAGCGACGCTAAGATGCTCTCTCCCGTGTCCGGATTCGAGTCCCACGCCTCCATGTTGTCTAGGAGCGACCAGGAACACCTGGCCAGGAGTTTGGGAGGCCACGGTCACGGCATGATCACTAACCTTAACGGCATGCACCACCACCCTCACAGCCACCTCCACTCCCAGTCCAACGGAGCGGTGATGCTGGGAGACCGGGAGAGGCACGGCCACGGGGCCGGGCAAGGAGGGGGAGCTGGGGTCCAGGCGGAGGAAATCAACACGAAGGAAGTTGCTCAGAGGATAACGGCCGAACTGAAGCGGTACTCGATTCCTCAGGCGATATTTGCCCAGAGAATCTTGTGCCGGTCCCAAGGAACCCTCTCGGACCTGCTACGGAACCCCAAACCCTGGAGTAAACTGAAGTCCGGCCGGGAGACCTTCCGGAGGATGTGGAAGTGGCTTCAAGAACCGGAGTTTCAACGGATGTCCGCTCTCCGCCTGGCGGGTAAGCCTCGCTTGTTTCCCGCACCTTGCTACGTGACGTGGGCTATCACAAGGGAACAGTGTGGGACAGATTCACAAACGTTTTGTTGATGCGGTGTTGATATTGATTTCAGCTCAACTTTGGAAAATAGACGTGCTCCTTTATACAAACGAAGGAGCAGCTGTTAATGTTAGGCTTTACATTTGATAGAAAACAGTTTATATCTCAAAAGGAAACTCAAAAAAAAGTTGCGCAGAGAACACTCAGATCCCTAGAGATTATAGGCTGAGTTTCAGCACCACGGAAAGCGCATGTACCTCACAAAACGGGAAGCGTATAGCATCAACCGTCTGAGCTTTGAGCCAACCGTCAAAGCTATAGTTTTCTTCCGTGACTAAGTGTTTATACAACCTGTTACATGATGGATTGTTTAGCTATCACCGGAAACGTGTCTGCGTGAGAGACGGAGACGTGGGCGCGAGAGATCACCGTCTCTCACTCAAGGGGTGCGAGGTGAAATTTCTAGAAACAAGGACCGCGCGCAGGCTTCAGTGGCCCAGGCCTATATCTGGTGATCACGAGATACGATGTAGCTTTCCACGATATATCAGAATCATCACAAACCAACCAGTGGCATAGTCTCTAGTCATGCCTGTCTCTTTTAATCAGTAAGCGTCCATATTTGAAACAGGCACCTCGGGTTGGCCTCGTGCTTCCCTCACGACATTAGGGAACGACACTGAAAGCTGTGATAAGCAACCTACACACGCTGCGCACGCTACAGGGCCTGCCACGCTCGTGCAGACGTGTTTAGCCTGCTAGCTTTGGACAACTAGTTGCACCCGGAGAGGGGAGGGGAGAGGAGCGCGTCAGCGGGGCGCGTGACCCCTGGCTAACTGATCAATAGGCCAGTTCCCACTCTCCCTTTTAAATGTGGCACACGGATCGATGCCCGTATCGGAGCTGAAAGACGACTATAACCACACGGCCGCATCGCCTGTTCATTTAGACCGCTTTGTAGTGTGAGTGCGACTGAGGTTTCTCTGATTCGTTAGGCTTTGATTGCAAAGCCTGATGCTGTCATTACATTGGTAACAAATGTAAGTCTGATTTAGACCAATGTTGGTTATGAAAAGCGAAACGTCTGCATGCCCTTGACCAAATACAGGCCCATCAGTGTAATCGAGGCGTTAACGACATCCAAGCGATAGGAAGCCACGGTGGAACGCAACATTAAACTACAGCTTAACTATAAATACTTTTCTTTGAAAAACTCAAGGACTTGCTCTCTCTTTTACACACGCAGGTTTCTTTAAACAGTGACATGCTAACCTGACTATAGGGACAGCTTGTATTGTCGCCATTACAAGGTCATTGTGTTTAAAGGTTGTGACCCCTACTGCCTGGCTGATACGTTTCCGCATTCATCTCACTGTGTGCGTATAACTCGCACACTCGACATATCACCTCTCTGCTTTGAGCAATCTTTGCACAATTATTGCTTCTTTTGATGGAATGGTGTTACATGTGATGTATGGGCATGTTACAAGAGATAGGCAGTTGTAAAAATGAAGATGGATAGATGGATTCAAAGATAGATGGAAGTGGGTATATAGTAGCAGAAAATGAAGATAGATGGATTGAAGGATAGATGGATAGATAAATATATAGATGGATAGATGGATAAATCTGATAGATAAATTGATAGACAGAAAGATGTGAAGGTAGATAGATAGAAAATGATGAAGATAGATAGCTAGCTAGTGGATCCCCATTGCAGTCAATGTGTGAGTGTCATTAATGGTGTTGTTCGGTCCTTTTTCTGTTTGCCTGGCTTTGCACATAAGAGATCAATAATGCTGCTTCCTTTACCCAACCCCCACTCTCTCTCTCCTCTCTTTCTCTCTCTCTCTCTGACTCCCCTCTCTTCCTCCATCTCTTTCTCTCTCGTTCTCGCTTCCTCTCTCCCTTTCTCTCCCCCTCTCTCTTCCTCTCTCTCTCTCTCTCTCTCTCTCTCTCTCTCTTCCTCCCGCCCTCACCTCTCTCTTTCCATCTCCCCTATTTCGTCCTCCCTCCCTCCCTCCCGTCTCCTATTCTCTCCATCTTCGTGGCACATCACCAAAATATCACCCATCATGTATTGTGACGGTCGTCTGGCTGCTGGCTGCTGATTGGCTGAGGACCAGTGGGAAAACAAAGAGAAGGACAAAGGCATTTAGGGATTCCAGCTTTATGAAGTCAGAGTTACACACACACGCACACACAGATACACACACAGACACACAGACAGACACACACACACACACAGACACACACACACAGACACACACACAGACAGACACACACACGCACACACACAGATACACACACACAGATACACACACACACACAGACACACACAGACACACACACAACCCTGCAAGGCTGAAGGTTAACATGGAGACGGGATTCTCATTCCGTCCGTGATTTCGTGATCAATCCATCAATACTCGTTGTTTGCCCATGTGAAAACGCTGGTTCTCACAGTACAGACAGGTACTTCCAGGTATAAGTATCCTTAGTTCCAGTATGAGCAAAGTGTTTGCTCATACTTTGGTGAGCATTCAATTTCCCGCATTTGTTCCGTTGAAGAAATGAAGACCCAGACAGTTGAATAATGTCAAACGTGTTTTCAAAAGCTGTGGAGGTAAAAAAAAACAAAACTAAAACAAATATCTTTCTGTGTTTACATGAATGTGTACTTCGGTCCTGCTGTAGGTGTATAAACTGGAGAGAATCAGTGCTGACTTAAGGGCAGGTCTCTGATCAGTGTTAATGGTGAGGCTGTGATGGTTGCGCTCACGGAGACTGTGGGTAAACTGACCAGTGATCTGTTCTTAGGGCAAAGAGAGATCTGGTTGTCCATTCAGAGCTCCTTCCCCCTCTGTTACAACAGCTGCAACGAAGCATTGAGTCTCGCATGAACAGACCCTCCGTGATCCTACTGGTGACCAACAAGGACCCCATCAGGGACACGAAGGTGCCCGTTCATGGCCTGAAAGAAAACACATCCACTGTAGACTGACGTTTTCATATCGCTTTCCACCCACAAGTCATGCAGCTTGGCGTTCTGAGAGACTGACTGCTGTGTACGTTATACACAGGCCTGTTTATCAGTCACATGACCCTGTGCTTCCCTCACTTCCTGTCGCTTCTTTTGCCGGTTTCCTGTCCGCTACGCGTCACGCAGTGTCGGTCGGACGCATCTAAAGCTGTGCCGTCGACACGTGCGCTGAATTATTTACAGGAGCGTCACTTCATTCGTCGGATTAAAGTCTAAATCTTCCCTTCTCGCGGCAGGCTTTGGTCAAGAACGTTCGGTAAAGGGTAAATAAGGAAATGACACCACCTCGACTGAATGTAAACAAACTCACAATCTTGGGTGGTGTAGAACTAGTGAGGAAGACCCCAGAGGTAGGGAGGAGCTATTGATCGCGTGTCGGCGAGTTTGGGCTTTGTGTGAACAGCTAGATAGAGCAGACTGGTGGGGAGGATCGATAAGGACTTTAATAATTGATAAGTACGAGAGGTAGAGGGAGATGAGGGGATAGGCTGGAGGAGGTTTGTACGAGGGGGGGAGGAGGAGGAAGATAGGGAGGAGGCCGGGAGGAGGTGTGTGTGAGGTAGAGGGGACAGATGGGGGGGAGGGGGGAGGCAGGGAGTGGTGGTGGAGAGAGAGAGAGATGAGGGAGGCTGGATGGAGGCCAGGGGAGAGGTGTGAGCCCGTGTGCTGTGGTAACCAGAGCCAGATGATGTGGTTAACAGAAACAGCACAGATATCACAACCCTGAACGTAAACGTCAGGCGGTAACACTCTTCAGGGACAACATCCACACCACAAGTCTGACACCAGAGACTCGTGGATGGCAAGAGCTGCCATTAACCAGATCAATGAGAGGGCGAGGCGTGATGGAACAGGTGATAATGCGCGACAGGGATAATGTAGCCCTCAACAATGGACGCCGCAAACAACCTAGAAGCTGGCGAGGTCTTTACGATCGTTTTCTTTTTTTTTTTCTTCTTCTTCGTCCTCCGCGAGGCAACGGAGTATAACAGAGAACTGCTGTATTCATGAAGCGATCTGCAGACAAAGACCTTTTTAGAGTCTGGTTGCAGAGTGTGTATAGGCCTGGGAGCTAACTGCTAATGTTTCTGTTTCTGCCCATGTCAGCAAAACCTCAAAGCAATCCGGGCTTGTGATGTCATTTGATTTTAAAGGTTGCTATGGTTTATGGTCTATGTAATGCATCTTTACGGTGGCATGAAAGCACATTTCACCGCCTGCGTGTATGTTTACGTGCCGGTGTGTGTTTGAGAAATGGAGTGAGAGAGAGAGTGTATGTATATATGGATGGATGTTGTTGTGTGTGACAAAGAGAGTGAATAAAAGCAAGGAAGTGTGTGCATGTCTGTGTATGTAAAACTGGGTGTTTAAATACATGTATGTTGATGTCTGTGTGTGAGACAGAGAGAGTGTGTGGTTTTGCATGTCTGTGTGTGAGAGAGAGAGAGAGAGAGAGAGAGAGAGAGAGCGAGGGAGAGAGAGAGAGAGAGAGAGAGAGAGAGAGAGAGTTTGTGTGTATGCATGCTTGTGTGATTGGGTTATAGAGCGTGTCTGCACTATACATTGTTCAGGCTTATCTGACTTGCTCTGAATCGGTATCGATTTCCTCTCCTCTGCTCTCCTCCTCCCTCCCTCCCTCCTCCCCTCCCTCCTCCCTCCCTCCAGCTCTGGCCATGCTACGCAACCCAGCAAAGCAAAATCCTATTTCCCTCCCTCCCACTCCAGCCTGCTTCTCCCTCCCTGCTTCTCCCCCCCCCTCCTTCTCCTCCCCTCATCAATGACAGACTCTTCTTACTACAGTGCAAACATGTGGTCGGCAGGAGTTTTCCGAGTGCTGTGCAACACAGTCAACATAGTCAACACAATGAAACGCAGTCAGCACAATGAAACACAGTCAGCACAGGTAGCAGTCACATAACGCTGGACTATAGGCTGCATTACACAACATTCGTGAAAACAAAATTAATTCACTCATTAATTCCAAGGGCAGTATATTTTAACCCGATCCTAAAAATATCTGGCTGTTGACCATGGCAAAGCACAGAATAACAAGTTAGATGAACGGAGAAAAGACAAATGTTAGTTTGAAACACCACAAGTCCAAGTCATGTCGTTTTAATTACGCGTTATGAAAAAAACCTCAGTCTTATTTTGTATTTCGTAAATTCAACCGCACATAATTGAAAACATGGATTGGAGTTACTAAATTACTGACAAATAGAAAATTAAAAAGCAGACAAGAATCCCTCACATTGCTACGAAATATAATATAATACGGAAATATGCTACGTCTATATAGTGTGGGTGTCTAGGCAACCTGAAATCAAATCAAACTCTTTGACTGTATTGGCCTGCATCTCTTTTATGAAGAATATCACAAAAGGCTTTACAGATTCATCACTACACATGGCCGACCACGAGACACTGTCCGCGGGTCACACGCGCTGCTACCGCTGACTAAAAACTGTCGGTTTTCATTTCAACGGATGTCACAATCAGACAGAACTCACGGGCTCGCTTACTCTGTCAGCTGTAACCTCAGCCTTTACCGCTGAACCGCACAGGGCGGTTTCACGTGAGTGTTGGCCTACGTGTTTTTCTTTTGTGAGCGCGTGCGCGCGCGTGTTCATTCTTTCTTCCTTGATCATTTCATTCCATAAAATCCATTAAGGCTTGTGATTGATCGTTGGAATATTTGTCAGGACAAATTGTCTGAAAGCTGTTTTTTTTTATTTGTAAATGGGTAGACGATTGAATTAATCGTTTTCTCTATTTACTTTGCATCGTTGCTAAATTGTATGCAATTCGTTACCCTCCAATTTAGAAGAATTAAGCGTTTGCAGTAACAAAGAACAAACATTTAGACCTGTTATTAAATCTTCAATGGGCAATCAAATGATCAAGATTTGTTCAAAGCCAGCTTTCACCCGGTTGAATAAAAAGAACCTATCAATGGCATTTTCAGTATACCGACTAGACTACAGAAAACATATTTGTAAATTGTTTGGTGCCTGTAATTATTATCTAAAAAAAAAACAAATGCGTATTTTCATCTTTCACGTTTCGTAAAGGCCCAGGTTATGTATATTTGATGATATCCTTTACACTCCAGTGTACTAACGTAGGCCTACTCTCTTGAAGCAAGGACAAAAAAAACTCCATTTAAAACGAATTTAACATTTAAATTTACAGTATCAGTTAGTAGATTGAAGAAAAAAAAGCCACCTAAAATGTTCATTATTTATAAAGTATGAAGATCCTTCTTCATACGAGCCAACACAAAGACTGACCCACTTAAATGTGTTTAACAAGCGACCAGATAATTGCCGCTTGCATGCCTATCTTAGATAAGAAAGCACAGGATTTGCGTCGGCAAATAAACGAAATGTCATCAAATAATCAATCTGCAGTCAATTTCTGCAGTTTATTGTACAATGAAGGAGCGGCTCCGCCACGGCTTTGCCTTGTCTTTGTGGAAACCTGAGCGTTGATTTCACAGCAATGAAAAGACTATGATCAATATAATCAATAACCGTGCATCCCAGACAGAGTGATTGACGTGCCTGTTTCTCGCCTGCAGTAGTCCGGCCGGTGCGGGAGAAGGCCCGTCTCACCGCACGCAAAGCACGATCACGTCCGTCGGTCCCGGCGTCGGTCTCCGGGCCACCGGCTAGCAGCACGGTGCGGTTAGTTATCAATCTCCCATGCAGCCCCCCCCCTCCCCCCTCCTCCTCCTCATCCCTCCCACCACGCAGAAGTCCACCTATATCCCAGCATGCACTTTGCATGCTTGAATGTACTTTGAAAGGACTCACAAACAAACTGCTCGCAATGCTGTTAAAATCACCTTCCTGTCACACAAAATGTCCTTGTAGAGAAACAGATATCTACAAACTCAGGCGCTACTCCTAAATCAAACCAACAAAATAAGTTTAGAGTTATTTGTAAATGTAAAAACGACTACAGTTTATTTGCTACAATTCCGAATGTATTTAAATATGATATTACGTTTACGTAAACCCCTATTAGACAAGCAAAGCGTAATTGTCGCGTCATAAACGTCCATAACGACAGACACGCGCCGTATCTGTATTTGTTCTCGTGCTTTTATTACGATCATAATTGAGGCTTCGCTGCCTGACGCACTGTAAAAACGCTCATTCCATCTTTTAGTAAAATAAACAAACAAACAAAAATATATTAGATTCATATCCTCCAACTGTATCAATCGTTAACTATGTTACTATCTGTGTCGAGATGTAAAAATTAAATATGTTTTCTATTCCAGAACGTAAACGCTCTGTAAGCTAAAGCCTGTAGCTATCTGATGGTTCTCTACATGACCAAAAGAGGCTGTGTGGGGTGTGTGGGCCTCCCTCTAGCCTTAGTGACCTGGCTACCGTCCTGCCACACAGACTACAGCTAAGAAACCCTGCAATCACTAAGACAACACACCTGCCACCCTGCCGAAAACACACACACACAGACGCACACACACGCACGTACGCATGAACACACACACACACACACGCACGCACGCATGCACTCACACACACACACACACACGTATGCACACACAAACGCACACACAAACGCACACACACACACGCGCACGCACGCACACACACACACACACACAAACTGGAACGCACAAACACGTACTCACACACACATGCATGCACACAGATACACACACAGAGACCCAGTCCAAATATTTAAGTTTAAACACCAAACTCTCTCTGCCTGTGTAATCTGGCTGTGATTACTGCCTTAATGACATTGTCTTGACATGTAATTAGTCTGTAATATGGTGATAATTGATTTGTAATTACATCGTAACAGAGACTTATTAAACGAATGGAATCAGGGAGGGAACTATTTTGGACCCAGCTCAGGTCAGGATATTAACCACACCTTGCAGAACTCCAGCTGCTTCTAACATCAAACGAGACTTCTAGACGAATCAAAACAAGCCGTTGTGGTCACATGTCACTGTTTCGCGCAGGCACACGAAGCAGCTCCTGATCCAACACCTCCTCCACAATGTTCTCCACTTTTGTCCTCGTCCTTGAAGCTGTTAGGGAGCAGAGACGTGTCAACAGGCAGGGTTAAACCACTGGCCCTCAGGTCAAGAGAAGGGGCTTTAACAAGAAGGGTCCTTCTCTCTCTCCTCTCGCTTCCTCCTCTGCCTCCCTCCTCTGCCTCCCTCCTCTCCCTCCTCCCGCTCCCTTCTCTGCCTCCCTCCTTTCTCTTCTCTCGCTCCCTCCTCTGCCTCCCTCCTCTTCATCCCTCCCTCCTTTCTCTCCTCTCCCTCCCTCCTCTCCCTCCCTCCCTCCCTCCCTCCTCTCCCTTCCTTTTCCTCCTCTCCCTCCCTAGTCTTCCTCCCTCCCTCCCTAGTCTCCCTCCCCTCCTCTGCTCCCTCCTCTCCTCACCTCCCGCTATGCCTTTCTCTCCTCCTTTCTCTTTCTCTCGCTCCTCCTCTGCCTCCCTCCTCTCATCCCCCCTCCTTTCTCTCCTCTCGCTCCCTCCCTCCCTCCTTCCTCCCTCCCATCCTCTCCTTCCTTTCCCTTCCCCCATCCCGAGGTTCTTCTCCTCTCCCTTCCCTAGTCTCCCTCCCTCCCTTCCTTTTCCTCCTCTCCCTCCCTAGTCTTCCTCCCTCCCTCCCTAGTCTCCCTCCCTCCCTAGCCTCCCTCCCTCCTCTCCCTCCCTCCCTCCCTAGCCTCCCTCCCTCCCAAGAGGCCTTTCACCAGGAGGACATCTTACCAGGAGAGTGTGTATAAACAATGGACACGTATTGATTGCCTGTCGATGTGTATCGATCCTGGATTGAGTTATAGCGTCTCGGTTGTGACGCTGTGTTTGGTTTGGGCCGAGGCCCCGTGGCTGCCGGTGGACGCAGTGTCCAGGGGACCTGCTCTGAGATTGGGCCGTTCTCTCTGGGTCTCCTGGTCTTGGTGGCTGTGTGACTGGACAAAGATGATCCTCAGTCAAGCGGGAATAGTGTTCTATCTGTCTGTCTGTGTGTCTGTCTGTCTGTCTGTGTGTCAGTGTGTCTGTCGGTGTGTCTATGCGTCTGTGCGTCTGTGTGTCAGTGTGTCTGTCAGTGTGTCTGTGTGTCTGTCAGTGTGTCTGTGTGTCTGTGTGTCTATTTGTCTGTCTGTGTGTCTGTCTGTCTGTGTATCTGTCTGTGTCTGTCTGTGTGTCTGTGTGTCTGTCTATATGTCTGTCTGTCTATCAGTCTATCTATTGCTCTCTCTCTCTCTCTCTCTCCCTCTCCCTCCCTCTCTCTCTCTCTCTCCATCCATCCATCCAGTTACCTCTCTTCCTACCCACCCTGTGAGAGAACACATCCTAATGTTCCCACAGCTGTGCGGAACATCCCAGCTTAGCTGAGCAGGGTTCCACCTTCCGTGTTCCATCCCCGGTTGATGGAAGAGAACCAGAATGGTGTTGGCATTGTAAAATGGCCAGTGGCATGAGTTGTTTCAAAACAAGCATTACGTATTAAATTATCACTATATTAGCGCTAGCATTTAGTCATTACATTAGAGAGTATTGAGTTTAGGCCGTGGGCGTCACACAGAGAGCAGGCAGGGGCACTGGCATGGCCTGGCCACGACCAATTGAATAAACGTTCCATGAAATGGTTCTGAAGCGCGGATCAATCGATATGGGGACTATCAATCTGAGGGCAAATTAAAACAATGGAGAACAACAAGGAGGGAGAACGGATGAAGAAGACTGGAATGGATGGACTGGTGGAGGACAGGGAGAGAGAGGGAGGGAAAGGGAGAGGGAGAGAGAGGGAGAGAGGGAGAGAGAGAGGGAGAGAGAGACAGGGAGGGAGAGAGAGAGTGAGAGAGAGGGAGGGAGGGAGACAGAGGGAGAGAAAGAGGGAGAGAGAGGGAGAGAGAGCAAGAGGGAGGAAGGGAGAGAGGGTGAGAGAGAGAAAGGTAGAGATAGTAGGATAAAGAAAAAGAGAGGAGATGAGAGGGAGAAAGAGACGTAGAAAAGGCGAGAGAGAGAGACAGGGAGCAAGAGAAAGAAACAGCGTGAAAATGCATGTGCGAGAGCGTGTGTAAAAATACTTAAGAGAATGTGTGAGAGGCATACTATGTGTGTGTATGTGAGATAGTGTAAACACTGGTGAGAAACAGTGTATGTCACAGAGAAGAGAAGGGTGAGAAGGAGATGTGAAGGTTCAATAGGTTAAGCCATCACTTAATTAGACGAGTGAGCCCAGCCTTGTAAGGATGAAGTGGAACACATGAGGTGTGCTGCAGGTGTATATATGTGCTTTAGATACGGAGACAGTTTCAAGGTACCCCGAAGGAGGCTGTGTTTGGATGGAACCACACACACACAAACACACACACACACATGAACACACACACGCATGAACATACTCATGAACGCACACACACACAAACACACACACACGCCGAAGGAGGCTGTGTTTGATGGAACACACACAACAAACAGACTCACACACAGCCGAAGGAGGCCCTGTGTTTTGGATGGCACGACACACACAAACACACAAACGGTAGCACACTCCACGAGAACGCTGGTCTACTCTCTGGCCCACACACACACACGCACGTAACAACCACACAAACCAGTACACACACACACACGCAAACACACACACATCCATCTAGGATGGAACACACACACACACAACACGTACCACCCACAAACACTCACTCACACACGCTGACACACACACACACCACTTATGACACACACACCACACACACACACACACACGCTCTCTTTTTAGAGGTTATAATCTTACAAAACACAGTCAAACATTACACACATCCCTACCCCCTCCTTCAACATACACCTCCACACACCACACACACACACACAATCGTTCCTATCGTTACGCACACATCACACTGCACACTGCACACAGCACACACACACACACCCAACACACCACACAACACACAACCCACACACACACACACACACACACACGCACGCACACATACACTTATATTGATCTTCCTCACTCAGTCAAATCTGTTTACTGCTGTTGTCTAAACTGGCTGTAAAGTCATCAATCATTTCCATACACCACCTTCACGTCACAACCGACCCTATCCTTCAATCAACAGACCAACCCCCTCTCTCTCTCATGCATCTCATCTCTCTCTCTCACAACTCTCATTTCTGTCTCTCTCTGTTCTCTCTCTCTCTCTCTCTCTCTCTCTCTCTCTCTCTCACTCTCTCTGTCTCTCTCTCTCTGTCTCTCTCTCTCTCTGCTGTCTCTCTCCTCTGTCCTTCTCTCATCTCTCTCTGTCCTCTCTTCTCTCTCTCTGTCTCTCTCTCTCTCTCTCTCTTCTCTCTCTCTCTCAACACACACACACTGTCTCCTCCTCTCTCTGTGTCTCTCTCGTCTCTGTCTCTCTCTCTCTCTCTGTCCTCCTCTCCTCTCACACTCTCTCTCATCAACCTCTCCTCCTCTCTCGTCTCTATCTTCTTCCTCCTCTGGTTCTCTCTCATCTCTCTTTCCTCGCTTCTCTCTTCTCTTCTCATCTCTCCTTTCTCTTCTCTCTTCTCTGTATCCTCTCTCTTTCTCTCTCTCTCTGGCTCTCTCTCTCGGTCTCTCTCTCTTCTCTCTCTCAACACCACACACACACTACACGCGCGCGCAGCGCGGCCGCACACCACACACACACACACACACACACACACATGTAAGGGTTATCAGAACACACTAGAGCTATGTTGTAAGAGTGGCATTCCTTTGTCTCATCCGGTGTACTCCTTCAGATCTCTCTGACAAGTGTATCTCAATATACCTCTTTTGTTCCCGCGGATAAACAATTTCTTCTCCAGCTGTCTGTCAGGTGCTCGCGCTCGTGTGATACTCCCTACCGTGACACAGAAACGCGGGCTCGAGCACTTCCACACACATACAAACACACGCACTCTCTCTCTCTCTCTCTCTCTCTCTCTCTCTCTCTCTCTCTCTCTCTCTCTCTCTCTCTCTCGCGTACACACTCACACACCGCGGGCTCGCGGATCGATGAGGATCGATTGGGTGGGGAAGGGAGCCCTGATTACTGGACCACGTGTTCAGGAGAAAACCGCGGAAAATCGATCATTGCAGCTTTTAGGGCAGCAGAACTGCACACTCTCTCCGCCAACACTACCTAGGCCTCAATACCGAGCACCGAATCACGACACCGTGCGACCCCTGTTTTAACGTCCTGGCTCCACCGCAAATCTACTTGACCGTTTAAACCAGTTTCCTAACTCACTGGCTCACTACACTAGCTCTAAATAAATCACGCGTCAATTATTATGATAACCCTGACGGATTAACACTCGTCTATCATTTATCTAAATAACCTTAGTGCTCTTATGATAAAGCTAAGTCATCTTTTAATAGAAGGTAGGCCCGCAGTCTCACTCACGCGCCAATCTCACGCATTTATTTCATTCTTTCCGACACAAAGTCAGAACGGATGCTAGAACAGCAAACTGAATTATTTCTTTCTTTCTCCCTCGCTCTCTCTCCCTCTCTCTCTCTATTTCTCTCTCTTTCTCTGTCTATTTTACCCTCTCTCTCCCTCTCTCTCTGTCTCTGTCTGTCTCTCTTTCTCTGTTTATTTTCGCTCTCTCCTTCTCTCTCCCTCTCTCTTTCTCTGTCTATTTCTCTCTCTCTCTCCCTCTCTCTCTCTTTATCCAGCATGTAAACGAAAGGAACAGGACCAGGGCCGAGAAAGGAACATGCTTCCCAAGAAACAGCGGCTGGTCTTTACCGACCTGCAGCGCCGCACACTGGCCGCAATCTTCCGGGAAAACCGGCGACCCTCCAAAGAGATGCAGATCACCATCTCCCAGCAGCTGGGTCTCGAGCTCTCCACGGTCTCCAACTTCTTCATGAACGCGCGCCGCCGCTGCCACGACCGCTGGGGGCCCGAGGGCGCAGGAAGTGAGCACGGGCACGGGAGTGTGCACGGCCATAATCACGCGCACGGTCATGGAAATAGCAACAATAACAACAACAACAACGCGAATTCCTCTTCCCCAGCACAACCGGGAACCTCATCTTCGTCAACCACCTTCTCCAAGACCTAAACGCGGGACTGTTTGAGTCTTAACTAAAGGCTACAAACCCGGAGGTATCGCGATAGTTTTGGGAGAATTGTCTTTTGTTTGTTTTTTAAAGCCCAGCGCTAACACTCCTGATTCACTTCGTTTTGGCCCGGAAACAGGCTGGAAGACGGTTGTCCGAATCAGGTTTGCCCACCCACTGTTCTAACACAAAAAATATATTTAGTTTCTGTGACGAAAATGACCCATGATCTTTTACGTGTATTACTCTGCCACCTCTAAGTTAAACCCAAAGAATATCTAACATGTTTGAAAATGGTGGAAGATTACAGTTGACTGTAAACCTTCACCTATAAATCATTTGGCTGCAAACCAAAGAGAATCCAGACTGTGACACTGAGGAGTCAGTTCACTAAAAGGTCCTTCTGAGAGAAACGATCTCTTTCTGGGTCCGTTTGTTACAGCTACAGTAGCCTAAAGGCATAAAATTGCTTCTGATCAGTCCGGAAGCTGAAGTATTTTACCAGCTGGTAACATATTTACACCCCAAGATAAGACAATGGTGATGGAGCAGTTTACACAGACCTAGTGTGTGTAAGAAGACTAACCCTGGTAAATCAGTCCTGTCTATCGCAGAACAGACCCTCTCAACACAAAAATAACCTTTCCCTGATTGTGTTTGTTTGTCTGCACGCGCATGTGCAGACACGTGTGTGTGAGTGTGTGTGTGCAAGCGTGTGTGTGTGACTGTGTGCGTGCGAGCGAGCGTGTGTGACTGTGTGGGTGAGTGTGTGTGTGCAAGCGTGTGTGTGTGTGTGACTGTGTGCGTGCGAGCGAGCGAGTGTGACTGTGTGCGAGCGAGTGTGTGTGACTGTGTGTGTGAGTGCGTGTGTGCGAGCGAGCGTGTGTGTGTGACTGTGTGTGTGAGTGTGTATGTGTGTGCTTGGACATGTACGTGTGAGTGTGTGTGTCTATGTGTGTGTGTGAGCGTGTGTGAGTGTGTCTGTGTATGTGTAAGTGTGTGAGTGCGTTTGAGTGTGTGTGTGTGCGTGTGATTGTGTGCGTGTGAGTGTGCGTGTGAGTGCGTGTGAGTGTGTGTGTGTGAGTGTGAGCGTGTGTGTGAGTGTGTGTGTGTGAGTGTGAGTGTGTGTGTGTGAGTGTGAGCGTGAGTGAGTGTGTGTGAGTGTGTGTGAGTGTGAGTGTGAGTGTGAGCGTGAGTGAGTGTGTGTGAGTGTGTGAGTGTGTGTGAGCGTGAGTGAGTGTGTGAGTGTGTGTGAGTGTGTGAGTGTGTGTGAGCTCTGACACATCTCCCCAAGGGTGTGATTTCTCTGCAGTGGTTTGGAAGCTTCTATGCAAGGGTAAGAGAGCCCTCTAGTGGTCGTTTATGATAGCGCGCCACTGAGAGGGATAGCAGCAGCCGCTGTAGCTACATCACAGCTCCCCCGCCCTCCCTCCCTCCCTCCCTCCCTCTCGCAAACACACACACACACACACACACGCACACGCACACACACACACACACACACACACACACACACCTGTTCTGAGAAGGACAGGACTGGTACGGTCCAGTCTATGACTGTTTTAGACAGTTAATCCTCCTTGGTCTTCTGAAATGTTTATTTGGACAAAGTCTAATCCCGTCTCCACAGACCTGGAGACTGTGGAGCCAACTGAGCGGGTATTTTCAGGTTACAAAGAAAAACAATCAAACTGGGAAGTTACTGGACTAATAATATGAATAAGAATAAGAAGAATAAGAATAATTATGCTACTAATAATGGCGTTGCTATTGTCAGTGTGTAACATGAGTGTTGTTGGCGCAGGGAGGAGGCCTCTTCGTTCTAGAGGCCAAAACACAGAGGTTTAACATCACAATATTATTCCGAGTGCCAATGATGTTAAGCCTCTTGGTGATAATCAGAGAGAACGAGTTGCAGCCTTCTCCCTCGCCGAGGCCCCCTAGTGGACGGCCAGTGCCATAGCAGCAAGCGAATCCTAATGTTTACCCCCAGAGGAGGTAAGGTGAGGGGTGGTATGGATGTGTCCTACCTCAGAAGAACGATAAAGTTGATACGAATCAGTGCTGGTGAGAAGAGATACTGAAAACTAAAGTGTAAATAGCTCTTTCTGAATCTTCTCCCCTTCTCTCTCTCTCTTCCCTCTCTGTCTTTCGCTCCCTGCCTCCCTCCCTCCCCTCTGATATTTTACCCTCCCCCCCCTCCCCTGCTTTCCCTCCATGGTTACTCTCTCTCTCTTTTTCTCTCTTTCTCTATAAAATTGATGCGGGTAATACTAGTACCATAGGCACAGCGTTGCTCTCTTGTGGCCATGTGCTCTGTTGTGCTACATGTTTATGTAAACAAGCACCTTGTTGACAAAAATGTATTAAAAAAAATATTTAAAAAAACGAAAGCGGAAAAAAAAAGGAAAAAGAGAAAAAAACACTTCGGAAAAAAGCGTGGATCGCCATGGATACGATACGGACTGGTGCTGTAACCGAGGACGACCAGGAGGCATGCTGAAGTGAAACTGTGTGCATATTTGTATATGAACCCCTGTTAGAAACATAGACTCTTGTAGCCGCGGCAACGGGACACCCCTGTTAGAAACAAAGACTCTTGTAGCCGCGGCAACGGGACTCCTCACCTGACCCCCCCCCCCCTTCCCCCCCTTCTGGTCTCTCACCTCTCACCTCTGAAACGGGACCCACAATGCACCGCACCGCCCGAGGTTCCCGGGAGCGACAAGGGGGTCTCTGGGGGGTCACGATTGGTCGGGAGTGCGATGCGATCCCAATAATAATGACGATGATGCTTTTCGGTTGTCGAGGAAACCGCCTCCCGTTCCTCCCGTTTGGTGATTCGTACTTTATTTTCCTGTTAGTTTTCCTCAGCAGGGCCCCTCGTGTAGCATCTTCTAGCGTGCGATAATCATATTAGTGAGGAGAAGCGGACAGGAGCTACCAGGGACTGGAAGGGAGAGATAGAACGGTGAAGAAGACGCCATCGTAGAGAAACCAGGGCTGATCCAAGATGGCCGAACCTCCACCTCCGTCTCCACACGCACACCCCAGGAGAGGGAGGGATGAGCTCCCAGCCCAGGCTCACACATCCATCCTGGAGCTGCAGAAGAGAGGGAGGGAGGGGGTCTGTAGAAAGTGCATAGCACGGATTTAGATAGAGACATGCTGTGTTTGCAGTGAAACATGTTGGAGCTTGCAGAGGTGGAGAAGTGGAGATGTGGGAGAGGTAGTCCTGGAGGAGCAAGGAGGTGGAGGAGGAGGTGGAGGTGCTGGGAGGAGGTGTAGAAGAGTGTGTATGCGTGGCTACCTCACAGAACAAAGTGGACTGACACAGCCACCTATACCAAAGATAAGACAGCCTGTCAGCCTGTCCTGTTCATCGGACCAGGGACACACACACACACACACACAGATACACACACACACACACATACACGCACACACACACACACACATACACGCACGCACACACACACACACATACACACACACACACATGCACACACACACACACACACACGCACACGCACATGCACACACACAGATACACACACACACACACATACACGCACACACACACACACACA
>BROE01000001.1:13867877-13885377 GCA_036571765.1 Plecoglossus altivelis
GGCTGGAGGGGGCAGGTAGGAGAGGAGGGGGCAGGTAGGAGGCTGGAGGGGGCTGGAGGGGGCAGGTAGGAGAGGAGGGGGCAGGTACAGGTGGGGGCCAGAAAGGGCAGGGACAGGTGGGGGTCAGGGAGACATGTACAGGTGGGGGCCAGGGAGACAGGTACAGGTGGGGGTCAGGGAGACAGGTACAGGTGGGGGTCAGGGAGACAGGTACAGAACAGGAAGTGGACAGAAACTGAAGAGACCAAAGTTTAAACCGCTCTTGTTCTGAAGTTGAACTGGAACTAAAAGCTCCAACGACCGCCAAGGTCCCCAGAAGGTTGAACAGACCCCATATGTATGCAAGCAGCCTTCCTTAGATACGAGCTGCATAGCAACACCCAGAAAAACCCAGACCGGTTCTGTTGCCCCTCGTCAAACAGCTCGATGAGGTTCCTGTGGGGCGGAAGGACGGGCTGAACCACAGTCACACAGCAGCAAACCTCAGGAGTCTTCCTCTCCGAGCAGATTATTGCAACACACCTTTACAAACCCACGACTGTGCGTGAGACCATGTCAGAGGCAAAGTAGAGCTGTCAATCAAGAGTGAGGTCCCAGAATGCATTGCGTCTAGCGGACAGTTCCGAGGGAAGCTGCGGTGGGGGTCCGAATGGAAGAAATAGTTTGTTTTGTTTTTTTTGTCCTTTTTTTTTTTGTGTTGAGAATCTGGGTCGAGTCCTTCCATCGCTGGCGTTGCACCAGTCCCTGCTCCGTGATTGGTCACAAGCCGGTCACATGGTGAGGAGCAACGAATCCAAACACGACAATATGGAATCACATCGATCGCACAAACACTGTGTCTACTACCACACAACCACATCCTGCCAAACTACCGTGAACAAGAAGGCGGGACAAAGACCACGGGAGGGGAAAAGGGTGGGGCTTAGACAGGAAGTGCAAACAAAAATTTTAAAACAGTCATCTACTTTGACACCAGCGATTGATGTTTAACACGGCAACACCATCCACAATCAACAGACGGGATCTGGACTGTCTTCTAAACCTAGGTGGGGGAGGATGGAGGTGGTGGGAGGGAGGAAAGGGGGGAGGGGGGGGAGGGACAAGAGGGTAAGACAGGAAGCTAGCCTTCCGTCATGGCGATGCAATCCTGTTCTCAACACCAGGGAGGGGGGGGGAGCCAAGATGGCCGCCGTGGAGGGGATGTGAGGTCTGCTAAGCAGGCTGGTAGGAGGGTGAATTCTCCCACTACCTCATTACTACCCTGTTCTCATTCACCCTCCCATTCATCACACAGGAGGGAAACGGAATTTAGAATGAGAATCTCATTGGTTGGCCAAGGTTCTTACAGCTCAAATTGGACACAATTTGAATTGTGCCCCAGATTAGACAGAGGGAGTTTCTTACACACACACACACACACACACACACACACACACACAATCCACTAACCAAAAGAGTGTTGATAACAGGATTACCTCCAGCAAGCTCCCCGTTATGGGGCGACAGTTAACGGTTAACGGTTAACGGTAAACGGTTCCACAGAAGAACTTCAACCAAGACGGAGAGACGAGGACGAAGCCCTAGACTAAACAGAATGTCAACACATGGCTCAAAAGGATTTACCACAGTACTCTCCACTGTACGGTGCACATGGCGTGGGCAGGGTTCACACTACTTCATTTACATGCTAGATCGTGGTCTCCAGCCAGGGACCCCTCCCTTCAGGAGGACCCAGTGGGGATGGGGGGGTTGGGGGGGGGTCGAGGGAGTTTGGGGGGGGGCGCGTCGCACTGGGCTAGGGGGGCAGAGACATTCGCACACTGACTGCATGAAGCTCAGAGACACACACGGTGTCGCCGTGGTTACGGACTGGTGTGTGTGTGTGTGTGTGGGTGTGTAAGTGTGGGTGTATATGTGTGGGTAAGCGTGTGTGTGTGTATGCAAGTGTGTGTGTGTGTATGTGTGTGGGTCAGTGTCTGTGTGTATGTAAGTGTGTGTGTGTATGTGTGTGGGTAAGTGAGTGTGTGTGTGCATTTTAGTGGTTTGTGTGAGTGTGTATTTTTGTATGCATGTGTGTGTGTTGTGGGTGTGTGTGGTATGTGTGTGGTGTGGGGTGTGTGTGTGTGGGTGTGTCTGTGGGTAAGTGTGTGTGTGTGTGTGTGTGTTGTGTTGTGTTGTAGCTGAATGTTCCTTGTCCCGTTTGATGTTTTCTGACGACATGTCTTGCTTCATGTGAGGCTGTTTGGATCTGGGATTCCAGCAGAATAATGACTATTACATCTCTCTGCTTCAGAGCAGGAAGGAAACATCTTTGATGACACTTAGTGTATGAAGTGCACATTGTAACGCATGTGTGTGTGTGTGTGTACTGTGTGTGTGTGTGTCTGTGCGTGTGTGTATGTGTGTGAGTCTGTGTATGTGCCATACTAACTACAGCAGATGGTCTAACGATCGTAATGATCTCTAGCAATATGAGCAAGACAATAACTATCAGGATACTAGATGAGATGTGTGTGTGTGTGTGGTGTGTTATGTGTGCTCACGAATGTGCATGTGTGTGTGTGCAAAACACACACGTGTGTGTGTTTGCGTGCGAGAAGAGAGAGTGTGTGTGAGTATGTATGTATGTATGTAATGTATTGTATGTTATGTATGTATGTATGTATGGTGTAAGTTCTATGCAGTTCTAACCTTAACCCAAGCAGCCTTGTGTTAAGGTTGGAGTCAGCATCCTCTCCTTAGTGGACACAGAGAGACTAGCTTCTTAGTGGACACAGAGAGGCTAGCTTCTTAGTGGACACAGAGAGACTAGCTTCTTAGTGGACACAGAGAGACTAGCTTCTTAGTGGAAAACAGAGAGACTAGCTTCTTAGTGGACACAGAGAGACTAGCTTCTTAGTGGACACAGAGAGACTAGCTTCTCAGTGGACACAGAGAGGCTAGCTTCTTAGTGGACACAGAGAGACTAGCTTCTTAGTGGACACAGAGAGGCTAGCTTCTTAGTGGACAGAGAGAGACTAGCTTCTTAGTGGACAGAGAGAGACTAGCTTCTTAGTGGACACAGAGAGACTAGCTTCTTAGTGGACACAGAGAGACTAGCTTCTTAGTGGACACAGAGAGACTAGCTTCTTAGTGGACACAGAGAGGCTAGCTTATCAGCTTGGTGTTCCTCCAGACTGTCTGGCTGCAGCGGCTTTCTGCAAACAGTGAGCCTGACACATCTGACCTCTACATGACTTTGTGTTTGTCTTTCAAGACGGTTCTTTCTAGGTGTGAAACTGGATGTGGGAGCGTCAGCAGTGTGTTTGTGTGTGTGTTTGTGTGTTTTTGTGTGTGTTGAGTTCAGTGACACGGTGTCCTCTGTGTGTTATTGTGTACAAATGTGTGAATCGGTGTGAACGGAGGTGTGTGACAATACATACTGTCTATTTGTCTTTACTGTCTTATTTAGAATGTGTGTGTCCCAGTGTCTGGCTTCATTGTGTGTGTGTGTGTGTGTGTGTGTGTTTCTGCGTGTCTCTCGTGTGTGTATGTATGTCCTTTGCGTGTGTGTGCCTGTGAGTGTGTGAGTGAGTGTGTGAGTGAGTGTGTGAGTGAGTGTGTGTGTGAGTGCGTGTGTGTGTGTGAGTGTGTGTCTCTGAGCGTGAAGTGACTCCCCAGACCGCCCCCCCTGGCAGCTCTGTGGAGGTCAGACCTTCATCCCAGCTCAACCTGAGGGGGGAGAGGGGGGAGAAGGGGGAGACAGGAGGGTCAGAGAGAGAGAGAGAGAGAGAGAGCAGAAGTGCATGTACACCTCCTCCTCCTCTTTCTCCTCCCCCCACCTGACACGGGATGAACGGACAGGCTGAAGGTCTTTGAAGGTGACAGAGGGTTACTAGGTGATCTCCTCCTCCTTCTCCTCCTCCTCCTCCTCCTCCTCCGTCCGC
Organism: Plecoglossus altivelis; assembly: GCA_036571765.1. Taxonomy (NCBI): domain Eukaryota; kingdom Metazoa; phylum Chordata; class Actinopteri; order Osmeriformes; family Plecoglossidae; genus Plecoglossus; species Plecoglossus altivelis. The sequence continues at coordinate 13,871,804 of BROE01000001.1, forward strand.
CCGTCCATCCATTCTCCCCGCTCCCTTAAGCCCCTCCATCGCCCCCTCCGCCCTCGGCCGCGATGGTTGTCATGGCGACCAGGCAGCCCAGTGTCCGGTGGGTTTGGCTTCCCAACCAAACCCTCCCCGACGACGGGCTGCCATGGCAACCCCCAGCCAGTGTTCTCGTCCCAAACTCACACAGCTAACCTTGTCGCAAAGCTCTCCTGTCGGAGGGTAAAATGGGCCAATTTTAATTGATCTTGTTTCATTCTTTTTTTACATTTTTTTTCCCTTGTCCTTTTTTTGCCAGTGTGGCAGTAATGACTTTGATTGATTTCTTAACGGTGGTGAATATTTCACGGGTTCTAAAATAGAGCGGCCAATTTCAGTGGGTTTGATAGAAGGTGGCCGGTGGTGTCAAATGGTGGGACACCATGGTCTCATGCAGTGATTCACCTGGTCTGTCTGCAGCCCCTGTCTCAGTCCAGCCATGTCCTCTGCTCAGCTGTGGTCCTTCTGGATGTCTCCTTAAATGTACGTGGAGATACTGGAGAAATCATGTCCATTATGGCTTTAAAAGTGGGTCTTTTACCACCCCCCGAAAAACAAAAAAACAAAACTTGTATTCATGGCTAAAATTCTCACTCGTCACTTGTACAACTTAACTCTAAATTGCAACTGTACATGCTATTGCATCACAGCAGGGCAGGCTTAAAAGCAAGCAAAGCTACAGATGCTGTGATTGGTTGGCAGCCAGGTCACGTCCTGTGATGTCACTTCCTCAGGAAGTGAACTGACTGCCGACGCTCCCCAGCATCAATATGTCCTCTCTAAACGTGTTTAACTTCTATATTCTTTAAATACGATCACTCTTATCTATCAACAACAATACTGTAGCTCTAAACAAAAACCAAAAAAAAAGGCTTTTTTGGAAAGTTCGTTTTTTTGTTAAACATGGGTACCACAAGCTGAAAGAAGCCGGCGAAGGCAACGAGATCAAGGTAACCATGGCAACCACGACGGCTCAGTCAACCAATCAGAATCTGAATTTCAACCCATGGACCGCGCATATACACCTCTAAGTGTATATCTCTTTATTTAGAGAGAGAGAGAGAGAGAGATATATTCATTTATAATCGTTTTTAAAAATCCTCCAATCACCTCTCTGCAAGTGGGCGGTACGCTGTGTGTGTTTGATTCGTCAAACGGGACGTGCTCATGCCTCCCCCGAGGTTCCCCTGGCTGCGTTGTTTCATATCATCTTCATGTTGAACTTCCTGGCCCCCCCTCCGGTGGTCCCCCCAGCCCCCGCGGGGCCCTCCGCCTTCCGGAAGGAGTACTCCACCGTGAAGTTGTTCTTGCGCTGGCCGCGTCCTCGACTCCACACGAACAACAGCAAGAAGCAGAACAGCACCACGCCCAGAAAGGTGATGCAACCCATCGCCGTGGAGACCAGGATGGTGGTGAGATCCAAGGTGAACTGGAGGAACACGCGAGTGCTGTTCAAGCTGGTGTCGTTGAAGAAGTCTCCGGAATACAGCGAGCGGTTGGCGAGGAAGGCCGAGGCGGCGTCCAGAGGGTGCCCGCGGACGGTGAGCGTGGCGAAGTAGGTGTCGTTGCCGCCGGCGTTGCTGGCGATGCAGATGTAGGTGCCGCTGTCTGTCAGCTGGGCGTAGCGGATCTCCAGGGTTCCGCTCGGCAACACAGTGATGCGGCCCGAGTTCTTGGCCGTGATTCGCCGGCGTTGAGGGGAGATCCAGACGATGGCGGGGGCGGGCTCGCCCTCGGCGCGGCACAGGAAACTGACGGGCTGACCCTCACGAGCCGTCACCTGGGAGGAGGGGAGGGAGGGGGGAGGAGGAGGGAAGTAGGGGGGAGGAGGGAGGGAGGGAGGGGGAGGGGAGAGGGAGCGGAGGCAGGGGAGGGAGGAGGGAGGGGAAAAAAAAACGGGAAGGAGGAAGGTAGGGAGGAAGGGAAGGGGGAAGGGAGGAGGCGACGCGGAGGAGGGGAGGGAGAGGAGGGGGGAGGAGGGATGGAGGAGAGGGAGAGGGAGGGGAGAGGTGAGGGGGAGGAGCAGGAAAAAGAAAAGGAGGGAAGGAGGCAGGGATGGATGGAGAAACCTTTTACATTTCATATCTTTTTGTTCTTTTTGTTTTTGTTGACACAAACCACAAACATTCTTGTGTTTATCTCTGTGTCCTCACCTGCTGCATCTTGCGGTTGCGTATCTTGGGCTTCTGACAGGTGAAGTGATCAAAGAGTGCCGAGTCGGTGAAGGTGCTGAGGCTCTTCCCCTGCACCTCCACCGGCCCGGCGCACACCGGCACCCTGCCGTTAAAGTCGAGGGTGTTGCGTCTCTGCAGGATCCACAACAGACGACAGTCGCACAGCAGGGGGTTACCGTCCACGCGTACCGTCTCCAGACTGTTGACCGAGTGGAACGAGCTCTCTTCCAGAGTCTGAAGCTCGTTAGTGGAGAAGTTAAGAACCCGGATCTGTCGGAGACCTCCCAGGGCGTGGCGCTCCACCGTGACTAGCCCCGTGTTCACCATGATCAGCTCCTTCAGCCGGAGGAGGTCCCTGAAGGCCCAGGGTTCCAGGGTGGAGATGGGGTTGTAGGACAGGTTGAGGTGAGTGAGGTGAGCCAGGTTCTTGAAAGATGCGGAGGGGACGGAGGTGATGTTGGTGTTAGTAATGGACAGCCAGGTGAGGTCAAGACCTTGGAAACTGAGGGGGGAAATGTACTCCAGAAGAGGCCAGTGGTCGATCTCAAGCCCACGGAGGTTAGAGAGCTTCCGGAAGTTCTGGTCGTCCAGAGCGGAGATGCCCAGGTGACGCAGACGGAGGGTGACCAGGCTGCGCAGGTACGACAGCGTCTGACCAGAGATGGACGTCAGGTTGCAACGCTCAATCGTCAGGTCCTCCAGACCCACGAGACCGGTGAACGCCTGGGGGATACACACACACACACACACACACACACACAGGGATACACACACACACACACACAGGGATACACACACACACACACACACACACACAGGGATACACGCGCACACACACACACACACACACACACACATACACACACACACATACACACACACATACACACACACACACACACAGGGATACACACACACACACACACACACAGGGATACACACACACACACACAAGGATACACACACACACACCAGACACACACACACAGGGATACACACACAGACACACACACAGATGCACACACACAGGGATATAAACACACACACACGTACACACACAGGAATACACACACACACAGGGACACACACACACACAGGGATACACACACACACACATGTATTAGGGTCAGCCGTCTTGAACAGACCCTAACTCAAGCAGGCTTTTATATTGGATAAATTCACTTAGCAGGTCATTTCAGTCTGATGTCCAGAGTGAGTTTGAACCAGTGATCTGTAGAACTGCAGTCATTCTCTCACTGTGCTATTTATAACCAAGGCAGGTTTTCATTTGATCCAGGCAGACTTCCAGACTGAGAAGTTACCACACCAGACGCCCGCTCAGGTTTTGTAGACAGGTACACTGATCAACAAGCTCATTCTATTGGACTGATTCATAAACACAACATGCAAACAGAAACTACAAGATTCGAAAGGGAATCATGGAATCAGTCGATGGAACAAAAAACAACTAGTCTCCTTAATCTCTGGACTTTGCTAATAAAGGAATCATCTTCTTGTGCTCATGGCGATTCTCTGAAAACAAAGCATTTTTATTTTGTCTCTTTATATTAGGCTCTGATACCCTGCTCTGACATATTGTATTTTACTGGACTAGAGAATAATTGGACACACACAGACACACACACAGACACACACACACACAGACACACACACAGACACACGTACACACAGACACACTCACACAGACAGACACACACAAGAAGGGCCAGGGCTCCAAGACAGGTTATTATCAAAGTATATTAAATTAGACTCCAAGATATGAAATGTTAGACAGGCCTCAGCCATGCTCTGTACTACTGTCCTGGAACACACACACAGTCAGACACAGTCAGAACCCAGTCAGACCCAGTCAGAACTAGTTAGAACCAGTCAGATCCAGTAAGACCTGGAACACACACACAGTCAGAACCAGTCAGAATCAGTCAGACCTGGAACAGTCAGACCCAGTCAGACCCAGTCAGACCCAGTCAGAACCAGTCAGACCCAGTCAGACCCAGTCAGACCGAGTCAGAACCAGTCAGAACCAGTCAGACCGGAAACACACACCCTGTCTGGCCCTGTCAGACCCAGTCACACCCAGTTAGACCTGGAATACCAGACCCAAGCCAGAGGGTTCTGGGTGTCCCTGGACCAGAACAGGTCTACTGTGGGAAACACAAACAAGCACACAGTACTAGAGAGGGACATCGCGGCGGATGCTGTTATGTGTGTGTTTTATCAGACCATAGTCATGTGACTCAGTCACGTGACTCAGTCATTTAAGGTCATGTGATTCAGTAGTGACTCAGACATCTTAAGTTGCTTTCAACTCTACTGCCTTTGACTGAACACTACTCTACTCTAACAATACTATATTCTAGTCCCTGCCACTGCACTATTTTTCTATTATTTTATTTTCTACTATAACCAACTGTACTTCATTTATACTTCACTCAATTATTTCCCACCTTATTCTGTTCTTATTCGATTCGGAGCTCTGAGGTACATCGGATTAGGTGCAAAAACAATATCTTCTGAATGAAACATAGTGTGGATGATGTATCAAACAGAGAACTAACGTCGTTTCGGAAAACACAGTCAGAGCGTTTTAGACGGGCGATCAGATCAGAGGCCTCTGTTTGGAAAGGACCCAAACTCATCAGAACACCGACACAGTGTCCGTCTGTCTTGAACGAGCGTGCTGGATTGGGTAATCGACTGTTTGCAGGGTCACAACTGAAGCTATTCACACAGATTTTCACAGAGAGAGACTTCATTAATTTCTCATTAAACAGACAGAGAGTCTGAAATCCTTTACGGTAAACATCACGTGGTACATAACACTCACCGTCCATTCCATGAGTTACACCTTGCAACTGTTCAGAAGTTTCCATTCAAAACTGCTTTAATTCACAATAAATAAATTGGTTCTCAAGGGCACCAAGAGTGCAAGAAAACAATCCAGTAGATCGTCTGCATATGTACATATATATATATATGTATGTATATATATATATATATATATTTATATATATATAAATACAGGAAGAGAGTTCAGTTTATTGTCTACCCAGCAGTCTATCTATTCATGCCCCAGGCATGGTCCATAAATAAAGGAAAACCAAAAAGCACACAGCTATTGGAAGAGGACTATGTTAAAAAGCACACAGCTATTGGAAGGAGGAACGAGTCTTTAGAACAAGACCACACAGCACAGTGGATTGAGAAAGAATTGGACCTATGTAGGGTAGAGAGAGGAGAACGACGTCACAATCGCCTATTGGAAGAGGACTATGTTAAAAAGCACACAGCTATTGGAAGAGGACTATGTTAAAAAGCACACAGTTATTGGAAGAGGACTATGTTAAAAAGCACACAGCTATTGGAAGAGGACTATGTTAAAAAGCACACAGCTATTGGAAGAGGACTATGTTAAAAAGCACACAGCTATTGGAAGAGGACTATGTTAAAAAGCACACAGCTATTGGAAGAGGACTATGTTAAAAAGCACACAGCTATTGGAAGAGGACTATGTTAAAAAGCACACAGCTATTGGAAGAGGACTATGTTAAAAAGCACACAGCTATTGGAAGAGGACTATGTTAAAAAGCACACAGCTATTGGAAGAGGACTATGTTAAAAAGCACACAGCTATTGGAAGAGGACTATGTTAAAAAGCACACAGTTATTGGAAGAGGACTATGTTAAAAAGCACACAGCTATTGGAAGAGGACTATGTTAAAAAGCACACAGCTATTGGAAGAGGACTATGTTAAAAAGCACACAGTTATTGGAAGAGGACTATGTTAAAAAGCACACAGTTATTGGAAGAGGACTATGTTAAAAAGAACACAGCTATTGGAAGAGGACTATGTTAAAAAGCACACAGCTATTGGAAGAGGACTATGTTAAAAAGCACACAGCTATTGGAAGAGGACTATGTTAAAAAGCACACAGCTATTGGAAGAGGACTATGTTAAAAAGCACACAGTTATTGGAAGAGGACTATGTTAAAAAGCACACAGTTATTGGAAGAGGACTATGTTAAAAAGCACACAGCTATTGGAAGAGGACTATGTTAAAAAGCACACAGCTATTGGAAGAGGACTATGTTAAAAAGCACACAGCTATTGGAAGAGGACTATGTTAAAAAGCACACAGCTATTGGAAGAGGACTATGTTAAAAAGCACACAGCTATTGGAAGAGGACTATGTTAAAAAGCACACAGCTATTGGAAGAGGACTATGTTAAAAAGCACACAGCTATTGGAAGAGGACTATGTTAAAAAGGGACGCGGGGCTTCGGAAGGATATTTGAGTTTTGACTTATTTTCCGTGTCACACAGAGGGGGGGAGGGAAGAGGAGGGGAGGGGGATGGGGGGAGAAAGGCAGGGAGGGGGTGAGGGATGGAGGGAAGGGGAGGGATGGGGGAGAAGACGGGAGGGGGTGACGGATGGGGGGGGAGGATGGGGGGGAGGAAGGGAGGAAGGGAGGGAAGGGGGTGAGGGAGGGGAGGGATAGGGGGAAGGAAGGGAGGGATGGGGTGAGGGAGGGGAGGGATAGGGGGGAGGAAGAGAGGGAGGGGGTCAGGGAGGGGAGGGATAGAGGGGAGGAAGGGAGGGATGAGGGTGAGGGAAGGGGGGGTCTCCTGAGTGTGTAACAGAAGGTCCAGTAGCAGGATCACCCACCTTGTGTGAGATGTAGACCAGATCGTTATCTCCCACCTCCAGTTGCTTCAGACTGCGCAGGTCTTGGAAGGTATAATCAAGCAGGATCACCATCTTATTCTCGCTCAGGTCCAGCGTGGTCAGGTTTCCCAGCTTGGCAAAAGCGCCCAGAGGCACCAGCTTCAGTTGATTGGCCCTCAGCCTTAGCACACGAAGGCTCTGCAGGCTAGCGAAGGCGTTGGGTTCCAGAGTGGCGATGAGGTTCTCGCTGAGGTCCACTTCCTCCAAGCGTGGGTAGGGGGTCAGGTCGCCCGCCTCCACCCAGCGCATGCGGTTACGGCTGAGGTCCAGCAGGCGTGTTTCCGTGGGGATGCCCTCGGGGATGGCGGTGAGACGGCGACGCTGGCAGGAGACAGAGCGCAGGGGGGCGGAGCACTCGCATCGCGGCGGGCACGCCTGGCAGCCCCCGGGGAGGAGGAGGAACGCCGTCGACACGGCAACCAGCCCCCAGAACCACGCCCACCCAGGGGAGCGAGCCGGGGCCTGCCCCCGGGGAGGAGAGCCAATCATGGCCCTGGTCCTCTGACTCCTAGCCTATCACAGGCAGGGTCAGTGCTCCTCACACCTGGAGAGGGAGGAGCAAGGGAGAAGAGTCAGAAGAGGGAGGTGGGAGATGGGGGAGACGTAGGTTGAGAGGGAGAGAGAGGAGGAGGAGGAGAGGAGAGAGGAGGATGGAGAGAGAGAAAATGGAAGGAAAGAGAGCGAAGGAGAGGAGGAGAGGTATGGAGAGAAGGAGAGGAGGAGAGGTATGGAGAGAAGGAGAGAAGGAGAGGTATGGAGCGAAGGAGAGGAGGAGAGGTACGGAGCGAAGGAGGAGACGGAGAGAAAGGGTGAGGAGAAAAGAGGAAGGAGCAGAAGGCAGAAGGTTGAAAGAGAGAAACGAGACGGGAAGATGAGCAGTAAATAGACGTCAAGAAGAACAGTTGGTGAGGATTACAAAGAGGGTGGGGTGAGGAGAGAGGGAGAGAGAGGTAGGGAGGAAGGGGGAACGGAGGGAGAGAGAGGTAGAGAGAGACAGAGAGAGAGAGAGAGAGAGAGAGAGGGAGAGAGAGAGAGAGGGAGGGAGAGAGGTAGGGAGGAAGGGGGAACGGAGGGAGAGAGAGGTAGAGAGAGACAAGAGAGAGAGGGAGAGAGAGAGAGCCTTAGGGAGGAAAGGGGAACGGAAGGGAGAGAGAGGGTAGAGAGAGACCAGAGAGAGAGAGAAGAGAGAGAGAGGAGGGAGAGAGAGAGAGAGAAGAGGGAGAGAGAGAGAAGTCTGGAGAAAGGGGAACGGAGGGAGAGAAGGTAGAGAGAGACAGAGGAGAGAGAGCGAGAGGTAGGGAGGAAAGGGGGAACGGAGGGAGAGGAGGTAGAGAGAGACATGAGGAGAGAAGGAGGGAAGAGAGGAGAGGTAGGGAGGAAAGGGGAACGGAGGGAGAGAGAGGTAGAGAGAGACAGAGAGAGAGAGGGAGAGAGAGAGAGCTCGGGAGGAAAGGGGAACGGAGGGAGAGAGAGGTAGAGAGAGACAGAGAGAGAGAGGGAGAGAGACGGGAGGGAGGAGAGAGAGGAGGGAGAGAGGGAGAGAGAGAGAGCTCGGGAGGAAAGGGGAACGGAGGGAGAGAGAGGTAGAGAGAGACAGAGAGAGCGAGAGAGAGAGAGAGAGAGGGAGGGAGAGAGAGAGGGAGGGAGAGAGAGAGAGGTAGGAAGGGGAACGGAGGGAGAAGGAGAGAGAGAGAGAGGGGAGAAGAGAGAAGGGAGAGGGAGGCGGGAGTTGGAGGGCGAAGGGAGGGGGGAAAGGAGGAAGGGAGGGAGAGAGGGAGAGAAGTGTGAACAGAATGTGAGGAAATATGAGAATAGAACAGAAGGGAGAGAGAGATGGAGGGAGGGAGAGGAAGACAGATGGAAAAGTTCCATTAGTGCCCCAAATGTGAAGCTTGTAAAAATGACACCCATACTGCTGCATGTGATGGAATACCCCCCTCAGAACCAGCCCTGCACCTGTCTCACTGCAGTACACAGTATCAGCCCTGTACCTGTCTCACTGCAGTACACAGCCTCAGCCCTGCACCTGTCTCACTGCAGTACACAGCCTCAGTCCTGCACCTGTCTCACTGCACTGCAGTACACAGCCTCAGCCCTGCATGTGTCTCACTGCAGTACACAGCCTCAGCCCTGCATGTGTCTCACTGCAGTACACAGCCTCAGCCCTGCACCTGTCTCACTGCAGTACACAGCCTCAGTCCTGCACCTGTCTCACTGCAGTACACAGCCTCAGCCCTGTACCTGTCTCACTGCAGTACACAGCCTCAGCCCTGCACCTGTCTCACTGCAGTACACAGCCTCAGTCCTGTACCTGTCTCACTGCAGTACACAGTATCAGCCCTGTACCTGTCTCACTGCAGTACACAGCCTCAGCCCTGTACCTGTCTCACTGCAGTACACAGCCTCAGCCCTGCACCTGTCTCACTGCAGTACACAGCCTCAGCCCTGCACCTGTCTCACTGCAGTTCAGTACACAGGTCTAGACCTGTCTCACTGCGGTAGTGTGATGTATATTTAGTCTTCCTAAACACACAATCTGTCTCTCTGGATAAAAGCACTTCCTAAATGAATAAATAAGCATCGCACTTGGAGAGAGAGATCTCCGACAAAACGTGTGCGTCTAGACACCATTCAGACACAGCCAATCAGCAGGAGAGACTTAATCTTCATTAATTCAGCTGATTCTTCAACGAGCTTCAGCTGCACAGCAGAGTGATACGCCGAGACGCGAGACAGAGCATGACAGGAAGTGACATCCATGTTCTGATGTCACTTCTTACTTCCTGCACGTACCTCGGGCATCCTGTGTAATCACACCCCAGCATGGAGAAATATAGTGGGAGACTCAAGCATACCCAACTGACACACACACACACACACACACCACACAGCACAACTCACACACTACACCACACACCACACCCACTCACCCACACACACACATATCTAATCACACAAGTACACGCACAGACAAGCACACCGCTGACACAGGAGCACTGCAGTACACAGCCTCAGCCCTGTACCTGTCTCACTGCAGTACACAGCCTCAGCCCTGCACCTGTCTCACTGCACTGCAGTACAGGGTTCTGGACCTGTCTCACTGCAGTACACAGCCTCAGCCCTGCATGTGTCTCACTGCAGTACACAGCCTCAGCCCTGCACCTGTCTCACTGCAGTTCAGTACACAGGTCTAGACCTGTCTCACTGCGGTAGTGTGATGTATATTTAGTCTTCCTAAACACACAATCTGTCTCTCTGGATAAAAGCACTTCCTAAATGAATAAATAAGCATCGCACTTGGAGAGAGAGATCTCCGACAAAACGTGTGCGTCTAGACACCATTCAGACACAGCCAATCAGCAGGAGAGACTTAATCTTCATTAATTCAGCTGATTCTTCAACGAGCTTCAGCTGCACAGCAGAGTGATACGCCGAGACGCGAGACAGAGCATGACAGGAAGTGACATCCATGTTCTGATGTCACTTCTTACTTCCTGCACGTACCTCGGGCATCCTGTGTAATCACACCCCAGCATGGAGAAATATAGTGGGAGACTCAAGCATACCCAACTGTACACACACACACACACACACACACACACACTCACACACACACACACATATCTAATCACACAAGTACACGCACAGACAAGCACACACGCTGACACAGAGGGACTCACACACATACACACAAATCAGAAACAATACTTGACAGTGTTAGCCTGGAAACCATCTCTGGAGTGTCTTAACATCCCAGCAGGAGATAATTTCACTGTGTGTCATCCTGCATCCAACACGCAAAGTTTGTGTGTTGGACAACACACACACAAACACACAAAAACACACAAAGTTTGTGTGTTGGACGCGTATGTGTGACGAGCTGTGTCTGAGTGTGTGATTAGCGTGAGAATGTGCGTGTGTGTGGGTGTAATTGCGTGTGCGTGAACGTGAGTTTTGTGTGTGGACTGTGTGTATGCACGTGTGTGTGCGTGAATGTGATAGCAGGCGTGTGCGAGAACTCGTGTGCGCATCGGTGTGCCTGCGTGTGTGTAGGATGTGCCACTTCACGCTGAATTAATTAAATTATTGGCCTGATCTTTTCTCCGCTGACATCAGGATGAATCACTGGTGCTTGATCTCCTTCAACAGCACCCAGCCAGCACACCCTGCCATCTCTCCTGCCAGTACGCCCTGCCATCTCTCCTGTCAGTACACCCTGCCATCTCTCCTGTCAGTACACCCTGCCATCTCTCCTGCCAGTGCACCCAGCCATCTCTCCTGCCAGTGCGCCCTGCCATCTCTCCTGCCAGTGCGCCCTGCCATCTCTCCTGCCAGTACACCCTGCCATCTCTCCTGCCAGTACGCCTGCCATCTCTCCTGCCAGTGCGCCTACCATCTCTCCTGCCAGTACGCCCTGCCATCTCTCCTGCCAGTGCGCCCTGCCATCTCTCCAGTACGCTCATCAGAGGCAGATAGTTCCTGCCAGTAGACCTCATGTGAGGCGGATAGTTCCTGCCAGTACACCTCATGTGAGGCGGAGAGTTCCTGCCAGTACACCTCATGTGAGGCAGATAGTTCCTGCCAGTAAACCTCATGTGAGGCAGATAGTTCCTGCCAGTAGACCTCATGTGAGGCAGATAGTTCCTGCCAGTACACCTCATGTGAGGCAGATAGTTCCTGCCAGTAAACCTCATGTGAGGCGGATAGTTCCTGCCAGTAAACCTCATGTGAGGCAGATAGTTCCTGCCAGTAGACCTCATGTGAGGCAGATAGTTCCTGCCAGTACACCTCATGTGAGGCAGATAGTTCCTGCCAGTACACCTCATGTGAGGCAGATAGTTCCTGCCAGTAGACCTCATGTGAGGCAGATAGTTCCTGCCAGTAGACCTCATGTGAGGCGGATAGTTCCTGCCAGTAAACCTCATGTGAGGCGGATAGTTCCTGCCAGTACGCCCATCAGAGGCAGATAGTACCTGCCAGTACACCTCATGTGAGGCGGATAGTTCCTGCCAGTACACTTCATGTTAGGTGGATAGTTCCTGCCAGTACACCTCATGTGAGGCGGATAGTTCCTGCCAGTAAACCTCATGTGAGGCGGATAGTTCCTGCCAGTACACCTCATGTTAGGTGGATAGTTCCTGCCAGTACACCTCATGTTAGGTGGATAGTTCCTGCCAGTACACCTCATGTTAGGTGGATAGTTCCTGCCAGTAAACCTCATGTGAGGCGGATAGTTCCTGCCAGTACACCTCATGTTAGGTGGATAGTTCCTGCCAGTACACCTCATGTGAGGCAGATAGTTCCTGCCAGTAGACCTCATCTGAGGGGCATGAGCCTATCCAACACAGTTTCCAAGTCCGACTTCTCAGATGGTTCAGTGTAACAATCTGAAAGTACAATTTTCCTTCATGTTCTTGAATATTGAGAATTGACTATCTGAGTTTGTTCATCCTGGAAGTCTTAGGCTGCTTCTATCAATGTAATCCCACTACTCAGTTGTTCAGTGATATTTCCGTGCCTGTTGTGTGATGTCGCAACCTAAAGCCAGACAGGAAATGAAACGTTGGCCCAGAGAATAGTGATGACAGCATTGATGGAGGAATGTAAAACAACGGAACACCACCTGGAAATCCTCGAACTTTAAAAACGGAAAAAGTCTGGCCCCGGAAAAAGAAGATTGTCTTTCTTTTTCTTTTTCTTTTTTTACAGAGCTGCGATAAAAAGGCGTCTGAAGCCAGGGTTTGTTCGCAGAAAGAAGAGAGAGCCGGTGGGGCCTCAGAGGACTGTTGAGATGAAGGCTGAGGCGGAGCACAGCAGATCAATAATAGATGGTCGGTGTTTATTGGCCACAGTTTAAAGGGCTGAGTCACACATTCGAGTTCCAGACTACTCACATTCCCTTCTGCTGGGGTCTGACTGTCTGCAAGGGGGAGAGGGGGGAGATGAGGGAGAGGAGGAGGAGGGGGGAGAGGCGAGGGAGAGAGGAGAGAGGAGAGGGAGGGAGAGAGGGAGGGAGGAGGGGAGGGAGGGAGGAGAGGGAGGGAGGGAAGACATAGGGGGAGGGAGGATGAGAGGGAGGAAGACAGGAGGAGAGAGAGGGATGAGGGAGGGAGAGAGGGAGAGAGGGAGGGAGGGAGGGAGGGAAGACAGGAGGAAGGGGAGAGGGAGAAGGGGACAGAGGAGTGAGGAGGGAAGAGGAGAGGAAGGAGACGAGAGAGGGAGGGATTGAAGGAGAAAGAGGAGGGGAGGGAGGAGCTGGAGAGAGCGAGAGAGGAGAAGAGAGGGAGAGGGGAAAGGAGAGAGAAGGACCAAGAAGGACAGAGGAGAGAGAGATAAGAAGGGAGGAATAAAGAGGAGATGGGGGAGGACCCCACACACCCCTAGGGAGCGTACACACACACACACACACACATACCCACCCACACACACACCCACACACACACACACACACCCACCAACACACACATATACCAAGACACACACACACAGTCAAAGTAGCTGACACGACCCCCCAGGACAGAGTCTCTGAGTGTCAGAGAAAGATGAGGCCCTGTGGAAAGATTGGAGACCTTCTCAACTCTGTAAACTCTGTTTACACCCTGCATCCCAACCAGGGGG
>BROE01000001.1:13890377-13897877 GCA_036571765.1 Plecoglossus altivelis
CTCTTCACGGGTCTCTCACTGCACTACCACAGACCACACACACACACACACACGCATCACACACACATGCATCGCACACACACACACACGCATCACACACACACGCATCACACACACACACAAGCATCGCATCACACACACATCACAGATGTTATGTAGGGCACATATGCTGCCTTTGTTATTTACCCAATGATTGTATGAGTATGTGGGCCAGTGTGTTTACTAGAGGGTAAAAAGACCTGGGGAACTAAAAAGAGGAAGGGAGACAGAGAGGGATGACAGTGGTGATAAGTAACTGTGAATGAGGAAGAGGCAGAGATATGAGGGTGTTGGAGGAGGGGCGAGTGAAGGAGAGGCAAGATAGAATAGGGGGAGGAGGAAGGAGAGGGGAATAGAAAGGGAAGGGGGAGTGAAGCGAGGGGAAGATCAGAAAGTGGAGAGAGGATGTAAGGGAAAGGGGTAATGAAATCGAGGGATGGGGGGGAGGGAGGGAGGAGGGAGGGAGGGAAGGAAGGAAGGAAGGAAGGAAGGAAAGAGGGAAGGAGAGAGGGAGAGAGGAACAGGGAGCATCCAAGCCTTAGGGGAAAGGTACAAAGCCAGTTAGAGAATGATGAGGGCTTGAGAGATGAGGAGAGATGAGGAGAGAGATAGATGCCTTAGGATCATACGACACAACACACCAACACAGCACATAAGCACCACAGCACACAACACACACCACACACGCACACTACCCACGAACTATAACGCACACACACACACACACACACACACACACACACGCCCATGCACACACACCGCATGCGCATGCACGCGCACACACTATTTCAGAGTTTGCGAGAAAGTAGCACAAGATGAGAGAAAGAGAGAGTAAAGGAGATCGAGCGCAAGAGGGAGAGACAGAGACAGAGAGGTAGAAAGATTAATGGAGAGATGGATAGAGACAGAGAGAGAGAGAGAGGGAAGACGAGAGAGGAGAGAGAGACAGAGAGAGGGAGAGAGAGAGAGAGACCGAGAGAGGGAGACAGAGAGAGAGAGAGGGAGACAGAGAGAGAGAGAAAGAGAGGGAGACCGAGAGAGGGAGACAGAGAGAGAGAGGGAGAGGGGAAGACCGAAGGAATGAGAGGGAGACCAGGAGAGAGGGAGTGACAGACTTGAAGTAGAGAGGGAGACGATAGAGAGAGAAGGGAGGGAGACAGAGAATGAGAGAGGTTGAGAGAGCACTAGAAAGAGGGAATAGAGACAAAGAAAGATGAGAGAGAGATGTAAAATAATCATAGACATCGTGAACTGCTTGCAAAGCTAGTTAACTCCACTTCGGGCAACGCTGTGTGAACACGAAGCTCTTCCTGTCATTCCACACCGGCTTGCTGTCATCAAACAGCCCTCCTAATAGATCCACTAACTCTGGTCATCCTACTCCCTGGTCATGCCACCCCCTATTCCACACCTCCATCATCCACCCCTCGCTGGTCATTCCACACCTTGCTGTCATCTCAAGACTTGTCTGTCATCACAACCTCCCTGCCATCCCCTCCTATCATACCACTACCTCTATCACCCCTCTTCTCATCCACTCTTGGTCATCCATCATACCAGAGAGAGAAAGAGAGGGAGACCGAGAGAGGGAGTGACAGACTGAGAGAGAGAGGGAGACAGATAGAGAGAGAGAGAGAGGGAGACAGAGAATGAGAGAGGTTGAGAGACATAGAAAGAGGGGAATAGAGACAAAGAAAGAGAGAGAGAGAGTAAAAAATCACAGACCATCCTTGAACTGCTTCAAAGCTAGTTAACTCCACTTCGGCAACGCTGTGTGACACACCGCAAGCTCTTCCTGTCATCCACCCCTCCCTGTCATCCACACCCTTGCTGTCATCCACACCCTCCCTATCATCCACAACCTCCCTGTCATCCACCCCTCCCTATCATCCACCCCTCCCTGTCATCCACACCCTCTCTGTCATCCAAACCCTCGCTGTCATCCACCCCTCCCTGTCATCCACACCCTCGCTGTCATCCACAACCTTCCTGTCATCCACACCCTCCCTATCATCCACACCCTCCCTATCATCCACCCCTCGCTGTCATCCACACCCTTGCTGTCATCCAAACCCTTGCTGTCATCCACAACCTCCCTGTCATCCACCCCTCCCTATCATCCACACCCTTCCTATCATCCACCCCTCGCTCTCATCCAAACCCTCTCTGTCATCCACACCCTCCCTATCATCCACACAGCAGCCAGCAGTAAACAAACACAGGCCGAGAACATGGATGAGGAACATTACACAGCAAACACTGACAAAGCTCCATCTCCCTCGTCTCATTATAAGTGAGTATCAGTGTCAACATTCATACTATTTCTTTACTGTAATATCACTGCAGCCGAGAGAACCAAGAGGAAGTAAACAAGAGCGTGGACGGAGAGAGAACGTGTACACACACACACACACACTCACACACACACACACACACACACACACACACACACACATACACTAACACACACACACACACATACACTCACACACACACACATACACTAGCACACACACACACACATACACTAACACACACATACAAACATACACACACACGCACACAATCACACTCACTCACTCACTCACTCACTCACTCACACACACACACACACGCTCTGTAACAGCCATGTGTAAGACAGTACTTGTCTGAGTTGGTGTGTGTGGGCAAACGCTTCCAACACTAAGTGGATTAGTCAGATGATGGGCCTAAAAGGTCAGTTTGACAGTGTGTATGTGTGTGTGTGTGTGTGTGCGTGTGAGTGTGTGTGAGTGTGTGCGTGTGTGCTTGTGCATGTATGCGCGAGTGTGTGTGTGTGTGTGTGTGTGTGAGAGAGAGAAGGAGAGAGGGAGGGAGGGAGAGAGACAGAAACAGAGACAGACACAGAGAGTGAATGTGAGAAGACTGTAATGACAATGTTGTTCTAAAACCCACATTTTGTGATGTCATAGTGCACTTCCAAACCCCACATTCTGTGATGTCATAGTGCACTTCCGAACCCCACATTCTGTGATGTCATAGTACCGATCTGACCCCACATTCTGTGATGTCATAGTGCTATTCCGTGGCCTCTGTTCTAGAAAGGACCAGAGCCAGAACGTTCAGCACCACCAATCACATCCACACAATACATCATTCCCTGCGTTGCTCAGACGACATGCACTCATAAGTCTTTATAATGAACCAGGCCACCACAGGAAAACTAACACACAATCAGTGTCTCGCTGTGTGTGAGAGAGATTGTGTGTTTGTGTGTGTGTGAATGGGGGGTGGGGGTGGGTGCAGTCGCTGAATGTTTTTTTTGTTTGTGTGTGTGTGATGTTTGTGATGTTTGTGATGTGTGGTGTGTGTGGTGTGTGGGTGTGAGAGAAAGAGAGAGAGAGAGAGAGAGAGAGTATTTTGTGAGAGATTGTCGATGTGCATGTGCACGAGGGTCTGAGTGTGTGTATGATATGATGTGTGTGTGGGATGCATTCTGTGGAGCGTTTGTGTTTCATATGTTTGTGTGTGTTTGTCTGTGTATGTGTGTGTTTGTCTGTGTGTGTGTGTGTGTGTGTGTGTGCTGCACCTGTGTAAAACATCAATTTTTGTGTTGAACAGGAATGAGGTTGTTCAGTGCGTCTGCAGCCATTAGTTATTCTTCCCACACAACACAGTTTCTAACCCTCCTATCCCCTCTGCTTCTCTCCTCCTTCTCTCTCTCTCTTTCATTCTTTCGCTCTTTCCTCTGATTTCTGGAGAGGGCTCCTACTATGTGGAGTGCGATGCAAACGCACACACACACACACACAGACACACACGAATACAGACACACACACACACAGACACACACGAATACTGATACACACACACGAATACAGACACACACGAATACTGATACACACACACACACGAATACAGACACACACGAATGCGGACACGGACACACACAAATACAGACACACACACACACACACAAATGCAGACACACACACACATACAGACACACACGAATACAGACACACACACACAAATACAGACACACACACACACAAATACAGACACACACACACACAGCTTCAGCTCCAGCTGTTATGCTATTATGCCACTATGCTAATGAAAAGGCATACATGCAAACTCCAACGCACACACACACACACACACACACGCACACTCGCACACACACAGACACACACAGACATGCACACACACACACAAACACCTGCAGATCACACAGGACCTAATCCTCATGTTTCATTATGCTAATACTGGAGAGAGATGCAGTGTTTCCCCAGGGAGCAGATGATTGTTCGATGAGGAGCAGTAACAGATGAGAAGGAGAAGAGGAAATGGAAGAAGGTAACTGTGCTGTGTAGAGGTGTGACTGTGCTGTGTACGTGTGTGACTGTGCTATGTATGTGTGTACCTGTGCTGTGTATGTGTGTACCTGTGCTGTGTATGTGTGTAACTGTGCTGTGTAGAGGTGTGACTGTGCTGTGTATGTGTGTACCTGTGCTGTGTATGTGTGTACCTGCGCAGTGTAAGCGTGTACCTGTGCTGTGTATGTGTGTACCTGTGCTGTGTAAGTGTGTACCTGTGTAAGTGTGTACCTGTGCTGTGTATGTGTGTACCTGTGTATGTGTGTACCTGTGTATGTGTGTATCTGTGCTGTGTAACTCCTGTGAGTGTTGGCAGGAGGTGTTTTACAGGAACGTTTAATAATGAAGTGACCAAGATAATGATGGCCTGCAGAGCGTTGACCCCCTTTCTACTGGAACAGAGAAACTTTACACACACTTTACACACACACACACACACTTTACACACACACGCACTCACTTTACTCACACACACACTCACAAACACAGACACACACAGACACACACTCACTCACTCACACACTCACTCACTCACACACTCACTCACTCACCCCGCAGACATGTTTAATAAAACCTGTGCACACATGCTGATCACACACGCGCCTGTAACACCCCGCAGCACACGACCTCACTTCCTGTTGGATCGCCGCGTTCCAGTTCAACATTTACAGGTTTGAACCTGATCCCGGCCATCAGCTGACAGTAACCCATGGTTACCATGTGGTCATTCCGCACATTCTATTTCTGGATCATTTCCTCTCCTGGCTCCTCACCCAATCATGTGATTGGAGGGGTTCAGAGGTCAAAGTAGGGTTGTTTTATTATAAATCACTCTGGTTGCCAGGCAGATTCACACTTGGTGTCTATGGTAGAGGGCTATAAAGGGAAACGATTGGCTTCCACGGCGACTGAGGCCACACCCATACGTTCAGAAACGCACATATGCACACACCAGCTCTAAAATTAGGGGGTTATGGAGGTCTACACAGACGTACAAGCGCTCACACACACATCCACACACACACACACACACACACACAAGCACACACACGCACAAGCACACACACGCACACACTCACACACACAAGCACACACACCCACACACAAGCGCACACACACACAAGCACATACACACACAAGCACACACACACACAAGCACACACACACACACAAGCACATAAACACATATGAGTCTGCTGAATGCTTTGCCAAAATAACAACATGGAGATTTATGAGGAGAATCTCGTCCACTGTCTCTCTCTCTTTCTCACACACACAAGTACACACATCCGCACACAAATAGACACATACATACACGCATCCACACACAAATACACACACACAAATACACACACACACATCCACACACAAATACACACACACATACACCCACCATCAGAAGAACATTATTTCGTCTTAAGAAGAAGACCACCACTGTTACGAGTCAAAGCCACGGTGGAGATGCAGCCATATCAAGAAGGTAAAAAGGTCTAATTGGCCCAGTTGGTGCTGCCTGGGAATCAAAAACAAACACCCCCATCGCGTCCAGCCCCCGGCAGCAGCATTAGAAGCAGCAGCCGGGTGCGCTCCTTTTGATTTGTGGAGCCAGCGCCTGTCTCTGTGAAGTGGAACGATGGGACTCGTCTTTCCCAGGCAGATGAAGCGATCTGTCTGATCAGCGGGCTGGAGCAGAGCCAGACTGTGCGCGGATAACAGACTTACAACCCATTAACTATTACGTGTGTGTGTGTGTGTGTGTGTGTGTGTGTGGTTGTGTGCAGTACTGTTGTTGTTGTTGTTGTGTATGTGTGTGTGTGCTGGGTCTGTGTTGTGATAAGTTATTTATTCTGGCAGGCAATTGTTTGTGCTGGAGTCTAATTATCGAGAGAGAGCAGAGGATATTTAGACTCATAATGCAATTAGGAATGAAGAAGAGGAAGATGGAGAGAGGGGCGAGAGACCTAGAGAAGAAGATGGAGAGAAGGGCGAGAGACCTAGAGAGGAAGATGGAGAGAGGGGCAAGAGACCTAGAGAGGAAGATGGAGAGAGGGGCGAGAGACCCAGAGAGGAAGATGGAGAGAGGGGCAAGAGACCTAGAGGGGAAGATGGAGAGAGGGGCGAGAGACCTAGAGAGGAAGATGGAGAGAGGGGCGAGAGATAGCTAGTTTTCTATCAAACGACAGCGAAGTAGTGGCAAACACTTTTTCTTTGATTGAGGCCTTCAAGGTTGCTGGAATTCAGTCCAAACTACCAACAACAAAACAAAGAGCTTTCTTTCGAAGGTCTCTCTCTCGCCCTCCCTTTATCTCTCTCTCTCTCTCTCTCTCTGTCTTCCTTCCTGTCTCTCTTCTGGTCTCATCTGGTCAGCTATTCATTCGTTCCCGAAATCTATAATAATTCAGGTTTTGACCAAAGCTCGTCGTTATGGCAACGTAAATGTTCAGCCCGCCCCCGTGTGACGTGGCTCTCTGTTCACCCGTCATCACGTGAACCGGTAACTGATAACATCCAGGAAACAGCATCAAGGCAGCTCTGCGCTGATTACCGGGACAGGAAATGATGGCGTGCGTACTTCCTGTCTGGTGTGACTGTAAACACTCCTTAAGGTCCGTCTAAGACAAGATGGCGGAGGAGTGGATGAGAAAGTGTGAGGGAGAGGCAGTGTGTGTGTGTGTGTATGTGTGTGTGTGAGAGAGAGAGAGACAGTGTGTGTGTGTGTGTGTGTGTGAGAGAGAGAGAGAGTAACAGTGTATGAGTATGAGAGAGACATTGTGTGTGAGAAAGAGAGAGAGAGTGTGTGTGTTTTTATGTTTGTGTGTTTGCGAGAGTGATGGGTGGACACTGGGAGAATCATCGTATTTCTCAACACCAAAGTACTTGGATGCAGCCAAGATAGTCATCATAGCAGCCGTGCCTGAGGAGGAAAACATTTCCCAAGAGTGATTGAGCTTTAGACAGAGCCCTATTCACTCACACTGGAGACTGGGTGTGTGTTGTGGGGATGTTGTGTGTGCGCCTTTCTGGGGACATTTTGAGTGTGTCTATGTGTGTGTGAGAGAGCGTATATGTGTGTGCATGTGTGTGTGTGTGTGGTTGTGTGTGT
>BROE01000001.1:13904392-13916122 GCA_036571765.1 Plecoglossus altivelis
TCGAAACACCCACAGCGTCGAGACACCAACCGGCGCCCACGACACGCGACCGACGGGACCGAGAGGAGGACACGCACAGCGACGCAACGAAAGAAGCACCGACCACAACACCCAGACGCCAACACCCACACACACGGGCACCACAAACACAACGAAGACGGACCAACACACACGGAGACGACGCACCAGCACCACTGACGACAACAGAACCACAACACCCGCACAACGACACAACAACGAGAACCGCGGCACGACAGCCCAGGAGAAACGAACGCGGACACACCGACTGACGCAGAGACGACCCGCCACCACGGCACACAGGCCACCCCACGCACGACCCACCGCAACACACCGACGACCCACCACAACACCCCAACCGCAAGACGCGACGCACACAACACAGGGGACACCGACCGCCCACACACACCGCGCACCGCGCACCACCAGCAACCACACCACACCACACACGCAGACGAGAGGAATAGACAGAGAGAAGCCGACAGACAGACACGACACAACCATATACCAGACGCAAGAAACACAAGCCCAGCACACCAACAGAGCCAGCACAGACACCCCACCACCACACCCACACACAACACCCGCCCCCACCACCACGAATTCTAATACACACATCACTAAGACGCGAGCACGAGACAAGCGTCACGGTGGCCAAACTCGTGCACACACGAACAAGATGCGAAAGAAGCATCGTGGGTGCACCACGCACACACCACACCACCACACACACACAACCCCACACACCACACACACAAGCCCACGCTGCAGACTGTCTAAAAGATGCGAGGTGCACCACGCAGCACCCCACTCCCACTCCCACCCCCACCCACACCACACACACACACACCCGACCACAGCCACGAATACCAGCGGCCAATAACGGAGAGAGCAGGATGTGTAGCACACACACCACCCACATATATGAAGACGCAACGCCGTGACGACACCGCCACAACACGATCGAACACGCGCACACCACACCACACCCCGAGAACACCGCACAAACACGAACTACTCACATCCACAACACCACCCCGACTCACACCACAACGCCACCCACCCACCCACCCCACGCACACACACACCCGACACCGCACACACACCACGCATAACACGACAACAGGACGACAGGAGAAGAGAAGACTCGGCAACAACATGCCCGACAAAGACGAGAGCAAACAAGCAGCGCACAGCACACAACCCAATGGACACACCCGCCCCATGAATGGCAAGGCCACATCACCCACCCAACACGACACCCCTACTCTCCACACAGCTGACAAACGACACAGAGACGACAGCGGACGAACCACCGCACCGACCCCGAGCAACAGACGACCAGCGGCACACCCAACCCACCACCCCGCCGACACCACACCGACCAACACACCAACACCGAAAACACGACCCACCACCACCACCACGCGCAGAACCAAACGCACGACCACACCAGACGAGAGACGGGCAGCGACACCGCCGCAGAGCGAGCAGAGACCAGACACCAGCCGCACAACTAATGCAGAGACTACGGACGGCCCGCACACCGCAACCGCCACACACCAACCACCCCACACCACCACACACCACCAACACCACCACCAACACCACCCGACCACAACCCGAGCACACCAGTCACACACACCACGACCACGAACCAACCCACCCACGACACACCACAGCCCACGCCCAACACACACACCCCCACCCACACCCACACACAACACGGCCACCCACCAAACACAGCCAGCCCACAGCACCCCGCACACATCTCCACCACCACCTCACCCCACCACACCACACCACACACCACCCCACACCGACCCACACAACACACACCCACACCCCCACACCCACACCCCCGGTAGAAGGGACCACCCGACACACCCGCCACCCAGCGACACACAGCACACCGCAACCCGAACCGACCACACCACCACGCCCGCCGCGAAACCCCAGCAGCCACCGCCGCGCGCGCCTACTACAACACCCAAGCCGAGACGCCGCAAGCGCGACCGACACGACACAGCGAGCCAACCAACCTAAGTACGAACCAGCGAGCGGAAGGCCCAGGAGCGCCGGTCTTTGACAACCACCCGGCAGAGTTGGGCGCAGGGGACGCGGAGCACCCCAGGGCGGGAGACCAAGCTCCCCCTGCGCCCACCCTCCAGTCTCGTCTGTCAACACGCGCCCATGCGACAGAACAAGGTCTAAAAGTCCGTGCCACGCCGACCCACACCAACTCTAATGATGCCACACCACCTACACCCAGAGCACACCCACACGCATCCGGTGCTTCCCAGCCGCCAGGGCAACAGCACCCAAGGAACACAAACAGACCAGCCACGCCTCATCCATCACACCATCACGCCAACGGATCCTCTCCACCCGCCACCACAGTCTACCTGACCCACCCACGCCCCCGCCCGCCCGCCAAGTCTCCGCCAGAACACCGCAGCCCCGCGACACCACCACCCATCCTCGCGCGGACCTGGATAACCTTCCTATGCGTCACCACCCCCACCCACCAACCACCAACCACACACCACCACCACCCCAACACACACCCACACACACCCCCACCACACACTGAACCCGTTTCCGACGAGTTGAACCTATCCACCAACCATCAAATCCAGCACCACACCTAAACGTTGGTGCACACACCACCACACAAACACACACCAACAAGCGCACCCACCCGTCTCACACCTAGTGCAATCACATTGCAACAAATCGGAGCCACCACCAGCACGGCACAACACGCACCGCGGCGGCCGACCACCCCACCACACCACACATGATCCTCACACTACCTCCCCACACTCACCCACACCTCCCCACCATCACCATCACCAACACCACCACATAACACAACCCCCACCCACCACCACACACACACCAACAACGCACACATCCAGACCACCCCACCACACCTCACCATCACGCTCAACCACCAGCATACACACCACAACCCATGCACTCACACACACCACACACCCCACACACACACCACACACCACACCTGCCTCAGCCCTGCCACACTACACACCCCACACACACACCAACACCAACTCACACCAACTCCCCACCACACACACAACCACACACACACAACACACACGCATACACAACACACAACACACCCCCACCCAAACCCCACCCACGCCGCACCCCCACCCCCACACCAACACAAGCGCAACAACCCAGCCACCAACCACACATCAACCCCATCAGAAGCGCACCACCACACCCACCCTCACCACCACACCAACCCCACAAACGCCCCACCACTCCACACACTCCCCACACCGCAACACCACAACACACCTCAACACACCCACAACACACCCCAACACACACCATCCCCACCTCCCACCCACCCCCCCACACCAACACCCACACCCACACCCACCACACAACACCACACAACACCACACACCACACACCACCACACACCCCCACACCACCCCCCACCACCCACCACCCACCCACCACACACACAACCACCAGACACACTAGTCACAGCGAACAACCTGTAACTACAACAACACATCAAGCGTTCTCGGCACCCAACCCGTCACCATATCGCTCTCCACCAGCAACGAGCGCACTCATCCCTACTCCCAAGCCAGGCGACAAAAGCCACGTTCCTCATCATCGATCTTCCACACCTCATAAACCTACTATATCCAGACCACCGAGCTGCATCTGAGCTATTTGCTACCCCCACACCGAGCGAGGCCCAGCAGCCACACACTGCGAAGCGCTCTTACAAGTCTACTGGACCCGTCTACCATTCGCGGCTCTACCTGTAGCTCTACTGTGCACAGCCATCTACTCGACCACCAGTTACTAGCCGGTATCCACCATGTGGTACTAACAGCCTCAGAGTGACCCTGCTCACGTCTACCAGGCGGACTACTGCCCATCTCTCACTCGTAATCCCCTGTCACAGTTACCTACACTGGTTCACCTGTAATTACCGTGGTTACTGCAGTTATTGTCAAATGACGTGGTTACTAGTTTGTCACATGTCGGCATCACTGTAATCTACTAGTTGTTACTGTAATCAACTGTAGTTATGGGGACCACCATCAGTTACTGTGCGTTACTGTTAATTCACCTGTAAGTTCACTAGTAGTCTCACAGTGGCGTTGCTGGGTTACTGCTAGTTACTGCAGCTAGAACTCCAGCTTGTGACTGTGTACCACCACCCAACACACAACACACACCACACACACCACAACACACACCAACCACACACACACCACCCACCCACACACAACACCACACACACCGACAACACACAAACCACCCACACACACAACACCACCCACCACCATCCACACAACCACACCACACACCAAACACACCACCACACCACCAACCCCACCAACACACCACCACACACACACACACCACCACACCAACACACACACCAACACACCCACACACACACCCACCAACACCCACACCACACACACACCACACCCACAACACCCCCACACACAACACACAAACTCACACACAAAAAAAAACACCACCACCAACACACACACACCCACACAACCCACACAACACACAACACCAACCACACACCCCACAACCACACCACACACACACCAACCGCACACACACCCACCCACCACCACCACCAACACACACAACACAACCCCACACACAACCACAACACAAACACACACAAACCCCACACCACACTACACACACCCACCACACCACACCACACGAACCCCACCGCCCGCACCACACCACAACACCCACCACACACTCACCACAACCCACACACCCACACCACAACCACCATACCCCACACACCACCACACACACCAACACCCACACACACACTACCCACGACCACACCCACAACACCACCCACACCCACCCCAACACTACCCACCAACCCACCCACCCACCCACACCCCACCACCACACACCACACCACCACCACACCACACCACACACACAAACACCACACACACACACCACACACACCCCCACCCACCCACACCACCACCCACCCCCACAACACACCCAACCACACCCAACCACACCACACCCCACACCACACACCACAACACACACACCACACCACACACCACCACCACCCAACACCACAAGCACAACCCACCCACATAAACCTCAGACCAACACCAAACACACACACATGCCTTCAGTCCCACTAGGCCATGTATCACACTTCTGTCTTTGCCATCATCACGCACATCTTATGTCACCTCTCACTCTCTCTCCCTCCCTCTTGCTCTCCCTCCCTCCCTCTTTTTTTTTTTTTTTTTTTTTTTTCCTCCCTCCCTCTCTCGCCTCCCTCTCCCTCCCTCCCTCCCTCTCCTGTCCTCCCTCCCTCCTCCCTCCTCCCTCTCCTGTCCTCTTGCTTAACACAACCTCTACACACAGAACAAGGTGACCCTACAGCAGTACTGGTCACATCCAGCTGCAGTCCAGCACCTCCCCTGACCAGCGTGTCTCCCCTGACCAGCATGTCTCTCTCCTGACCAGGGTGTCTCTCCTGACCAGTGTCTCTCTCCCCTGACCAGCGTGTCTCTCCCCTGACCAGCGTGTCTCTCCCTTGACCAGCATGTCTCTCCACTGACCAGCGTGTCTCTCTCCTGACCAGCATCTCTCTCCTGACCAGTGTCTCTCTCCCCTGACCAGCTTGTCTCTCTCCCCAGACCAACACCCCTCTCTCCCCTAACTCTGCCATCCACTCAGGACTCTGGAGGCGCTGGTCTCTCCAAAACATCACAGTTTAACATCCCGCTGAGCACATGATTCGAGACAATTACGTGTTTCCGTGGCAATCGGAGCGGGAGCCAACAAGATCCTTTTGGTTTGGGTCTCGGGCGGGCGACCTTTCGCAGACGGTAACCAATGGTTACGCATCAGCGGAGCGTGCCGAGTGGCTGTTAAGCGTTGAGTCTTGTTCGCAGCGCCGTAAAGCGTCGTAAAGCGTCGTAAAGTGTCGTAAAGGTTCTCGTGACCCAAACTCGACCAGGGACACCCACCATCATCAACACTATTTAACACTATGTCAGTTATACAATCTCTTCTGTTAACAAGAAGAAATACTGTTGATTGAATCAATTAACTTAACCCTGATTGTGCTGATGGTAAAGTAGCCCTTCATAGCACACACACACATTAACACACATACACACACACACACACATACACACACACACACGCACATGCACATTAACACACATACATACACACACACACACACATGCACATTAACACACACACACACACATACATTAACACACACACATAAATACATCTACACATTCATGCACACACACGCACATTAATACACGCACTCCCGCACACACACTCCCACACACTACCACACACACACTCCCACCCCCACACACTCCACTCACACACTCCCACCCCCATCTCACTATGTGAGATGTTTATCCTGGGAGTCGTGTTGCTTGAGTTAATGAACACAGTCTTGCCCCCTGCCCACTATTCTGACCCAACAGATGGTCTGGAGAGCCAGAGACATGCACCACATACACACACACACACACACATGCACACACACTCTGAACACATGCACACACTCTGAACACATGCACACACTCTGAACACACGCACACACTCTGAACACACACACACACACACACACTCTGAACACACACACACACACACATGCACACACACTCTGAACACATGCACACACTCTGAACACACGCACACACTCTGAACACACACACACACACACACACATTTTGAACTCAATTTCATACACACGCACACTCGGAACACACACACACTCTGAACACACACACTCTGAGCTCACTTTCATACACACACATACACACACTGAACATACACACACACTCTGAGATCACTTTCATACACACACATACACACACTGAACATACACACACACTCTGAACACACACACACTCTGAACACACCAACACACTTTGAACTCACTTTCATACACAAGCGCACACACTTTGAACACACACACTCTGAACTAACTTTCATATACACACACACACACACACACTCTATCACTCACCCATACACAACTTGCCCTCACACACAGGAATTGATAGACTCAAATGGCCAAGAGATATTTTAAGTCACTGAGACATTTCAATTAATCTGACTGAGCTTACTGAGAGCATTGCGGATCTCATTACTAACACACACACACACACACACACACAGACACACACACACACACACAGACACACACACACACACACACAAACACACCCACACAAACAAACACACCACACACACACACACACAACACACAGACAAACACACACACACACACACACATACACACACACACACACACAAACAAACACACCACACACACACACACACACACACAGACAAACACACAAATACACAGACACACAGACACAAACACACCACACACACACACACACCACACACACACACAGACAAATACACAAATACACAGACACAAACAAACACAAACACATACAGACAAACACACAAACAACACATACACAAACACAAACACACACAGACATACAGTCAGACTAAGAAGGTGTCATAAGATGAGGAGGGGGGGATCCGAGGTGAGGGCAGGAGGGAGTGAGGGTGGAGAGAGAGGAAGAGGAGAAGGGGAGAGAGGGAGAGGGGAGAGGGGTTAGAGAGAGGGGAGAGGGAGAGGGTGAGAGAGAGGGGAAGATGAGGTGAGGAGGAGAGAGAGGGGTGAAGAGAGGGGAAGAGAGAGAGGGGAGAGAGAGGAGAGAGAAGAGAGGAAGAGAGAGAGAGGAGAGGTGAGCTTGAGGGCATCTGGCTCCCTGGTTGGTCATTAACTGAGCTGCATTATTAAAGAGGCAGGTTATGCTACTCAGCCTGTATTAACATACGGAGACACGGACACACACACCCACGACACACACACACACAACACCACACACACACACACACACACCAAACACACACACACACACACACCACTGAGAACACACCACACACACACACACACACTGAGCCACACACCACACACACACACACACTGAGCACACAACACACACACACACACTGAGCACACACACACACACTGAGCACACACATACACTGAGCACACACACACACTAAGCACACACACACACCCATAGCTACACACACACAGCTACATACACACCCATAGCTACACACACACACAGCTACACACACACACACACACCCATAGCTACACACACACAGCTACATACACACCCATAGCTACACACACACACAGCTACACACACACAGCTAAACACACACAGACACACACACAGCTAAACACACACAGACACAGCTACACACACACACACACACACACAAACACACACACAGCTACACACACACAGCTACACACACAGACATACACAGACACAGCTACACACACACACACTGATAAACACACACACAATTACACACACACAACTACACACACAGCTACACCCAGACACACAGCTACACACACAAACACTCACACAGACACACAGCTACACACACAGACACGGCTACACACAGACACACAGCTACACACATGCACAGCTACACACACAGCTACACACAGCTACACACACAGACACACAGCTACACACACACACAGCTACACACCCACACTCAGCTACACACACAGACACACACAGCCTGTGTGAGAAGCAAGCTGAATGAAGTAGACAGCCAGGATAAGAAGTAGAGAGAGGCTAGATGCATCTGACTCACTGCACTAAGAACACAGCCAAGAAAGTAAATGCAAGTAAATGAAAGAAAAAGAAAAGAGGGAGAAAGAGAAAAGAGAGAGAAACACAGAGAGGGAGAGAGGGGGAGAGAGGGGGAAGGAGAGAGAGAGGGAGAGTGGGGAGGGGGAAGGAGAGAGAGAGGGAGAGAGTGGAGGGAAAGGAAGACGAGGAAGGGGAGAGATAGGGAGGGGGAAGGAGAGAGAGAGGGGAGAGGAGAATAGAGAGGGATTACTGGAGAGAGTGGAGATGAGGGAGAGAGGGAGAGTGGAAGGAGGAGGGCAGAGGAATAAGAGGGCGAGGGAAAGAGAGAGAAGGGGGAGAGGGGGGGAGAAGGGAGACTAGGGAAGGAGGGGGAAAGAGGAAGAGGGAGGAAAGAGAGAGAGGGGAGGGGAGAGAGGGAGATGATGAGGGGAGAGTGAGAGAGGAGAGTGGAGAGAGGGAGAGGGGGAGAGAGGGAGAGTGGAGAGAGGGAGAATGATGGAGGGTAGTGGAGGCTGAGATTGTTCCTCCCAGCAGCCCTGGTTCTTCAGGTCATGTTGGCTACAGCAGGTGTGTGGGCCCCCACAGAGCGCACACACACATACTACACACTACACACAAGCACACACTACACGCTCACACAAGCACACACACAAGCACACACACACACACTACACACTCACACAAGCACACACACTACACACAAGCACACACTACACACTCACACAAGCACACACACTACACACTCACATAAGCACAAACACACTACACACACACACTACACACTACACGTTCACACAAGCACACACACACTACACACTCACACAAGCACACACAAACACTACACACTACACACCACACACTCACACTACACACTACACACCACACACACACTACACGTTACACATACATACACAAGTACACACACTACAAACACACTATACACACACACACTATACACACACATACGCTCACACTCCCAAACACACGCTCTACTCTTTCAAGTAGCACAAGAAAGGGCAGGTAGGACAAGGAAGAGAGGGAGGAGGGGGAGAGAGAAGGAGGAGGTGGGGGAGGAGGTGGAGGGAGAGGGAGGAGCAGGAGGGCAGGGAGGAGAGAGGGGTAGATAGAGACGGTTGATTGAGAGAATGGGTGTAATATATAACACACTTAAGAAAAGGTGTTTTTTTGGTGTCAAAAATCCATAAAACCTCATCGGAGCACTAATGACAAGTGTCCTAAATCCTGGTTTGTGATTGGCTCGTCTCCCTGTGTTTGTGTAGCCTCCAGAGGTTGGATGTCATGACCTTAGAAACTGGCAGAGATTTTCCCTTCTGCTGAGGAATTATACAAGTAGTCCTACGAGGTGACAGAGCGCGCGCACGCAACACACACACACACACAACAGACACACACACACACACACCACACACACACAGACTACAGCCACACACCAACACGCAGACACCACAGACCCAGACACGCGCAAAGACACAACGACCCACAAGACAGTACAGACACAAGATGAGACATTTCCACACAGACAGACCAGACACACACACGCACCAGCACCATTCAGACACACACTAGGCAACACCACGGCAGCTATAGCTTCCTGTGAAGAAGATTATACAATTAGCCGTGCTGACACACTCCTAATGATGGGGGGAGGATTGCCAACAGTGGGGT
This sequence comes from Plecoglossus altivelis, assembly GCA_036571765.1. Lineage (NCBI taxonomy): Eukaryota > Metazoa > Chordata > Actinopteri > Osmeriformes > Plecoglossidae > Plecoglossus > Plecoglossus altivelis. The sequence goes on from BROE01000001.1 coordinate 13,914,856, forward strand.
GAAGACTTGGGGTCTTGGGAAGTAACTACAGCCTCCAAGGGTTTACGAACACAGCACAACGCAACCACAGCACACACTGATAAACAACAACACACAAAACACACACACCCACACACAGATGATTAAACACAGCACCACACATACACACACACACAAACACACAGAGATGCATAAACACAGACGCATGAATCCTTCCCTGTCTCCCCCTGTACTAGCCTCCCCTGTCTCCCCTTCATCCCTGTCTCCCCTTTAAGTCCCTCGCCTGTCTCCACTTCGTCACACTGCCCTGTTCCTTCATCTCTCTGTCTCCCATCCTGTCATCCTCCTCAAATCCCCAACCCCCCTCACTTTCCTCCCCTCCTCTGCATCTCCCCTCTCCCCCCTTCGTCTCTCCCCCCTCCTCTCCCCCCTCCTTCTCTCTCCCCTTCTTCTCTCCCCCCTTCTTCTCTCCCTCCTCCTCCCCTCCACCCCCTCTCATCTAGTCCCTCAGGTATTCAAGGCTTTAACACTCTTTACTCGCCTGATGCTCAGATCCCTTGGTCACACTAAAGAGAGAGAGAGAGAGAGAGGAGAGAGAGAGATGGGTAAAGCGAGAGAGAGAGAGAGAGAGATTGGGTTAATAGCGAGAAGAGGAGAGGAGAGAGTGATGGGTGTAGAGAGAGAGAGAGATGGGTAGAGCGAGAGAGAGAGAGAGAGAGAGAGAGTGATGGGTAGAGAGAGATAGATTCGTTTGGTTCCAACACACTTAATTTAGTCACACCCTTTGCACTCTCCCCCCACTGTCTATCTGTCCCTCCCCTCCCCCTCTCTATCAATATCCCTGTCTCTCGTAAACACACACAGTCGCTCTGTGATTCCCTCTCTGTGCTGTAAACCGCGCCCCCTCCTTCATCGTCTCTCTCCCGTCTCCCCATGGCTGTAAAACCATCACCTTCCCACTGGGTCCCATACATTAGTATTCAGCAGCCGTCAACAGAGGCAACGTTTTACTCCACGTTGTCTTTCTCCTCCTCCTCTCTCCTCTCTACACCTCCTCATTCGCTCCTCTGCTCCCGTCTCTTCTCCTCATCCTTCTTCTCCTCATCATCTCATCTCTTGTCTTCTCCCCACCTCTCCTCCTCCACTCCTCTCCTCTCTCCTAACCTCCTGTCCTCCTCCTCTCACTCCAGCCACTCCTCACTCCTGTCCCCTCCTCTTCCTCCTCCCTCCTCTCCTCTGCACTAACCTCCCTCTGTCCCTTCCTCCTCTCTCCATCTCCTTCCTTACT
>BROE01000001.1:13922083-13933995 GCA_036571765.1 Plecoglossus altivelis
GGTTCGGGTTCCGCGTGTTGTGTGTGCTGTTGGATTTTCCCGGTGTGTGTGTGTGTCGTGGTGTGTCAGGCAGGAGTGGAAGCTGCGCGCTCGGCTCTGCGTGTTGTGTTGTTTAAAAGCTCTTGCATCTACTTGACACGCGTCGTCGGTCGTATAAGTGAGTGCCCTTCGATCTGATTGGCATTTCCCAACGCTACCTCTCTCTTTGATGCTGCCGTTCTACCCGCGCTGTCTCTACCTCATGCTGGCTCACTACACGTTCCCGTTCTCTTCCTCCCTCCACCCAGCTCGTCTACCCATCATTCGCACCCGCGCTCCTCTCCTTTTCCTTTACTTCTCGGTTACCGGGCTTCGGAAACTTTCTCTTCCTCTCCCTCCTTTTTGTTTTTATAGCGGCCTCATCTACCTCTCTTTCTGGGCTTATTTCTTCAGTTCTCTCCTTCGTCTACCTCTCCTCTCCTCTCGTTAGGTTATGGGTGTCATCTATCGGCCTGCCTCCTGCTGTTTCGCTGTGACCTGCTAATTAGGGATCTACAATAACTTGGCGGGGAAAGCTGGAGGAATCGACTGAGGCCAGAGAGAAGATGAGAAAGACAGTCCGAAATTCTTGACATAGGTTGACCAAAAAAATTTTTTTTTCTGTGGAAACGTCCTGAGTTATAATTTGTCATTATTCTGTCAGATTTCTTTAGTTGGTATAGAGGTTTGGTTAACCCAGTGTAGTGTAATGAAGCGTGCAAGCGGAGGTATGTATGTAATACGTTCTGTCCTCGTTTGTCTGTCTCTGTCTGTCTCGTATGTTGTTGTCTGTAGAAGAGCCTCTCACTCTGGCTGTAGTCGTGTGGAAGCTGGTAAGGATGCAGCTGAAGATCAGGGATGATGGAGCGAGGAGGGAGGGAAGGAAGAAGAGGGAGGAGGGAGGCCGAGGGGGGAGAGGGAGGGGAGAGAGGAAGGGGAGAGAGGGAGAGGGGCAGGTGGATGGATCAGAAGGCCGGCGTAGGCGAGGTAGAGACAAGAGAGACGATACCCAAATGCAACGAGCAGTAAGAGATAGCATACGTAGCGTTAGAACGATGCTAAATAAGAATGAACGGACATTGCAGCAGAAGGATGATGTGACAAAGAGCAGTGAGAGAACAGATAGTCCGTAAAGGCAGTAGAGGCCTCGAGTGAAAGAGAGAGAAGAAAGAACAGTGGGTGAGAGAGAGAAAGCTGAAGGACAGCAAGAAGGGAGCGAGGGAGAGAGAGAGAAGTAAGAGAGAGAGAGGAGAGGAAAGGAAATGAGAAGAGAGGAGAGCAAAGACGATGACGCGGATGAGCGAGAAGGAGAGGGGGAAAGAGAGCGAGAGATGAGACGACTCGCCGAGAGAGGGAGCAAGAGGAAAAGACTTTTTATTGTTTCTTCACTCTCTGACTTGCTGCCTGTGTCATCCCTCCTCGATCAGATCATCTTGTAGGAGATATCTAAACCTCAGGTCCAATAGAAAACAACGCATGTACGACACAGCACACACTCGACACCAACATGCATAGAACGTAGCGCAACGACCACACTACACCACAACACTCAATAGAACGTAACACAACCCATCATGCCAACAGACACACTCATGAACGTCTAATCGTCCACTCATTAAAGTCCCCACCACACTCCATGCAAACAGCAACACCCCAACCAGCAATCACTCATGGACCGTCACACAAACTCATGAACGTAACACACCACACTCATCGACGAGCAACGTGCTTCCATCACACTCCCTCGGACGTACGGACACACACACAAATGACGTAACCACACATCATGATGTAACACACACACATATGAAAGTACTCAAACATCCACACCCGAACACTGATGAACGCTCACCACCAACCATGACCACATCCAACTCTCATCCGCATAACTCGTACCACACAAAACATGACGTTACACATATCACTCCATTTCCTCCAACTCATAAAAAAACGTTTAATAAACCAACAACAAACCTTGCCAATGAACGTAACAACACGGACATCATCGAACGTACATTCTACCGACACACTCATAGACGTACAACCCCACCTCATGGAACGTACACAACACGCACCTTCATGAACGTAACGACACACCACATACAGCACACCACACAATCATGAACGTCACCACCACACAAATACACCACAACACCTCATTGAACGTGACACAGACACATCACAACAACACTCAATGCAGTGACGACAACCCAAAACACACCAAACACTCATGACGTACGCAACACCACCACACACACACTTCTTGACGGTACAACACACTCATGAACGTACCGTAAACACTACACTCATGAACTTACGACACCAACACAGACATCAACATCATGATACGTTGACACCCCAAACCTCATGAACATACGCCCAGCAAAGCATCATGCTTCGGTACACCCCACAATATATCCCATTGGCCTAAAGGTGTTACGCTTCACGCGGATGAGTGAAGAAGAACTATGACCTAAGAGGTCAAAGTTCAAATTCTGAACACCTGTCAGAACAACTTGCTGCTCTCGTGCATTATTGTCATAAATCACACACAAACCACACACCACACACACACCTACTACACATACATAACACACTAGCACACACAACCCGCCACAAAACGACACCAAGACACCGTTACCACACACGCCAACTAAATTGTGTATAATACACAATTATCAATAGTACATTCATAGAGTAAACTAATATTGACATATATTAATATATATATATATTACACAATTTAGATAGTGTATGGGGTATCACGTGTCTTATCTCAATTCAAGACAACCATTTACCTACAAACTGTTCCAGTTGTTTTAGAACATCACTCCAAATTAATAGTCTGTCCATTATATCAGTCATTCCAGGACACTTCGGAACACACGCATTAAACAAAACAACAAATTCCACAACAACAAACCATACCGAGAATTCTACTGTCACACACACACAAAACCCCCAACCAACACACCACATCCATCTTTACCCTCTTGCTCCCCGCCACCTCTACTCACACACCGACAACAGAGAACACACATACAGAGAAGCTTCAATACATCACATCACACACATACATACCATCTTGCAAGAACACCAACAGACCTCCAACACAGACACTCACACATCAGAGAACACCACTACACACGCAGCACAGAACACATAAGACAACACATAGAAAACCACTAGTTAAAAACGCACAGAAACTGCTCATCAGACCACGTTATAAATTCATTCTTTTATTTACTACCACATGAACTCAAAACGTTACTGTGACTCTAGTTTATCGCACTTGATTTCACCACAATTGACTTCTCTAATGATATGTAGATGTGTTGCCCTATACAATTCTCGTTCGCTTCAGCACAACCAGTTGGTACACTAACCTTACGTATCGCAGCACACCTTAATCATCTCACACCTTACTCATTCCACGCCCATCCCACGCCATGCTTCTAAACATCACCATCGTACCTCACAGACCACCATAACCATCCCACACACCACCACGTACAGCTCATACCATCACTTTTCCCCACACTGTACCATTTACGTATACACTACCCAATACAATAAGCACCACACATATTACAGTCCTCACCACACCTAATACACACACACACACAATGTAACACACACATGTAACTCATCCAATACCAAACACATCAAGTCAACTTGTTAGTCACCAGCGTACCTCCCACACATTACGTCACACGGTGTAGACAACTCGCAACACCCACATACATAATACCTTACTACATACTACAGGCACACACACAGTATAACAACTTACAATACAGCGGGCAACACACACACACAACCCTATCACACACATTACACATACGGCACACCACAACCACCCATATACATACCATTACATACACAGGCAACCACAACACATAGTATACTACCTTATACACAATTGGCACATACACACACACTCACACAGTGGAGAAGTGATACCCTTCCCATGGAGCTACACTTGGGGGACACTTTCTCTCAGTCTGGCATTTACAACAGAGCAATGTGACATTTGATCGGTGTGTGTGTGTGTGTGTGTGTGTGTGTGTGTGTGTGTGTGGTGGGGGGAGATAGGGGTGTCTGTGCGGGGAGGGCAAGTCCATAAATACATATCAGATTTACAGTTTATGCAGAATGTGGCGACGTGGGCTAACGTTGCATCTGGAAATTCGGAGAGGAAGTTTCAGAGAGCAGTCTGCCCCTGGAGGCCAGAGTGTGTACTGCAGGACGCACACTAAAAGCTGCCCCAACAGCTTAAACCTAATTAATGAAGTCTCAGAGCTTCTCACATAAACTCCACGAAGCCCTCAGGAGACGTCCGCCAGGGAAGGAGTCAGTGACTCAGAACAGATCTTTTACCTGCCTGTTCACTGCAGCCCTGCTCTGTGCCTGTCTGCCTGCCTGCCTGTCTGCCTGCCTGCCTGCCTGCCTGCCTGTCTGTCTGTCTGTCTGTCTGCCTGCCTGCCTGTTTGTCTACCTGTCTGTCTGTCTGTCTGTCTGTCTGTCTGCCTGTCTGTCTTCCTGTCTGTCTGTTTTCCTGCCTGCCTGCCTGCCTATTTGTCTGCCTGCCTGCCTGCCTGCCTGTTCGTCTACCTGTCTGCCTGTCTGTCTGCCTGTCTGTCTGTCTGCCTGTCTGTTTTCCTGTCTGCCTGCCTGCCTGCCTTTCTGTCTGCCTGACTGTCTGCCTGCCTGCCTGTCTGTCTGTCCAAAAAACAAACATAATTTGAATTGTTTTTTATATACGTTGCGTCAGACCAAGTTGAGTCCGTTTTGTCCGTACCATTTGTACAGAACTGAGGTGGGCATGCTTGCTGTTGGGACCATGTGCAGAACACACAGCTGCTGGCAATGTCTCTGTAAACCTGCTCAGTCATGAGGCAGTCTGACAGGCGACACATGCTAAAGACATATGCATAGTTACACACTTGCATTGCTACAGCCGACACCGCTATTTACGCACACAATGCTACACAACTGTGCATAGTTCACAACACTTGCATTGCTAACCACACACGATATATAACGCAACACATTGTCTTAACACACATATGATAGTTACACACACTTGCATTGCTACACACACACACACGCATATATACGCGCACACATGCTACACACACATATGCATAGTTACACACTTGCATTGCTAGCACACCACAATCCGATATAGTAGAATAAACATGCTACACACACATATGCATAGTTACACACACTTGCATTGCTACACATATTCATACTCTCACCATGCCTCTCATATGACCCAAGCAATTTCCATCTTGTAAAGCTACACCAGTAATGCGCCTGTCTAAGTCCGTGCCTTTAAGGCGCTAATTACACTGCCCCCCCCCCTCAGCTCTATTCCTGCAAGTTGGTGCCACGACATCATAATCATAGTCCAAACTGTGTCTTGACAGAATCGCAACATCAGAATGCACTGTGGCGCACTCTCATTCTAAACTGAAATCCCACCGCTGAAGTCTAGAACCAGCACAGACATATTCTAGAACCTCCAACTGTATTCTAGAACCTCCAGCCGTATTCTAGAACCTCCAGCCGCATTCTAGAACCTCCAGCCGTATTCTAGAACCTCCAGCCGCATTCTAGAACCTCAAGCTGTATTCTGGAACCTCCAGCTGTGTTCTACAACCCTCCATAGCCATATTTTAGAACCTCCGGTCGTATTCCAGAATCTCCAGCCATGTTTTAGAACCTCCAGCCATGTCCTACAACCTCCACAGCCATATTCTAAAACCTCCACAGCAGTATTCTAAAACCTCCGGTCATATTCTAGAACCTCCGGCCGTATTCTAGAACTTCCAGCCATATTCCAGAACCTCCACAGAAGTATTCTAAAACTACAAAGGTTTTTTTTTTTTTAAGAGCTACTTCGCCGATATGTTTGTGTATTTTGGGACCAGGCTCTATGTGTGGTTAGCAACAAAACAAATCTGCTGTTCACTTTCTCATTCAGTAGTTAGTTAGCGGGGCTTTTCCCCTGTGTGTCTGGACTGCACAAATAGCAAGAGGGGGAAGGTATGTGTGAGATTGTGTGTGTGAGCAGCTGTGTGTAATTGTGTGTGTTGTGTGTGTTATGTAGTGTGAGTGTGATTGGTGTATAATGGGTGTTTGTGTTTGTGCTTGTGTGTGGTGTGTGTGTGTGTGTGTGTGTAGTGTGTGTTGTGTGTGTGGTGTGTGTGTGTGTGTGTGGGTGTGGTGGGCGTCTCCATAAGTCAGCCTGAAGCCTCATTCAGTGGCCTCTCCAATGCACACTGGCACATCAAGTAATCATTTTAGTTGTAAACATATCTCTTTCTCCTCTCTTCTCTTCCTCTGCTCTCCCTTCCTTTTTCCTCGTGTCCTTCTCCTCCTTTCTCTCTCTCCCTACTGTCTCTCTCCTCCTTTCTCATTCTCCTCTCCCTCCTTTCCCCTCTCTCTTTTTCTTCTCTTCCCTGTCCCTCTCTCCATCCCTTTCTCTCTCTCCCTCCCTTTCTCTCCTGCTCCCCTCCCTCTCTCACTTTGTTTTTCTCTCCACTAGCTACCTCTTCAACTAGAGTCTCTAAACGCTCTCTTTTTTCCACTCTCTCACTTTCTCTCCATCCCTACTTGTCTCTGTCTCCCTCTCTTTCTCCCAGAGACTCTCTCCTCAAACTCGCTCTATATCTCTCTATCAATCTCCTTGGCTTTCGCTACCCATCCACACCTCTCTCTCTCTCATACGATCTCTGAGTAATAGATCAGCGATGACAGGTTTATTAGCATATCATAAAGCTTAATGAACGGAGAGGTACGGAATACCAACGTTGCTAACTGTTTAATGGAAATCTGTGTGTATGTTTGTGTGTGTGTGTGTGTGTGTGTGTGTGTGTGTGTGTGTGTGTGTGTGTGTGTGTGTGTGGGTGAGTGTTCGGGGCTCTTATCAGGGAACGCAGACCCGAACGTGAAGTAGTTTGGCGAGAAGGAAAAGAGGGAAGGCGAGAGATGGAGGGATAACGGACTGCAGGGGCGAGAAGATGAGGGAACGTAACGTCGGGAAAGTAGCGGAAACGGGGGGGACGAATTGGAAGGTTGAGGAATGGCGTTGGAGAGATAGAAAATGAAACAAGGAGAGAAGACGAGTATGGAGGACGAAATGAAGTCTCCTCCACAATTCTTTTCTCTTTCCTCAACAGAATTAGAAGGTTATTCGCCATGTTGACATTACATATTAACCTTTCTTTTAACACTTCACCGCTGCCAAACCTGCACCGTCATAAAACCACGGAAGTTCGTAGGCCTTAATCTGCGAATCGCAACTGCATTCATTTACACATAAATTTAGAGGATTCGATTTAAAATCCTTCAAGTTTGGATTTTAATAATCTCAATTCTTCTTCGACGGTGAACTAAAATACCTTTGTTGTAGATCTAGTACTCACCGAAACGTTTTTCCCGGTGGCCTACGGGATAAGGTGGTGGTTTTAATCTCGCAGGTGAATGTTCCGTGACTGCTGCGCGAGGGAGCGCTCATCTATTTAAGCGCGGGAATGTAATTGCATGCGCGCAGTAGACGCACCTGAGGCGTATTCTTCTTCATAATTTACACAGGCCTAGTCAACTGTAGGGGAATTTTATTCTAAACTGCCAGTTCATAACGGCTTTAAAGGCGAAACCGCTGACAAGATGCTTTTATCGTAATTAAAATCAAAGAGTTTATATTTTCGAGAGTCGTGCTGCCTCGTGCTTCTTCGTTGAGATTCAGCACACTTGCACTACAACAAGGCCTTGAAAAACGACACAACAGAACTTTGCCGCCGAGCAATCATGTACCAAACCGTGAGCGAAATAAGCTTCTTTTCTCTACTCCCTTCCGTTTTAACGGCACTGTTGAGCACAAACGGGGTTTAGAATCAAACACAACCGCAGCGGCGCGAGGCAGGGGATAGAGATTAAGGTGCGGCTGTAGGCAGGTGCGCGGGGAGCGGGAGAGAATGACGGTATGGTCCACGAGGGGAGGGAGCGACGAGAAAAGAAGAGGATAATGAATTAAAAGGACAAGTGGCGGAGGCAGAAGGGGAAAGGAAAAGGGGGAGGGCGAGAGGGGAGATTGATAGAGACAGAGAAAGGAAGAGATTAAAGGAAGAACCTTGCCAGAACAAGAGGGCGGGAAACACAAAAAGAGAGAGAGAGAGAGAGAGAGAGAGAGAGAGAGAGAGAGAAGGGAGTATGAGACGGAGAGAGAGAGAGAGAGAAAGAGAGAGAGTATGAGACGGGGAGAGAGAGAGAGAGAGAGAAAGAGAGAGAGTATGAGACGGGGAGAGAGAGAGAGAGAGAAAGAGAGAGAGTATGAGACGGGGAGAGAGAAGAGAGAGAGAGAGAGAGAGAGAGGAGGTGGAGGAGCGAAAGAGAGCGGGAGACAGACGGAGAGAGTGAGAAAGAGAGAGATATATGAGGAGGCCACGTCGGATAGTGATGGAGAAAGATGGAGGAATGAACAGGGAGGGCGGCGGTGGATGCGATGGGGAGGACGTGCGGATGAAGAGATATTGAGATGTGACAGTTTTCGCAGCCACAGCTGCCAGAGGAAACAGATAGAAAGAGAGATTATGGAGGGAAATCGAAAGAAAGAAAGCAGGGAAAGGAGGGAGTGGGAGCGAAAAGTAGAGCACATAAAAGCTGAGGGAACGAGGGGAACAGACAGCGAAAACTGAGGGATAGACAGATAAAGGGAGTGAATGCGAGAATGATGAGGGGTGGAGAGAAAGTGAGCGAAAGAAAAGAGTTGGAGAAACATTTCAAATGGAGAGAGAAACGGAGAGAGATAGGGGGAGAAGTATTATTCACACTATGCAGTGACGATTTGAATGCACAGTGTGTGTGTGTGTGTGTGTGTATCTAAATGGCATGCACACACAAATGTATGCACATGCGTGTATGCATGCATAGTGGTCTGTCTGTGTGTGCTTTGCGGTTGTTTGCACTTCAAGTTCCAATAAAGCTTTTGAAATTTGAATGAATTGAGAGGGAAAGAGAGAGCGGGAGAGAAGAGAGACATGTGTGGATGTGAGGAGAGAAAGAAGGAAAAAGACAAACAGAGATAGAGACAGAGAGGGGAGAAAGACAGAAAAGGAGGGGGAAAAGATATGTGTGGATGTGAGGTGAGAAATAAACATGGAGAGAGAGAGAGAGAGAGAGAGGGAGGCAGGGAGGAAGGGTGATGGAGAAGGAGGGAGGGAGGGAGGGAGGGAGAAAGGAAGGGAGAGAGGGAGGGGGGGGAGAGAGAGAGCGAGAGAGAGAAAGAGAGAGGGAGGGATAGAAAATAGAGAGAAAGAAAGAAAGAAAGAAGGGAGAGGGAGGGAGAGACAGAGAGAGAGGGAGAGACAGAGGCAGAGAGAGAGAGAGGGAGAGACAGAGAGAGAGAGAGAAAGAGAGAGAGGGAGAGACAGAGAGAGGGAGAGGGAGAGGGAGGGAGAGACAGAGAGAGAGGGAGAGACACAGAGAGAGACAGAGGGAGAGGGAGAGGGAGGGAGAGACAGAGAGAGACAGAGGGAGAGACAGAGAGAGGGAGAGGGAGGGAGAGAGAGGGAGAGACAGAGAGAGAGAGACAGAGACAGAGAGACAGAGAGAGACAGAGAGAGAGGGAGAGGGAGGGAGGGAGCGAGATGTTTGTCCTCTGGTTGTTCTCTTCCAGGCAGGATAAAGATATGTGGGCGGCCAGCAGCATTTACCAGCACTAACACTGTTTATGTGTGTGTGTGTGTGTGTGTGTGTGTGTATATGTGTGTGTGCATGCCTGTGTGTGTGCATGTGTGTGTATGTGTGCCTGTGTGCGTGCATGCGTGTGTGCGCGCGCCCGCATTCAACCCTTCCCATCAGTCAGCCACCAATAAGATTACATAACAGCCATCAAAGTAGAATTAACCATGGTTACCAAACAGCTAGCGTTGCAGCCTCAGTGACACAGAACAGATTGTGTTTTTGTGTTCGCTTGCATAATACAGGCTGACACCTATCGATCGAACAGAAACCTAGGAGAAGGTTTTAGCGACGCAGGCCACAAGGTAAAGAGGCTGTAAGCTGTCCGTGTCAGACAGCGAGAGGAGAGCTATTCTCTGTTCGATGATACAAAACCATCCAATCACAAACGGTTTACTTGCAGCTCAGTTGGGATGATTGAGTCATTTGGAGGTGCGTGCGTACGTGTGTTTGCGTATGTGTGTGTTTGCGTACGTGTGTTTGCGTACGTGTGTTTGCGTATGTGTGTGTTTGGGTATGTGTTTGCGTATGTGTGTGTTTGGGTATGTGTGTGTTTGGGTATGTGTGTTTGTGTGTGTGTTTGCGTATGTGTGTGTTTGTGTGTGTGTGTTTGGGTATGTGTGTGTTTGGGTATGTGTGTGTTTGTGTGTGTGTTTGGGTATGTAGAACTAAAATCTGTGATGTGTGCATGTGTTTGTGTGTGTGTGCATTTGGATATGTGGGACTGAAATCTGTGACTGAGATGACATTTTAAGATGTGTGCGCGCTTGTGTATGTGTACGTGTGACTGCGTGCATACGTATAAACATACATGTTCACACGTAAGAGTCTGAATGATTTATTCTTCGTGTTCGCAAGTGTAACACGCGGCCCATTCTGAGCAATGAAACTCTAGCAACACAGCTACTCTAGCAGACAGGGAAAAAGGACACGTTAATTAAAACACGGACATGACAAATGTTTCGGGAGGAGGGGAGGATTAAGCGTGTGCATGTGTGCATACGTGCACGTTATCCGTGTTTTCCTGAAGGGAGTCTGAACAGTGGCAGATCCCTGCTGTGAGACAGAGACTGTGAGAGAGACAGAGACTCAGAGAGAGACAGAGACTGTGAGAGAGACAGAGACTGTGAGAGAGACAGAGACAGACAGAGACAAAGACTCAGACAGAGACAGAGACACTGAGAGAGACAGAGACGCAGAGACAAACAGAGACAGACAGAGACAAAGACTCTGACAGAGACAAAGACTCTGACAGAGACAAAGACTCTGACAGAGACAGAGACTCTGAGAGAGACAGAGACTCTGAGAGAGACAGAGACTCTGAGAGAGACAGAGACGCAGAGACAGACAGAGACAAAGACTCAGACAGAGACAAAGACTCAGACAGAGACAGAGACTCTGACAGAGACAAAGACTCTGACAGAGACAAAGACTCTGACAGAGACAAAGACTCTGAGAGAGACAGAGACAGAGAGACAGAGTCAGACAGAGACATAGACTCAGACAGAGACATAGACTCTGAGAGAGAGTCTGAGAGACACAGAGACTCTGAGAGAGACAGAGACGCAAAGACAGACAGAGACAGAGACTCAGACAGAGACAGAGACTCTGACAGAGACAGAGACTCAGAGACAGACAGAGACAGACAGAGGCAAAGACTCAGAGAGAGACTTAGAGAGATGGAGGGCACGGCAGGAGACTATTTCTGGTTCTGAACAAAGACATTGAGGCACAGGAGACAGAGGGGTATTGGGTCACATCCCAACCCTGTCACGCAGGTTCTGTCGCACACCAGACTAACATACTATCAAACGGAGATACACACACGCCAGAGACACACACCCTCTCTCACACATCAGACACACATGCTCTCAAACATACACATGCTTGAGAAACACGCACCACACACACACACACACACACACACACAGACAGACACACACCAAGTGATAGACTGAGCTAAATTAGGTAGCGCCACACAAAGCTAATTCTCCAGCTTATGAACTGCTCTGCATCTGCTGCTGTCCCTTGAACTAGGCTAAACTCAGACCTGACTGGCCTGAATACCAGCGACTCAACCATCCCCTTTCTCTGAACCCCTCACACACACACACACACACACACACACACACACACACACA
>BROE01000001.1:13934238-13952181 GCA_036571765.1 Plecoglossus altivelis
TGCAGAAACACGCACACACACACACACACACACAACACACACCACAACATCAAACACACACAATGAAACTAGCTAAAATTAGGTAGCGCCACACAAAGCTAATTCTCCAGCTTATGAACTGCTCTGCATCTGCTGCTGTCCCTTGAACTAGGCTAAACTCAGACCTGACTGGCCTGAATACCAGCGACATCCAACCATCCCCTTTCTTCTAACCCCTCACACACACACACCACACACACACACACACAACACAATACACCACACACACATCACTCACCACTCACACACACACACAACCACACAGCCTCACACACACACACACACATCACCACACCCTCACACCCAACACACACAACAGCACACACAACAGCCCCTCACACACACCACACAAGACACAGACACACAACACACACAGCCTCACACACACACACCCACACACACACACACACACACACAGAATACCAGTAACTCTAACCGTCCTTGCCCATGACGTCATCACACATCGTCCATGACGTCATCACACATCGCCCACGACGTCATCACACATCGTCCACGACGTCATCACACATCGTCCATGACGTCATCACACATCGTCCGTCACCCTATAGATTGTGCACTGAACAAAACAACTTACATTCCCTGTGTTCCTATGAAACATTCCTGCAATCCTTTATTTCAGTTCACGAATCACGATAAAACGATTCACTTTGGCGTTTGTTACTGTTCACAGTATGCCTACCTGTAAGATTTACGTATTACCTTTGGTTAACAAAGATTTGATGGTGAAAAATCGTCTTCTTAACAGCGCTATGTCTAGCTATAAAAACAAAGTAGAGTATTGATGCTATGCCAGGCCAGAAAATGGATCTTTTTCTTTCATTTGATAGAATAGTCTATCTGTGTAATCTGGCTTTCGTTTATCTCATCCTCACTGCCAAAGTCAGAGCCATTTGCTTCAGGTCCGTCCCACTTAACAGCTGTGCCTGCTAGCTTTTGTTTTTATCTGTGTGTGACTGTGTGTGTGTGTGTGACTGTCTGTGTCTGTGTGTGTGTGTGTGTGTGACTGTGTGTGTGACTGTGTGTATGTGGCTGTCTGTGTCTGTGTGTGTGACTGTCTGTGTGTGTGGCTGTGTGTATGTGGCTGTCTGTGTCTGTGTGTGTGACTGTGTGTATGTGGCTGTCTGTGTGCGTGTGTGTGACTGTGTGTATGTGACTGTCTGTGTCTGTGTGTGTGTGTGACTGTCTGTGTCTGTGTGTGTGACTGTGTGTATGTGGCTGTCTGTGTCTGTGTGTGTGACTGTGTGTATGTGACCGTCTGTGTGTGTGACTGTGTGTAAATGACTGTCTGTGTGTTGCTGTCTGTGTGTGTGTGTGTGTGACTGACTGACTGTGTGCGTGTGACCGTGTGTGTGACTGTGTGTGCAACTGTGTGTCTGTCTGTGTGACTGTGTCTGTGTGACTGTGTGTGTGTGTGTGTGTGTGTGTGTGTGTACTTGCGGCTGCATGTTCGTGGGCGAGTTTGTTTCCAAGGGTGTGTCTGCAGGTCTGTGTGCGTCTGTGTCTCTGAGCGCGTGTGTGTAGGCGTGTGCGAGCGTGTGTGACAGATACAAATGGCAGCTAATTGGATGTGCTTCAGGATTAATCTAGTGTCTGTCTAACCTTTCGCATCGCCATGGTGACGTCCTCAAGACCTGTAACGCCTCATAAACCCCAGCGTCATGCATGTCTGCGTGTGCACCTGTGTGCGTGTGCACCTGTGCGCGCGCACACCACCGCATGTGCGTTCAAGCATGCAAATGTGTGTGTGTGTGTGTGTGTATGCCTGTGAGTGCATGAATGAGTGTGTGTGTGTTGCCATGGACGGATGAAGCATGAAATATGTGGGACAGCTAAAGGCCGTCTGTCTTTGTGAGAAGCCCTGGTGACACAGCTAGATGCAGCAGTGTGTGTTGCGGGGCTAGTGATGCTAGTGGTGCTGGCGATGCTAATGGTGTTACTGGTGTTAGCAATGCTAGTAGTGCTAGGAATGCTAGTGGTGCTAGTGATGCGAGTGCTGTTAGCAATGCTAGTGATGCTAGTGGTGTTAGCGTGCTAGCGATGCTAGCGCGTCCCCCTCATCCCTTCAAGTTCAGGAGTGTCCTCTCCATTCTCATGCCAGCGCTCTGAGAGAAACTAGCTCTGAGAGAAACTAGCTCTGAGGGGAACTAGCTCTGAGAGGAACTAAACTAGCTCTGAGAGAAACTAAACTAGCTCTGAGGGGAACTAGCTCTGAGAGGAACTAAACTAGCTCTGAGAGAAACTAAACTAGCTCTGAGGGGAACTAGCTCTGAGAGGAACTAAACTAGCTCTGAGAGAAACTAAACTAGCTCTGAGAGAAACTAAACTAGCTCTGAGAGGAACTAAACTAGCTCTGAGAGAAACTAAACTAGCTCTGAGAGAAACTAAACTAGCTCTGAGAGAAACTAACTCTGAGAGAAACTAGCTCTGAGAGGAACTAGCTCTGAGAGGAACTAAACTAGCTCTGAGAGGAACTAAACTAGCTCTGAGAGAAACTAAACTAGCTCTGAGAGGAACTAGCTCTGAGAGAAACTAGCTCTGAGAGGAACTAGCTCTGAGAGGAACTAAACTAGCTCTGAGAGAAACTAGCTCTGAGAGGAACTAGCTCTGAGAGAAACTAAACTAGCTCTGAGAGGAACTAGCTCTGAGAGGAACTAGCTCTGAGAGGAACTAAACTAGCTCTGAGAGGAACTAAACTAGCTCTGAGAGAAACTAAACTAGCTCTGAGAGAAACTAAACTAGCTCTGAGAGGAACTAGCTCTGAGAGGAACTAAACTAGCTCTGAGAGGAACTAAACTAGCTCTGAGAGAAACTAAACTAGCTCTGAGAGGAACTAAACTAGCTCTGAGAGGAACTAAACTAGCTCTGAGAGAAACTAAACTAGTTTGAGAGGAACTAGCTCTAAGAAGAACTAGCTCTGAGGGAACCGAAGTCTAAAGGAACCGTGGAATGAGAACGTCAGTCTGTTCTGACCGCGTTCTTCGCTCCTTGTTGTTGTTTTCTGGCGAAACAGACCAAGATCAGAAGGAGAGATCGACATGCAGCGACAGTCTGTCTTCTGGTGTGATCCCACCTGGTACAGTCACCAAGAAAGAAGCCTGCAGGCGGCCATATTGACATGTAGAAATAAAACAGTGAGATTTCAACTGCACTACAGAGTTTCACCGTATGGTAGATTGCAGATCATTACCATATTTTGTATTTAAGGGTCGCTGTTAGAACATGGAAACATCAACTGTTGGCTGTTTGTTCTCTGGGGTTTTGCAGAGCTCAATGGTAAGAAAACCTGCCAAACATCTGAACAGATTGAGCAATTATGAACAACTGAATGGGTGAATGGTTAGAAATGGCCATATTGTAATTATTAAAGGGGAGTGGTTGTTGTTTGTGCTGTGTGTCCGCATTTTGACTGCAGATCAAGAGATTACAAGGATCAAATCCCCCCGCAATTTGTTTAGGATTAAAGTTTCTGCAAACTGAATACATCTTTATATTTATTGTTTATTTAACGAGAGCTGTGATATGTTAAAGGATAAAACATGATGAGATGAATGGATGGATGAGAGATGAATGGATGGATGAGGAGGATGAGAGGGATGGATGGATGAGGGATGAATGATGAAGAGAGATGCCATGGATGGGGGAGGGACGATGGATGAGGTTGGATGGATGATGAGGATGAATGGATGCGACTGATGGATGAGTGGATGGATTGATGAGATGAATGGATGGATGAGAGATGAATGGATGGATGAAGGATGGATGGATGGATGAGGGATGAATGGATGGATGAATAAAGGAGGAGGAGGGATGACAGGATGAAGGAGAAGATGAATGGATGGGGAGATGATGAATGGATGGATGAGATGAACTGGATGGATGAGCAGATGAATGGCGGGAAAAAGTGGAAAAATGAGAGATGAATGGATGGATGAAGAGAGTGAATTGGCTGGGATGAGAGATGAATGGATGGATGAGAGATGAATGGATGGATGAGAGATGAAGAACCCTACTTCCCTCTTCATGCTTCATGTCCTCTGTCTTGTGAGAACATCGATCAGATTTGGACAATGAGAGTGTGTCTCTGTAGTCTGTGAGTGTGTGTGAGTGTGTGAGTGAGTGTGTGTGAGTGTGTGAGTGAGTGTGTGTGTGTGTGAGTGTGAGTGAGTGTGTGTGAGTGTGTGAGTATGTGTGAGTGTGTGAGTGAGTGTGTGTGAGTGTGAGAGTGTGTATGTGTGTGTATGTGTGTGTCTGTGTGAGAGTGTGTGTGTGTGTGTGTTATCTCTGAGAGTGTTGTTGGGGAGCAGTGAGCTGGACAACCCTGCTGTACCTAATCGAACTTGAGAGCGTGACGCCCTGATTAAAAACCCCTGAGAGAACTCTCTCTCTCACACACACACACACACACACACACACACACACACACACACACACACAGAGACACCACACTCGCACACTCACACACACACACACACACCACATAAGCACAAACACACACAGAGACATCACACTTGCACGCACACACACATACATTCACAGACACACACACGGAGACACCACACTCGCATACACACACACACATTCACAGACACACACTCACACACACACAGACGCGCGCGCACACACACACACACACACACACAAACCCTCTCCTCCAATCATTCTCTCCTTCCAAGACAACAAAAATAAAAGTATCTTTCTTTTCCAAAAACACAAACTGAAAAAATTCAACTGCGTACAAATATTTCAGATGAAAACGTACATTCCGTCCCACACAGATGTATAGCGTGTGTCTCCAGGGGAAACTGAATTAATTTAGCATAATGTGCACTAGGCTGCATGGAGCCGGAGGGAAGGCAGATGTATAAAATCATTACCCAAGCTTCACTCCTACACACACGCACACACACGCACGCACACGCACGCACACGCACGCACACGCACACACACGCACACACACGCACACATACGCACACACACGCACGCACGCACACGCACGCACACGCACGCACACGCACGCACACACACGCACACACGTATACGTACACGTGGGACACACATGGAGGTGACCGCTGGAAAATTTGGAATGAAGAATCCCTCTCTCTCTCAGCCCTTCACCTCGCCCTCTCGTTCGCCCCTTCATCCCCTCTTCAGCTGGAGATCGCCCGCGGTTACCGCAGCACACTGATGGAGAGGGAGAAGAGAGGAGGGAGAGGATTGTAATTAATTTTCTCACCTCTATCTAGACCTTGCATCCCTCCATCGCACCATCCCAGCTTGCCTCCATCCCTTCTCCTTCCCTCTCTCCACCCCCTCTCTATCCTGCAGCTTAGAGATCAGTCTAACATGAAGGCAAAGCTGTTAAAGTCCACCGACACACAGACCTCTTTCAGCATCCTCTCTCCACTTCCAACTGAACCTCGCTCGCCCATCCATCCATCCACCGACACACAGAGCTCCTTCAGCATCCTCTCTCCACCTCCGACTGAACCTCGCTCGCCCATCCATCCATCCACCGGCACACAGACCTCCTTCAGCATCCTCTCTCCACTTCCGACTGAACCTCACTCGCCCATTCATCCATCCACCCCCTCGTCTTAACATCCATCCATCCCATTGTCAGTCTGCACACGTGGACCATATGCATATGGAAAGGTTTACCTCAAGTTCCACTCTGCTCTACCTTCAGATCATGACTGCAAACACACACACATACACACACACACACACATACACACGTGCCAGAAACACACTCGCACATACATGCACTGTTCCTCAGTTCCATCCAGTTTTCTCTCCATCCTCTCCTTTCATTCAGAGCACCTGACCTGAGAAGCCAGAAGAGGCTCAAATGTTCTGTGTCAAGTTCTGGGCATCATTAGACAAGACAAAACCTCTGACCTCCTAGCTGTCCTGTGTTACATAACCAGGCCTACTTTCTCTCTAATATTTCCTAAATAAGACCACTTCCTGCTTCCTGTCCCACTTCCTGCTTCCTGTCCCACTTCCTGTCCTTGTCGTGTCTTTCACCTCCCAGGATGTCTGAGGGGCGCACTAATCACCTCAGAAGCCTGTCCCTCCCGCAGCCTCCTCTCACACACACACACACACACACACAACACCACACCACAACAGTCCACACACACTACACACAGTCACACACACAACACAGTCACAGACAGTCACACACACACACACAGTCACACACAGTCACACACACAGTCACACACAGTCACACACAGTCACACACACACAGTCACACACACACGTCACACACACACGCACAGTCACACACACAGTCACACACACTCATACACTCACACACACCCTGCAGCTCCTTCACTGGCAGTCTGACGCACACACACACGCATTCACACACATCACACATATATGGACACACATAGACACACACGCACGCACACATAGGCGCACACACACATATGGACACGCACACATAGACACACACATGTCATCTTTGTAGCCCAGATGACTGGGGGGCTCTCAAAGGGCCTGCTTATATAAAGAGGTCTGTAGAGGAGGGGGACTGGAGGGAACAAGGGCTTAAGGAGCATGACCAGGAGGATTGCAGGGAGGGAGGGAGGGAGAGGGGAGGGAGGGGCGGGAGAGGGAAGGGAGGGAGGGAATGGAAGGGAGCAGAGGGAGATGGAGGGAGGGGGGGAGAAAATGGATGAGGAGGAGGAGGGAGGGAGGTGGAGGAGGGAGGTCGGGTGAAGGGAAGGGATGGAGGGAGAGAGGGAAATGGAGGGAGGTAGGATGAAGAGAGGGAGGGGAGAGAGAGATGGAGGGAGAGAGGGAGATGGAGGGAGGGAGGATAAAGGGAGGGAGGGGGAGAGAGATATGGATAGATGGATGGAGGAAAAGCTTAGAGGGAGAAGACTCAAGAAAGTGGTGAAAGAGAAGAGAAATATACATGAGAGTGGAGAGAAAAAAGAGGGAAAATGAGCTGAAAGGTAGAGAGAAGAACAGAGATAAGGAGAGAGAGAGAGAGTGAGAGGAGAGACCTGAAGGAAGAGAGGGAGTGAAAGGTTCCTGGAATGAAGACGGAAGAATCAGGTTGTGAAAGAGAAATGAGGACGGGGACAGGGACGGGGGACGGGGGGACGGGGGGGAGTGGGGGAAGAGAGGGAGAGTGAGACCAGGGAAGGGGAGAGGAGGGTTGAGGGACTGAGTACAAATGAAGTGAAGGTCGTACAGGAGTGGAAGAACAGATGAGGGTGTGGAGACGAGGTGGAAGGTGGAAAGTGGGATGGAGGTGAGGAGAGAGGGAAGGATGAGGAGATGAGGAGAGAAGGGGAGGGAGAGGGAGAGGGGAAGGGGAGAGGGCGGGTGGAGAGAGAGAGGGGGGAGGAAGGGGAGGAAGGGAGAGGAGAGGGTGAGAAGGGAAGAAGGGGGTGAGGGTGAGAAGGAGAGAAGGAGGGGGGTGAGGGAGGGAGACAGAGGGGGGGGGTGGGTGAGGGGGAAAGGAAGGATGTGGGTGACATCGTGTTGACCCTCACGCTGTTTAATGTCCTCGTTTTCTCCTTCCTCTCTCCCCCTCCCGTCCCTCCATGCCCTCACTTGCTCCTCTGTCCCTCCATCTCTCTCCTCCCTCTTTCCCCCTCCCTCCTCCTGTCCTTGTCCTCCCGTCTCTTCTCCTCTCTCCCTCCATCTAGCTCACGTGGAGTCGGATTATTCCAGAAGGGTGCAGCTTATTAACTAGAGCTCCACTGCAAAAGAAACACACACAGACAATTAACAGTAGAGACACAACGGTAACGCATCAACAGTAGAGACACAACAGAGGGCTTGTGTAGAGCAGCTATGTGATTGTGTTACAACAAGTGTGTGTCCGTGTCTGTGTGTTATAAGTCGTCCTGAAACACGTCACAACAGGTGTGTGTGTTGTGATGTGTTGTGTTCATCCTTCGATGAAGAAAACTGATGAAGCATACTGGGCTGGGTGGAAACTGCAGTCTGACATTTACAGCCTGCTGCATTACGATGTTGGCCTTGAGTTTAATGTCTCATCATCCTTAGAGAGAGAGAGATACGGAGAGAGAGGGCGGGCGGGAGGGAGAGCGTGGGGGGGAGGGAGAGACAGAGAGAGAGGGAGTGAGAGAGACAGTAAGTGGGAGGGAGTTTGGAAGAGACAGAGAGAGAGAGAGAGAGAGAGAGGGAGAGAGCGGAAGTGAGGGAGGGAGGGAGAGGGGAGGAGGGAGAGAAAAGAGAGGGAGGAAAAAGAGAGGGGGAGGGGAAGAGAGAAAGCGGAGACAAGAGAGGAGAACAGGAGAGAGGGAGAGACAGAAAAAAAAAGATGAAAAAAAGAAAGTAGAGAGAGCAAGAGAGAGACGGAGAGAGGGATAAAGAGAGAACGGACTGTGAAGCCCGAGGTTGAGTGAGAGGGGTGAAAGAGGAGGAGAGAGAGAGAGAGTGAGTGAGGGAGACAGAGAGAGTGAGAGAGAGAGAGACCAGGTATAATGTTTGTGCTTCTCTGAGATATTCCATATGACAGAGACAGAGAGGTGTTGTCCTTGAGTTTGTGTGTGAGTGGGAGTGTGCACAGGCATGTGTGTGTGTGTGTGTGTGTTCATGTGTGTGTGTGTGTGTGTGTGTGTGTGTAGCGATGCACGGTCCATTTCTCCATTGTGCTGTTGGACGGCTGATAATAAGCCAATCAGAGCCTGGGATGTAGAGGGGTGACTGATGGAGAGAGTTATCTCCCAATGGGAAGGAGGCTGACAGGCGATATATGAGGCCTGCCGTGGGCCAGAGTGTGTGTGTGTGTGTGTGTGAGTGTGTGTGTCCAGCAGATGACGCCACAACAGAGCAAGCAAGCCTGAATACAGGGACACAGACACACACGGACACACACAGACACTAACAGACACACACAGACACACACAGTCACACTACAGACACACACAGACACGCACCGGCACACACAAACACACACGGGCACACGCAGACACAGACACACACACACACAGACACACACAGACACACACAGACACACACACACAGACACGCGCCCTAATGTTCAACCAATCGATATGTAATTTTTTTTTTTTACAAAAAGATCAACCATGTTCAATCTTTTAAAATAAAAATTGTCTGTCACTTGTGAAACCTGCTGCCTTGGCAGCCAGTATTAGTAGTAATCTAACTGGTTGCCTGTGACCTTATTGGCTGTCAGTGTTACAGCTAACCTTATTGGCTGTCAGAGTTACAGATAACCTTATTGGCTGTCAGTGTTACAGATAACCTTATTGGCTGTCAGTGTTACAGATAACCTTATTGGCTGTCAGAGTTACAGCTAACCTTATTGGCTGTCAGTGTTACAGCTAACCTTATTGGCTGTCAGAGTTACAGCTAACCTTATTGGCTGTCAGTGTTACAGCTAACCTTATTGGCTGTCAGAGTTACAGATAACCTTATTGGCTGTCAGAGTTACAGATAACCTTATTGGCTGTCAGTGTTACAGATAACCTTATTGGCTGTCAGAGTTACAGCTAACCTTATTGGCTGTCAGTGTTACAGCTAACCTTATTGGCTGTCAGTGTTACAGATAACCTTATTGGCTGTCAGTGTTACAGCTAACCTTATTGGCTGTCAGAGTTACAGCTAACCTTTTTGGCTGTCAGTGTTACAGCTAACCTTATTGGCTGTCAGAGTTACAGCTAACCTTATTGGCTGTCAGTGTTACAGCTAACCTTATTGGCTGTCAGTGTTACAGCTAACCTTATTGGCTGTCAGAGTTACAGCTAACCTTATTGGCTGTCAGAGTTACAGCTAACCTTATTGGCTGTCAGTGTTACAGCTAACCTTATTGGCTGTCAGTGTTACAGCTAACCTTATTGGCTGTCAGAGTTACAGCTAACCTTATTGGCTGTCAGTGTTACAGCTAACCTTATTGGCTGTGGTGGTGAGTTCTTCTGGGATAAGGATTGGGTGATGGCAGAGATTTTCTGTCTCTCTCCCCTCCCCTCCCCTCTCTCTCCCTCTTTCTCTCTCTCCTATCTCTCCCTCTCTCTTCCCTCTCTCCCTCTTTCTCTCTCCCCTCACAACCTCTTTACATCTCTCTACATCTGTCTCTCTACCTCTCTCTCTCTCCTCCCTCTCTACCTCTTACTTTCCTCTATCTCTCTCCCCTCTCTACCTCTCCCCCCTCTCTACATCTGTCTCTCTACCTCTCTACCTCTCCCCCTCTCTATCTCTCTTTCCCCTCTCTCTCCCCCCCCTCTCTCCCTTTATCTCCTTTGAGAGAGGCACAAAACTGATTGTCCATTATAATCATTAACAGGCTTTCAGCTTTGATCACCCTCTTATCTCCAACTGCAGGTGTTTGCACACACAGGCAAACGAATGCACGCACACACACACACTCCCTCAAGCACACACGTGTATTTTTCGAGCGCAGACACACACACACGCAAATCCCTCTCACTCACTAGATCAACAGTAAGCATTCGGCTGCTATCTTCATCTGAATTTACACAAACGAGCTTTTTGCATGTTTCTAAACATCAACAATATCCTCAATATAAACCAAACAGCAAAACATCGCAGTTGGATTGAGTCACAAGGCCTGACCACAGCAGCCAATGAGCATCCAGAACACAGAGTAGAATGGTGTGAGTCACAATGGGCCTGATGGACGCCCATGGAGACAGGAGAGTGAGCCGGCCTGAGGGGGGAGAATCACTGACGTGATTACAGGGTCGTATCCCTTCACCACTATAAATAGTACCCGGGCAGGATGAATGAAAACAGGCTGCAGTGGAACGTGTTGGATCCCAGATTGAGGCTCCTTGGTGGGCTTGATACTGGTGCCAGACTGCCTCCATCCTGGAGCTGCAGTGCTGTGTGTGTGTGTGTTTGTGTGGAGGCTGTCTGTGTTGTGTGCTTTTGTTAAGACTGTGTATGTTATTCTGTATGTCTGTGTGTGTGTATGTGTGTGGAAACTGTGTTCCCTTTGTGTGTGTGTGTGTTCCCTGTGTGTGTGTGTGTGTGTGTGTGTGTGTGTGTGTGTGTGTGTGTGTGTGTGTGTGTGGGCATGAAACTGTGTTCCAGCAATTAAAAGTAAAGTCCGACTGCAAAAGCAGAAGCAATATACCCATGCAGGCACATGCCTGATGTGGACAAACACACGATTTACAATCCATGACAATGGTGTCCAGCACACACACACACACACACAGACACACACACACACAGACACACACCTACACACACACACACCAGCCTGTCTGTGAGATCAGTCAGCTTGGTGTGCCTGCTGGAGTGAGATAAAGAAACGGTGTCTGCCCATTTGTCTGAGTGTTTGTGTGTGTGTGTGTATGTGTCTGTGTGTGTGTGTGTGTGTGTGTGCATGCGTGTGTGTGCATGTGTGTGCATGTGTGTGTGTGTGTGTCTGTCTGCATGTTTGTGTGTGTGTGTGCATGTGTGTGCATGTGTGTGTGCGTGTGTGCGTGTATGTGTGTGTCTGCACGTTTGTTTGTGTGTGTGTGTGTATGTGTGTGTATCTGTGTGTGTGTGTGTGTATCTGTGTGTGTGTGTGTGTGTGTGTCTTACAGAGGGATGTCCTTGTGGTCTGACCAGCAGCAGGATCCAGACTTCACACTGAAAAGGGTTCCATCTGCTCCTTCGGAGACCAGAGATCAGTTCCACCTAGAACTTCAGAGAACGTCTGAAACAGCTTTTGGATGCAGATCTTTAAGACAGGGGGTCATTAATTTTGTATAAACCATCAACTTCACAGGAAACCTCTACTACGCTGCTTGTAAACTTCCACAACTTTTTGTGTCCATGTGTGTCCATGTGTCTGTGTGTGTGAATATGTCTGTGTGTGTGTGTGTGTGTGTGTCTGTCCATGTGTGTCCATATGTGTGTGTGAGTGTGTGTCCATATGTCTGTGTCTGTGTGTGTGTGTGTCTGTCCATGTGTGTCCATATGTGTCTGTGTGTGTGAGTGTCTGTCCATGTGTGTTTGTGTGCGTGTCTAGCCACGTGTGTCCATGTGTCTGTGTGTGTCAGAGTGTGTGTGTCAGAGTGTGTGTGTCAGAGTGTGTGTGTGTGTCTGTCCATGTGTGTCCATGTGTGTGTGTGTGTGCGTGCATGCGTCAGTGTGTGTGTGTGCGTCAGTGTGTGTGTGTGTGCGTGTGTGTGCGTGCATGCGTCAGTGTGTGTGTGTGTGTGTGTGTGTGTGTCAGTGTGTGTGTGCGTCAGTGTGTGTGTGTGTTATCCTCCTTCCTTTGATCTTCTCTATTATCTGTTGCTGCCTGCGGGTCAAGTGTGCAGCTGTCAACCCTCCCCCTGAAACAAGCAGTCAGAGCTGAGGTTCCTGTTGAGTGCTGCTCCTCACGTCTTCCCTGTCACTACAAACACACCACTTATGTAAGGCGGGAGGGAGGGAGGGTGAGGGAAGGGAGGAGGGTTGGGGAGGGAGAGAAAGGGAGGAGTTGGCAAGAAGAGAGGGGGAGGGGGTGAGGCGGGGAGGAGGGAGGGAGTGGAGGGAGGAGGGACGGGGGGCGGAGAGGGAGGGAGGGGGAGTTTGCATAGCGGGAGGGCACAAAACAAGGAGAGGAGGGAGGGAGTTCTGGACAGAGGGAGGGAGTTTGGTGGCGAGGGAAGACACAAAAGACTGAGAGATATAAGAGGGAGGAGAGAGAGAACAGAGAAGGAATGAAAGGGAGGGAGGGAGAGACAATGGAGAGAGAGGAGAGGAATAGGGGGGAGAGAAGACAAGGGGAGAGAGAGAGGGAGAGAGAGAGAGTGAATGCGATAGGATAAATGGGAGGAAAGAAAGAGGACAGGGAGAAAGAGAGAGTGTGTGTGTGGTTGTGTGAGGTTGTTTGTGTGAGGTTGTTTGTGTGAGGTTGTTTGTGTGAGGTTGTTTGTGTGAGAGAGGTTGTGTGTGAGAGGAAAAAGACAGTGTTAAGAGGAGGAACAAATGGAGAAGGAGAAAGGGAGCGAAAATGAAAGAGAGAGAAGGACTAAGACGTCAAAACGATTCATTCCTTATGAGTCATTTCTTTTAGTCTGTATTTAGCATTTGGCTCTAAGCTACGTGGCTAATGCCATGTGAGGTTTTAGCTTCAAACTGGGATTATACTCCGATAGAGGAAAACGTCACAAAAAACATTCCCAACAGAAGAACCGTCTGAGAGACAGTTCCACGTAGAACCACACGGTTCTTTAGGATTTCACACGGAGCCCTGCCAAGGCCGGAGAGAAGAATTCAACATGACCTTGCACATTGCCAAGGGGAGAAATGAACTCCATTTCCCATGAGCCTTAGCAGCTCTCTGGGCTGCTCCTCTGTCCCTTTTGGAGTCTGTCTGACTGTAGATGTAGTCCACGTAGACTGGCTAGTACAGGATCTACGTGAGGATGAGGTTAGACTGCATGTAGAAACACATCCTAGCTGGTATGGTTGTGTCAGTGATGTCACTCTCTATTGGGTCTCTCTATCTAGCCTCTCTCTCTCCTTTTTGCTCTCTATCTATGTCTCTCTTCTCTTTTATTCTCTCTCCTCTCTTTTCTCTGTCTTTATCTCTCTCTCTGGCCTCTTTCCTCTCCTCTCTATATGTTCTCGCTCCTGCTCAGTTTCTCTCCCACCCTCTCTTTCTTCTCTCAATGTTTCTCTCTGTTCTCTCTTCTCGCATCTTCTGTCTCCCTCTCTAATTGTCTTTCCATCTCTCTCCTTTCTCTCCTCTCTAATGTCTCCCATTCTCTCTCCCTCTGTCTCCCCATTCCTCCCTCTCTATGTCTCTCCTCTCTCTCCCTCTCTATGTCTTTCTCTCTCTCACACACACGCTGTCTCACACGCTGTCACACACGCTGACACACACAGAGACTCTCTGTCTTTTCTCTCACCTCTCTCTCCTCTCTTCTGTTGTGCCGGATGATGTGAGCTCAGGGATGAGTCTTGGATGAGTGTTCTGGCGTCCCTGTCTAAGTGCTTTCACAGAGCGCTGGACGTGACAAGCTGCCCTCAAATAGCTGTAATTATCTACAATCAGACGACCAGCCAGGGGCAGCAACAGCTGCCTGGGCTCTCCTCTCTCTCTCTCTCTCTCTCTCCACACACACACACACACAGTCACATATGTACACTCACACACACACACAGTCACGCACACACACACAGTCACATATGTATTCACCACATACAGCAGTCACAGTACCGTCAGTCGCGAACCACACACCATCCACCAGTCACATATGTACACTCACACACACACACAGTCGCGCGCACACACACACACACACAGTAACAAGAGAAAGAGAGGGAAAAGGATGGGGAGGATGATGAAATAAAAGGAGGGAGAGAGAGAGTGGTAGAGAAAGAGAAGAGTTGCAGAGAAGGAGGGAGAGACAAAGAGAGAAGGGGGGAGGGGGGGGAGAGGCGAGAGCCTGGAGAGGAGAGAGAGTTCAATCAGAGACAACTACAGAATGAAAGATCACTATAATGAGATCACAAACGAGATAGCAGAGACCCATATGAATACTAAAGTGTTCTGCCAGACTTCCAGGAGATAACAGGCCTGTCTTATAGCTCCTCTCCCTGCTCACCCCACCTCCGCTGCCAGCCAGCCCATCACAACCCCAAATACTCACTTCTCATCCCGGAGACGTTCCCCCAAAGTTCTGGTTCCCTGAGTTCTGTTCAAGGCGGCTCGCTATGAGAAACGTACAATTATATACATGTACTTGTTCATGTCAGCACACACACGCATACATGCAGAGTACGCACGCTCACACACACACACATACATGCACACGCACGCACGCATACACTCACACTCACTCGCTCGCACGCACACTCGTACGCACTCACACAACACAGACGTACATACACACACGTACGCACTCATAAACACACTCACACAAACATGGTACACACACACACATGCAGAGTAAGTACGTTCACACACACACACACACACACACACTTCATTAGCAGCAGTGGCAGAAGCAATATCAAAGTGAGAAGAGGAGTCTGTCGGGGAGGATAGAGAGAGGGGAGAGAGAGAGAGAGAGAGGAGGAGGAGAGAGAGAAGAGAAGGAGAGAGAGAGAGAGAGGAGGAGAGAGTCATGAGAGAGAGAGGAGAGAGGGAGGAGAAGAGAGAGAGAGCGACAGAGGGAGAGAGAGAGGGAGAGAGAGAGAGAGAAGAAGGAGAGGGAAGGAGAGAGAGGGAGAGAGAGAGAGAGAGAGAGAGAGAGAGAGGGATAAGATGAAGAGAGAGGGATAGAGAGAGAGAGAGGTGGGGGAGAGAGAGAGAGGAGAGAAGAGAGGGACAGAAGAGGAGGAGGAGAGTAGAGAGGGGAGGGAGGAGCACAAAAGAACGAAGCAGAGAAAAAGAGAGAGTGATTTGTTGAACGAGAGGTGATCAAATGGGCAAGAGAAGAAGAGGAGGATAAGAAAATTAAAACATGAAACAAGCCAGGGTGAGGAGAGGTGGAGAGGAGGAGAGGAGAGGAGGAGAGGAGGAGAGAGGCGAGGAGGAGGACAGGAGAGGAGGAGAAGAGAGAGGATGGAAACGAAAGGAGGAGAAAGGAGTGAAGAGGAGGGAGGAGTGAAGAGAGGGGAGAAGAGGAGTGGAGAGGAGAGGAGAGAGGAGAGAAGTGGAGGAGGAGAAAAGAGGAATGGAGGAAAGAGGAGAAATGTTTGTGTGTCAGCGAGAGAAAAAATTCTTAAACAAAAGGAGGTTGATTGCTTGTCCAAAGCCTGTGCATGTGGCTGTGTGTGTGTACGTGTGGTTGTGTGCGTGTGGCTGTGTATGTGTGTGTATGCGGGTGTGCATGTGGGTGTGTTTGTGTGTGTGTGTGTGTGTGTGTGTGCACGTGTTTGCAACCTGTCCCCTCCATGTCCAGAATGAATGATTACAATAGACACACTGTCTCTTTTGTGCAGCTCAAGAACATGTGAATAATTAAACTGTGACAACAAAGAAATAGTTAAAATATGCATGTCTGTGTGCACCGGAGAGAGAGAGAGGGAAGGATACTGGGGAGAGAGATGTTGTGTGTGTGTGTGTAATCATCATGTGATGTGATGATGTGTCATGTGATTAGCTGTGTGTTGTGATGTAAGGTTTAAGTGTGTGTAGTCTTTGTGGTATATAAGCTGAGGACTTGAAAAGACAGGCTCTTATGCAACTGTTTGTGTTGCTAGTGAAGCATGATGTGTGTGTGGGCTTGTGTGATGAGCTGTGTGTGTGTGCTTGTCGTGTCCTGTAGGCAGAAAAGACAGCCACATCTCTTATCTCTGACTTCTTCACATCAAACACCTCCAATACTATTGTTGAATAACAAACCCATATCTCTCTCTTCAATCCCCTGTCCGCTCTCCTGCTCTCTCTACCTCTCCACTCTCTCTCTCATCTCTCCCTCTCTCCTCTCTCTCCCTCTACTCCTCTAACTCCTCTCCCTCTCTCCCCCACCCCCCCCCCTCATCTCTCTACTCCCTCTACTCTCCCTCTCTCCCCCCCTCCTTCTCTCTCTCCCTCTCCTCCTCTCTCCCTCTCCTCCCCCCTCTCTCTCTCTTCTCTCATACCCTCTCTTCTCACCCTCTCTCTCTACTCTCTCTCTCTCTCTCCCTCTCTCTCTCTCTCTCTCCCTCTCTGTCCTGTATAGGGATGAACATGTCCAGATTGAAGCAAATACATGTTAACATGTACATGCTCTACATACAGGGATGTATAACGTCTCTCTGTTTCTCCGTCTCTGTCTGTCTCTCTGTCTGTCTCTCCGTCTCTGTCTGTCTCTCTGTCTGTCTCTCCGTCTCTGTCTGTCTCTCTGTCTGCCTGTCTCTGTGTCCCTCTGTCTGTCTCTCTGTCTGTCTGTCTCTGTGTCTCTGTGTCTAAGTGTCTGTCTGTTATGGATATTATAATATTTTGGAACTTTTTTAGGATTTCTTTTTCTTCATATGTAAAAGAAAGACTGTAAAAGAAAATAAAGAAATAAAGAAAATCAAATCTTTTTATGAAAAGTTTCCAGACAATTTTGTCCTGAGGCCAAAAAATTCCAGGTGCAATATTAAGGCGGATAAATTCAAGACAGAAATGTTTTGGTAAAGTGATGTTTCTTTTCTATCATTTTTCAAGTCAATTTTCAAGACTTATTTTTGGCCTCAAATTGTTTCGCTTCCAATTTTGGAGACATTATGTGTATTTCTGAAATCTGTATATTTTCATTTTATTTTATTTTATTTTGGGGATTTGAATTTCACTGAACTTCATAGCCTTGACATTTTGAAGCAGAATGTTTTTTACATTTTAAATTCATATTTTAATCTTAAACGTGGACTCAAAACCAACAAATACAATGGTGTTTACATTACAATATTAAGTATTCAAATCTTTTTAAAATTCAAAGCAACTGATTTGCGTCCACAGTCTGCTGTTTCTGCCTGCCTGCCTGCCTGCCTGCGTCTGTCAGTCAGTCAGTCAGTCAGTCAGTCTGTCAGTCTGTCAGTCTGTCAGTCTGTCAGTCTGTCAGTCTGTCAGTCTGTCAGTCTGTCAGTCTGCCTGCCTGCCTGCCTGTATATCTCCCTTCTCACATGCTCACATGAGTGACAGGTCTCATGTGATACAAATCAATCCTCAGCCAGTCTGACACGCTGAGATGAGCTATCGATCCTGTGACCAATCTGCACCAACCACACACACTCACACACACACACACACACACTCACTCACACACACACACTCAAACATCCACATGGGTACACACTCACAAACACACACATACATCCACATGGGCGCACACACACAGACAGACACACACACACACACACACACTCACTCACTCAAACATCCACATGGGTACACACACACACACACACTCAAACATCCACATGGGTACACACACACACACACACACA
>BROE01000001.1:13973157-13995182 GCA_036571765.1 Plecoglossus altivelis
GAAGAACACTGGTCTAAATTTATGTCAGCTAGGCCGCAGCATGCAGCATACAACATACCTCTACACAGGCACTCAGCTGCTGAAATATGAGCTGAGGAAAACACTGATAACTCACCTCAACAGCAGCCGTCTGGGGCAGGGGGGAGAGGGGAGGTGGGGGGAGGGCGAGAGGTGGGGGGAGGGAAGGTGGGAGGGAAGGAGGTGGGGAGGTGGGGAGGGAGGGTGGGGGGAGGGAGAGGTGGGCGAGGAGGGAGGGAGGGAAGGCAGGTTAGGGAGAAGGGGAGGGGGAGGGAGGGAGGTGGGGAGGAGAGGAGGTGGGGAGGGGGGAGGTTGGGAGGAGTGGGAGGAGGGCGATTAGGGAGGTGGGAGGAAGGGGGTGCTTGTCCATGCAACTGAACACTTATTCATTTTCTCTATTGGCCCCTAAGGATAGCCTTTCACACTTTAACACATCAACTCTACTCCACGTGCACACACGCACGTGCACACACACGCATGTGCACACACGCCCACAGCAAAGCAATTTTCTGATCTCCCTCGCTCTCCTTCCAGATATGTATGCTGCCAGGAGAATGAAAGAGGTTTGTTTATTTGTGATAATTGCATACTTCATCTCACTTGAAAAGATGTGTTGAAGGACATGTTTGCCAGCTGGTATTTCCCAGAGCTGTAAACTCCTTGTTTTTCCCCCAATAGGAGAGCCCTCCACCAGCCACACAGACCCCCCAGAGTGTACCCAGACAGACCAGTAACCCCCCCACCAGAAAGCAGTGGTGCATGCACACCACACACACACTCACACACACACACAACGCCCACACACAGCCAACACACACAACACACAAAAAAAACAAACCACACATGCACACACATGCAACACATACTAATGAGCAACACACTCCATGCAACACACACACATGCACACACACACACGCACACACGCACGCATGCATGCACACGGATGCACACACCTCCCACATCATTCTCTTTCTGTCTCTCATGTCAAAACAACCTCAGACTGATCATTGCTCTCTGACTCCCTGTCTGTCTCTGTCTCCCTCTCTATCTGTCTCCCTCTCTATCTGTCTCCCTCTCTATCTGTCACCCTCTCTCCCTGACTCTGTCACCCTCTCTCCCTGAATCTGTCACCTTCTCTCCCTGTCTCTCTCTCTGTCTCTCTCTGTCTCTCTCTCTGTCTCTCTCTCTGTCTCTCTTTCTGTCTCTCTTTCTGTCTCTCCCTCTGTCTCTCTTTCTGTCTCTCTTTCTGTCTCTCCCTCTCCGTCTCTCTCCCTCTCTATCTGTCTCTGTCACCCTCTCTCCCTGTCTCCCAGTGTCCCTGCGGAAGTCTCTGTCCATCCAGAACCTGAGTCAGATCGACACTCCCTGGGAGAATGTCACTCTGAACCGTTGCCTGTTTGTGGCCATCTCCATCCTGGTGCTCACCTCTGGTCTCCAGAGACTGCATGGTACACACACACACGCACACGCACACTTGCACACACACACTCGTACACTTGCACACACACACACACAGACACTCGACACACACACTCGCACACAAACACACACACGCACACTTGCACACACTCGCTCAAACACACACTTGCTCAAACACACACTTGCACACACAAACACACACACTTGCATGCAGGGTCACAGATTAGATCCACTGTGAGCTGGAGAAGCTCTGAGTCTGACCTGATATCTGTGTTGTCCTGCAGAGGTGGTGCGCGGGCGACGCGGAGCGGAGGAGGAGGTGGAGGAGGCGGGGCTAGCGGTGAGGCGCTCTGCCCTGAGAAACAGAGCGCCACCTGAGGTAGGAGACAAGAGAATCTTCTAGAAAATCACAGAAGTGAAATACAAGAAATGATGTAGAAAATAAACACAGAAAAGTCGATTCGATCTCAACCGGGAAAAGTCGTAGAATCTTCTGTGACCACTTCCTGTTTCCTGTGCAGCTAGAGACCCCCCTCTGGGAGGTGCTGTTCTCGTGGCTGCCGGACCTCAGCGACGATGACGGCAGCGCCCGGAGCGCTCGCTCGAAGAGGCGGGGCTCCGAGAAACCTCCTAGACGTCAGAGGAACAGAGCCGCCCCTGAGAAGAGGCTCACCAGAGAGGGGGGGGGCCGGCTGGCTGAGAGAAGAGCCAAGAGAGACAGGGATGAAGAGACCACAGCCAGGAAGAAAGGAAAACGAGCCAAAATGAGAGAAGAAGAAGAGGAGGAAGAGGAGGAGGAGGAAGAGGAGGAAGAAGAGGAGGAAGAGGAGGTTGTGATACCCAAGAAGAAGAAATCCAAAGGCGGTAAATCATGAGAATCTGTGGTGGGAACGAGAAGTTTCCTCTCAACTTTGAGGAAGGAGTTTAGAAGGACGTCTCAGAGAGTGATAGCTACAGAGTCTAGTTAGCTACATTACAAATCATAAGAACAGCCATCTGTAGTCCACATCCAGACCTTTCATTGGTTCAGTCAAAAACAGGTGACTGATTAGCCAATCCTGACGTGTTTCTGGTTACATTGATCCACCTGTCCTGGTGGATCAATCTGTCCAGGTTTTTTTTGTTTATTTTTGTGCTCAGATTACACTGTGAAGACAACAGCTATGCTATTTCATTCTGGGATTGATTATTTTGAAGAGGGTCTCAGATAGGATTTATGTGAATTTATTTGATGAATTAATACTTGAAACATCTGCACTGAGTCTGCTACACTAACCACAAGAGATGAATAAAGCTGTGAGTGTGACCATTACGAGCCACTTGTATTTCAACAAACCACAGAAGACAGGACATTTCCCCCAAATATTTGTTTCCAATCAATATTTAATTACAAAACAAAAGGAATCTTAAAATGCTTCTGGGTGAGCTTCTTCTACAACTGAATGTTTTGAAAAGTAGTTCTTAGTACAACAACAATGTCAAACTGCCTTTCCACCAGTATATATAAAAAAAGAAAAAAAAAAAAAAGACTGAAAATGGACCCGGATGAACAACTGTAGAAAAGGGCCTAGAAACATCCAGAGTTCAGAGACACTGCAGAGTGGACAGACAGACAGACAGCCAGGCAGGCAACCAGCCAGGCAGGCAACCAGCCAGGCAGGCAACCAGCCAGGCAGGCAACCAGCCAGGCAGGCAACCAGCCGGCCGGCCAGGCAGCCAGCCGGCCAGGCAGCCAACCAGCCCTCTGCAGCAGCACAAACAGTCCTCCATCGGGGGGCCGGAGCCAGGAGGGGCAGGGGGCGGAGCTGGGGCAGGGGGCGGAGCTGGGGCAGGGGGCGGGGCTGGGGCAGGGCAGTCAATGCATCAGTTGTTAAGAGGCATCCCGTGTCCATCAGAGGGGAGGGGTGGCCTCATCATGGGGGGCATGGGCATCTGGTGGTGCATCTGGGGACCCCCAGGGGTGCCCGGGGGCAGGGGGGGCATGTGCATCCCCCCTGGAGGAGGAGGGGGCATGGGATCATTGGGGGGGCGGGAGCCCATGCCGCTCATGAGAGGAGGGGGGCGCTTCACCCCCATGGGGGGCACAGGGCCACTGGATGGGGGGAGAGATTTCTCCATCTTGAAGTGGAACTGGAGGAAGAACTGGGGAGGAGGAGAAAGAGAGAGAGGGGGAGTAAGAGAGAGGGAGAGAGAGAGAGCGAGAGAGAGAGCAAGAGAGTGAAAGAGCGAGAGAGCGAGAGAAAGAGCGAGAGAGAGAGTGAGAGAAGGGGATTAAACAATGCGCAGGTGTTTCAACAGCGGTTAAAACACGAAGAAAATGGAGGGTGGCTGTAGTTCACCTCCCAACAGGAAGTGATGCATTTCATAGCAACGGTGGGTACCTGTTTGGTTTCTCTGTTCCAGTGAGTCCAGAAGCGAGATTCTGCTTTGTCGATCTCTCTGCTGGGCACCTGCACACACACAAGCATGGAGAGAGAGCACATGTATGACAATCGGCCATCTTGAATATGCACGCAAGGATCTTTTGCTGGGGCTATTGCGTTGAGATGTGTGGACACACGCACAGATAAACACACACACACACACAAATATAGAGACACACACACTCAGATACAGAACCACACACACCTTGAAGGCGATGGTCTCGTAGGGTTCTGCAGCCAGCAGCAGGTACTGCCAGCGGCGGTCTGGGGGCTCAATACGCTGCTCGTACGCAGACATGAAGCGATGCCTGGGGCCGATGCCCTCCGCGATCTCAGGGTAGTCAATCTGGGGGAGGGACAGAGGTTTTAGGGTAGTTAATCTGGGGGAGAGGGAGGGGACTCAGGGTAGTTAATGTGGGGGAGAGGGAGGGGACTCAGGGTAGTTAATCTGGGGGAGAGGGAGGGGACTCAGGGTAGTTAATGAAGGAAGGGACAGAGGTTTTAGGGTAGTTAATGAAGGAAGGGACAGAGGTGTCGTTTTCAAACTGACCTGGAATAGCAAAGACTGCTGGCCAGTCTCTGGGTCTCTCTGTTTGGTCACTGGGGAGAGAGAAGGAGAGAGGAAGAGAGGTGAGTGAGTGGTAAAGTGTGTGTGTGTGTGTGGGGGGGGGGGGGCGTGTGGGTTAGAAGACGTGAGAGAGAGAGAAGAAAAATATGGGAGTAGGAGATGAGAAGCGCACAACATCAGTTTTGTTCTATATTCTAAATTGGACCGTTTCAGAGAACTACATTGATTATGGTTCAACAGAGATACAAAATGTCCTAATAGAAATACCTAGCGCTAGCTACTTTAGAGCTAGCTAGAGAATACACGTTCCCTTACCTTTGTATCCAGGGCGACCGATCTTAACGAACTTCCGGACCTCGACCTTGACCTTCTCAGGCGCGGGCTGGGCTGGCGCTTCTTTCGCTTCCTTAGCTGCTCTCCTCGCTCTGGTCGCGAGGTCGACGGAAACACAGGACGGTTAGAAACACCGCGGTCACCATAAACACGTGGGAAGATGTATCGCGATATGCTTAAGGCAAGGACGTAAAATAACGCCCTATTCACAATTCTTTGATGACAAGGGATATATGAGAAATCGATTATACACTTACAAGTTGGTCTGATGTTTTTTTCCTTGCGTGTGGGCTAGATAACTTCCCTGTAAGAGAAATGGGACGGGTGATTAGTATGAAGATGAAATCAGTGGAACTCGCAACGAGAGACCGTTTAGAAAGATGATGCACACTACTTCACCTCATTGTTGTGAAGTGTCAAACACAATTTGCACTCGTACGAGCCCAGGTGATTTTTCATGAAGTAGGGATCCTTATTGATGTCTATGGTCTCGAGCGCCAGCTGTCGTAGCCGCTCACGCCTGTCGCGGTTGCTTTCCGAGGAGGACGCGACTCCACCGCTCCCCGTCTTGCCTCCTGCTCGATGTTGGAAATCCATCTTTGCTTGTTGACGATAGGCTCAATCACACGTTTGAACCTTTATCCGCCCTGTTGAAACAATCCGAATGTTTGCAACATGCCAGAAACTGTTCTCTCTCAAGAATGAATGAATGAATACAAGTTAGACAGCCAAATAACGTTAGCACTATTAGACCAGTACATTTGCTCACGCTAGCTAAGCTAGACCTAGCACCACTGTAAACTATATGCAACAATAAAATAGACACGCTTGCATCTTGCAATATAGTTGCAAGCATCCACGGAGCTGAAATGCATAATAATGACTGGATGAAATAAAATAATTACTTCAACTATCCTAAATTTCTGGCTTTGCGCTCGGACAAGCTTGAGAAGTTAGCTAAAATCCCAAACGGATTGCTACCTGTTCGGCTAGCACATTTCGGCTAGCTAGCTAATGCTACCACCTAGGTAAATTCTTTGCCACAGTGGACCTATTAAACAGCTGGCCGACGACAAGTTAGCCGTGTCGACTTATACAAGTTTTCGAATTGTACTGGAAGGATAATACGTAGAATATTTCTTGATAATAATTCGATACAAACTTACAATTCAACGAAAGACACACGCCGCAACAACGTAAACACAAACGCCCATGCGCATGCGTTGCAATGGTCGACTTCCGTGTTTTAATTTAATTTAACTTTATTGAAAGCCTACCAATATTAATTATTTTTTACAGTATTTCAGGCGTTTTATTTGTCCAATGTATAATTAACTGCTCAAGTGTTTAAAAAACACAAGAAACTTAGAAATGATCTAACTATATTGCTGACTGTCTAAATAATTAATGTTTTCTGATTTCTAGCTTGTCTTCGACTAGCCAACCTATTAAATAGCCTACGGAAGCCGAGTAGTATTTATTATGCCTGAGTATTTTTTGCGGGAGGGTAGAGTGGAAAACCTCGACCCTGTTTGTGCTTCCTTGACCGCTGCTATGAACAGCCGCAGTCCGACGCATATCAACAAGGTTAACTAGAAGCTATTTTAGAAAGTGATCACATTAACTTGGTCAAGGCGCCGGCTACCCTCAAGTCTGTGAACTAAAGCTAGCTATAATGCTAGGCAATCTTATGGCAATGGAAAAAGCACTAACCAGCTAGTTAGTCAAATACTCATTTGTCAACTACTGTGCTGCGTCAGTACTGTATAGCTATAGTGAGACTATATCATAGCCTCAATATGCGTTACAACGAGAAGGAACTTGTTTCGTTGAGCCGACAACCTTCAGAAAGGGCAGCAGAGTTGGGGATGCGAGGACCAAAGAAAGGAGATGGTAAGTTTATGCGGGAATTGTATCTGCATTGCGAGTAGTTTATATGTAACACAATCTCCCAGGCGGTCTTAAAGTAATATTAAACGTTGTAGATATCCACATTTGTGATTGTGCCTCGGGTCATCGTTGTGGCACGATGACTGTGTCAAACGTCTTATTATCTCAGGATGTACGTTTCCCTATGAAAGGTATGTTGTACGTGCCATGCTTCTTCACGTGATCTATTCATTTACAGTTGTAAAGAGAAGATTGGTGAAGCTGGTGGTTAATTTCCTCTTCTACTTCCGTACCGATGAGGAAGAGGTAAGAAGGGCCGATTGTCGGGCTGCCGTCAGCTTCCTAGCATGCTGTGGATCTCTGGTCACTCAGATGGAAACTAAGAATGCGGTCTTTATGCCATTGACAGCCTATGGGAGCTCTTCTGCTGGAACAGTGCCGGGTGGAAAGAGAGGACAGTCAGGCCTTTTCTATTGGTGAGCCTTTGATCATATACTATAGCGATGTCTTCCGTCTGTCACCGAGCTCTGAAAGAAGCGTTATTTCCTAACTCGAAGTATGACGGTACATTTCTGCAACCCGTGCCGGGGACGGTAGTTGTTATCTTGTATCTCATCTGCTGAAAGTAAAAGTAGGAACAAGGAAGCGTTCAACCTGCGCGCAGAGCAGCAGTGGGACATCTAAAGTTTGGATTTTTCTGATACGCTCCTTGACTTTAGTATTACATTTGTTTAAGGTTTATCACACACGTCCAGTCCAAGCTGTGAAGCGAGCAGTGATTCAGATCTCGAGGTTAGCATAGTGAGGACCAGGGCTAACCCCAACCCTAACTGAACAGGGGCCCCTCTGCATCCTTTTCAACAGCTGAACTTTTTATAGGCTGTAAATACGCGGAACCTTTCTTTTCCCAGTCTTCCTGGACGAGGCAGAGAGGAAGTACCTGTTTGAGTGTGACTCCCAGGAGCAGTGCCAGGAGTGGATAGACTCCATCGTCCAGGCCAGGTTAGGCCACAAACCGCTCCTCTCAAATTATAAAGAGAAACGCGTCAACTTGTTGGAAATTAAATGTCGAAGTTCTGCTATCTGCTTTGGCATCTTTTCAGCCACGAGTTCCTAAAAAAGGAGGACATGGTTAAATATTCATGCTAATCAAGTCTGTTGTCAACAATGTTAGTTCTGTTGTACATTATGTGTGGTCAAACATAAGATTGTCATCTATATGAAAAGCCATGGTGTTATTAACACCCAGAGGAGGAGTTAGTTGTGTATTGGGTTTTTCCATTCAAATCAGTTTGTCTTCTGTTTTCTCGACGCTTTCAGTTACGAGTTCATGAGGAAGAACCTGATCTTCTACCGCACAGAAATCCAGCGTCTGACTGGAAAGGTGACGCTTCCCTCTGACTCCCCCTGACTCCCCCCCTCCCTATGACTCCCCCTCCTTCTCACACCCCTCCCTCTGACTCCCTCCCCCCCTCCCTCTGATCCCCCCTCCCTCTCACGCCCCTCCCTCTGACTCCCCCCTCTCTGACTCCCCCCATCTGACTCCACTCTCTCTGACCACCCCCTCCCTCTTGACTCCCGCCGCTTCCCTCTGATCGCCTCCTCCCTCTCAAGAGCCGCCAGGTAAAGAAAACGGTCAGTCCAGTTCTCGACTAGCTCCTCCCATGCATCCCTCTTGCACGTCACTCCACGCTTCGTGAACCCCAGTCTCGGAACGGAACCTACTCGCGTCTAGAACTATCACAGTCACCCTCCCTCCTCACTGACACCCACCCTCCCTGCTGAATCCCCTTTTTAAGGCATCCTCTACTACCCTCTGCATCGCTCCGGAATTCCCTCCCTGCTGCCCCCCCCATTCTCCTCTGATTCCTCCCTTTCCTAGTCTCCCTTTGGAACCCCATCCCCCCCCCCCCAGCCCCTGTATAACTCAGCGGTCAACATGACGCCCACCAATGGAATCCAGCTGTTTAACTTTCTCTATTATGAGTAATTATGTCTGCTTTCACTCAAAACGCTAAGAGTTCCTCGCCACTCTCTCGCCAAGCACCTCTGCTCTTCATTCTCTACTGGCAGCGAATTGCGACTCCTGGAGCAGTAATGGGATAGTCGGCAAGGAGACTCCGCTTCCAGGTAGCAGCAGTTGCGTCACGAGCTCATGACCATAAAGTACACTTAATGAGGCAGGTTGCCCTTTAGCATGCCTTGACGTCCTAGCAGCACTAACCACGCTTCCTCCTGGTCCTCACCTGCTGCCCTCTTCCGGCCACACAGCCAGCCAGACACCCTGGTGCTGCTCCCTCTGGTCCCCCCTGCTCCCCTCGACCTCTCACCTGGCGCTGCCAGCCAGCTCTGCCGTCTCCTAATCGCCATCATCGCTCTGGGTGGATTTTCGCTCCACCCAGCAGCCTTCACCCCCAACGCTAGATCCGGATCTACCGAAAGAAATGTCACGAGTTTGTCCCAAAGGCCTCACTTGTCCTCGCTTCCTCAAACAACAGGCTCCTCACTCATCTCACCAACCTCCTCAGACTTCCTCACTTCCTTGTCCTCAGATTTCCTCACTTCCTGTTCCTCACTTCCTGCCTATCAACCTCTATATCTCTGTCATGGTGAAAGAGCTGAGAGCTACAGAGTCTCATCGAGAAGTGTGAATTGAGATTTTGAATTGTTGTTTTAATTGCGGCCAGTAGTTTGTTGTTAGGGTTATATGAGTTACTGCTCTCTACATTTCTCTCTCTCTCCCTCCCTCTCTCTGTCTCCCTCTGCCCTATACTTACCCTCTCTCTCTCTCTCCCTCCCTCTCTCTGGCTCTCTCTACCCTATACTTACCCTCTCTCTCTCGCTCTCTCTCTCGCTCTCTCTTTCTCTCTCTCGCTCTCTCTCTCGCTCTCTCTTTCGCTCTCTCTCTCGCTCTCTCTCTCGCTCTCTCGCTCTCTCTCTCGCTCTCTCTCTGGCTCTCTCTACCCTATACTTACCCTCTCTCTCTCTCGCTCTCTCGTTCTGGCTCTCTCTCTGGCTCTCTCTGCCCTATACTTACCCTCTCTCTCTCTCTCTCTCGCTCTGGCTCTCTCTCTCTCTGGCTCTCTCTGCCCTATACTTACCCTCTCTCTCCCTCCCTCTCTCTGGCTCTCTCTCTGGCTCTCTCTACCCTATACTCACCCTCTCTCTCTCTCCTGTCTTTTCACACCTGGGTTTGCCTGGGCTATGTACTGTAAACCAGGACCTTTCGCTGAAAACCCGTTGTTTTATAATAGTCTCTACTCAGACATGCTGTATTCTGGACAATGTGACAACTGTGTTCACTAAGTATCATCGTTCCAAAGGGCTGGAGAGCAGCGGGTTGTTTTCCGCAGCAATAACATCTATCCTTTTACTTGATCTCATCTTTTAAACAGGTCTGATCCATATTTTTCAGCTTTGTGTGAGGTTTAGGTGCCTGGTATAAGCTGTGTGGACTGTGTCAGTGTCTGGCATGTAGTAGATGAGGTTGGTACTTACTTAGAGAAGAGGTTTACAGGCCAATAATTTTTAAAAGTCAATACCACCTCATGTCTGGAATCGGATGTTCTGTAAATGTTTCACCAAGACACTTTTTCTGATTCAAGTTGTACCTAAACAACCATTTAATAGGTTTTTTTCCACTCACAACAACTTGCCAGCTGTTCTGTAGGTTTGTGCAATGACCATGTTGTTGTCATAGTAACTATAGTGTAACTGTAGAACTTAATAGTGATTTGTTAGTGACAACGAATTTATTGTAAATTAAGTATGTACAATGACACGGTCAACCAATTCTCTTTATTACTACCTATCGAATGATGAGGGTGATTATCATTTTATAATCATTGTCATTATCTTTAGCATTACGTTATGTCATGCAGCACTTTTTAAGTTGTGAATTTAAAAAATCATTTTTTAATTTTTTAATGAGAGACGAGCAGAATTCCTTATTATCCTTTCCTCTGTCTTTTTCATGTTAGCCTAGCTTTCTTTCAGTCCTGTACCACTGTGTTCTACAACACTGTAACAAAGGATGACTTTTATTTGAGTCTTCAGAATGTTTCTTCAACGGATTATTAGTTAAACAGCGATTATATATCGAAAGTTTCTCTTGAGGTTTATTTTTGTATTATAATTTGATATTGGCACATCAAGTGTTTCAATTGAATAAACTTCCTACTTCAAGTAGGAATATGTACATTACACTGTCATGCAATGTTACCAAGTCTGTGAATCCTGTCTAATTTTTACTTTTGATTTTGAATAAAAGAAAGATGAACGTCGAGGCATGCCTGATCTCTCTCTTTCTCTCTGTGTGTGTGTGTGTGTGTGTGTGTGCGTGTGTAAGAGCGTGAAAGTACGTTTTACATTGCAAATCTGAAAGTGTTCGAGACATTGATTACTTACTCTTTTATAGGTCTCTGTAACTGACACCCTGTTAAATCATTAACTCATTGGCAAGTTTAATAGTGAACTCTTATTTGTAGTAGGTCAGTGTGACTTTACACAATGCTGATAGGCTCAGTATGTGACCGTCCCTGTGAGATTAAGTAAATCAAACTCCGGGTCATTGTGACCCATATACTGTATATTGTATTGTTGGTATAGTATTAGCTGTTAGTATTTATCGAGACAATAGGAAAGTTATTTCCGAATTTAGAAATACGTTGTTAATTCATGGTGAATCCAGACCCCTTTTTTAGTGGCTGTGGCGTGAATGTTGGGAAGATTATAACCCTAGCAGTCACCCGAGTATGATATCCAGTTCTACGACGCTAATTTGATGTCAAATATTCTGTTTTGATGTAAAACCTCGCATACATTTAGTGAATAATTCTTTAAAAGAGAGTCCATTGTATTGCGTTCAACATTAGACTCAGAGCGGCCTCACATTAAATTGCAGAAGACGAGAAAACGCATTGGCAGTTTGCTCAACGTTCCCTTGACAACGCAAAATGTATGATTCAAAAAGCGTGACGTCACGTTGACGTTCCCATGTTGCTTTGCGATTCGCACTAGTCGAGCGTCGGATGAAAACATCCAAACCTCCGCTCGGCTGGAGCATAAAGAAACAGATATTTCCTGACAGACGTTTCAACCAACCTTCATAATCACCTGACTGCACATATCAGAGGGGGATTTAGCTCTGCACGGTAGGTTTACGGTGCATTACGGTGACATGCTAAACAAATCGTATGTGTTTTGAATACACAATGTAGCGCTAGCTAGCTGGTGCTTGCTAGTGAAGGCTAGCTCGTTAATAAGCTAGCCGCTAGCGTACAGAAGGCTACGGCTCTAGCTTCTACTGTGGTGAATGAAATGACAGGGCTCAGTCTAACTGCTGGAATGGGAGGGTTCCACTGAGCGATAAGTTAGCCAGGCGAACGAAACCATTTGTAAGAAAGTATTTATGTTTAAATTAGATTGCTAATGTCGCACGCCATTGATAACCAAGGATGGAAAACCATGACTTGTAGACGTTAATGAGTTCTTTCCAGACAATCGTTTGAATTTGACGCGATCTATTGCCTGTTAGCTAGCAGTAAGCTACATCTGACTTTGTATTAGTCAGGTTTATACTCATTTACCGTGGAAATGCACAACGTAACAATATTATGTGGCCAACTATCAGTATCTTCCAGCAAGTTCTTAAAGTACGGTAACTAAACAGTGCTAGTGTTTGTATTTAGAGACTAGAAAGTCGACCGCATCAATCCCTTAAGCCTATTTATCCGAGGTTACCGCAGCTTACCTAGTTCAGTTTCTGCCGAATGTAGAACCACCAACTGACGGAGGAATCCAGCTGTCGAAGTCAGAACTTCGTGTGACACATTCCGTTGTAAAACACTTCAGACATCATAGCTTTAGCGAGAGATAAAACCTTCAAGGATAATTAATTTTTAAATGTTTACCTGTTGTGATGTCATGAGATATACACCATTTATTGGATTTATTTGACGGTTTGGTACCTATTCCTGTAGAACAGGTATTAGCCGGCACCGAACTTTATAATACTGTAGGACTGTGCGCTTCGACCCTTCGCTTATCTGCTACACTTACAAGGCCTACAAGCACTTTCTTCACGTCGCTCAAGATTTAAGCGTTTACTAAATACACATGTTTTGTCTCGGTCCGTCTCCTCCTCAGACATGGACCAAGATTATGAGTGTCGGCTGCTGAGGCAGATCAACATTCAGAACGAGAACGCCAGTCCCATAGTAAGTAGACTGATGCTGTCTCTACACTTGTCTCTGTCTGTCTCTCTGTCTCTCTCTGTCTCTCTCTGTCTCTCTCTGTCTGTCTGTCTGTCTGTCTGTCTGTCTGTCTGTCTGTCTGTCTGTCCACTTGGTAAGCTGGCATTTCTGACTGCCAATTTAAGGTGACATAAAAGTCAAAAAAGTCTCTACTCTGTCTCTATTTCTCTTTCTCTTTGTCTGTCTTTCTGTCAGACTCTGTCTACCACCCTTCAGGGCAAGACTGTTTCTCTTCTCTCTCTTTCTCTCACTCTCTG
Source organism: Plecoglossus altivelis (assembly GCA_036571765.1). Classification (NCBI taxonomy): domain Eukaryota; kingdom Metazoa; phylum Chordata; class Actinopteri; order Osmeriformes; family Plecoglossidae; genus Plecoglossus; species Plecoglossus altivelis. The sequence continues at coordinate 13,986,320 of BROE01000001.1, forward strand.
GATGAGACCTCTCAGCCCCCCTCCTCTCCCTCTCTCTCTGAGACTGTCTGTCTGTCTGTCTCTCTCTCTCTCTCTCTCTCTCTCTGAAACTGTCTGTCTGTCTGTGTGTGTTTGTGTGTGTCTCTCTCTCTCTCTCTGAAGCTGTCTGTCTATCTCTCTCTCTCCCTCCCTCCCTCTCTGAGTCTGTCTGTCTGTCTCTCTCTCTCTCTGACCCCCCCCCCCCCACTAACTAGACCGCTGTCTCTACACTCTCCCTGCGGCTGACCAACAGTAAGTCTTTCTTCCAGATTGCTCCAAGTGATGCACCACTGTTCCGCGTGGGCATGTTGAGAGTGATGTTGGGCTGTGTGCGTTGGCAGGAGACTGATCACTCCTCTCCTAAGGGAGGCTGTTTAAACTGCTGTTTGATGAGGGAGTGTCTGGGCTTGAAAACATGGGATCCAACCATGTCAGCCTGACCTATAAGGCTGCTCTTGTTGACCTTAACAGTTATTCCCCCACCCCCCCACTGCTCTTATCTCCGTGGAAACCTGCCAGCGTGTGAGTCTCCTGTGGTGTGGGAACCTGTGAGCGAGGCCAGCTTTCTGACTCTTACTCTTCCCTCCCTCCCTCCCTCCCTCCTCGCTGTGTGATGGCGCTCGCGAGTTTGAGGGTTAGGTGCGGGCTACTAAACACCTCAACCAACTCACCGCTGTCGTTCTTCCCCAGCAAAACCATGTGTGTGCAGCGACACCGCTTCATTCACCCCTCCCGCGCCACACCGGCTGCCAACGGAAATCAGCGTCAACTATCCACCGCGTATCAACGTGGACAGTACCTGCTCGTGTGTGTGTGTCGGTGTGTGCGGTGGTGTGTGTGTGTGTGCGTAGGTGGTGTGTGTGATGCATGCGGAGTAGCTGTGTGTGTAGTGTTGCAGTGCGGGGGTATCGCTGTGCTGTGTTAGGTGTGCTTCATCTTCTCTTTTTATATACTTGTTGTGTGGTGTGTGTTGACAGAGTGGTTGTGTGTGTGTGGCGTGCGGAGTTGTGTGTGTGTGTGTGTGTGCGCGATTGTGATGTGTGTGTGATGCAGAGTGTGTGTGTGTGGCTGTGGTGTGTGTTGTGTGTGTGTGTGTGTGTGTGTGTGTGTGGTGTGTGTGTGTGTGTGTTGTTTGTATTGTGTATTCTCTTGTGCAGTGTGGTGTGAGTGTGTAGTGTGTGAGGGTGGATTCTGAATCTCTGGCAGCTTGCCAATCCATTCCTGTTCCCTCTTCTTTTTGTAGTGCAGCTGTCAAGTGTGTGTGTGTGTGTGTGTGTGTGTGCGGAGTGTGTGTGTGTGTGTGTGTGCAGAGTGTGTGTGTGCGTGTGTGTGTGTGTTTGTTATAACAGCCTCTGATTGCTGCATTGATGTGTCTGCATCTCAGGAGAATGAGAAGTCTCACAACCAGAACAGGAAGACCAAGGATGGAACTACAGACAGCAGTAAAGGTGAGCAGGCAGGCTGCCCCGTCTGTCTGTTCTATGTCTGTCTGTTCGCTGTCTGTCTGTCCTATGTCTGTCTGTTCTATGTCTGTCTGTTCTATGTCTGTCTGTTTGCTGTCTGTCTGTTCTATGTCTGTCTGTTCGCTGTCTGTCTGTCTGTTCACTGTCTGTCTGTCTATTTACTGTCTGTCTGTTCACTGTCTGTTTGCTGTCTGTCTGTCTGTTCGTTGTCTGTTGTCTTTTAAACGGAAGGTATGTTCTCCTGACTCCCCTCTCTCTCTCTGTCCTCCCTTTCCCCCTCTCCCTCTCCCCCCTCTCTCTGTCCTCCCTCTCCACCCCCCTCTCCTCCCTCTCTCTCCCTCCTCCTCCCCCCTGGTAGCTGATGGGCTGGCCTACTCAGCCCTGCTGAAGAACGAGCTGCTGGGTGCAGGAATAGAGAAAGTTCAGGACCCCCAGTCTGAAGACCGACGCCTGCAGCCCTCCACCCCAGCCAAGAGGAGCCTGTTCAGCGTACGACCCCTCATACACCTGCTAGCTATCATACATACCTGCTAGCTATCATACATACCTGCTGGCTGTTATACACCTGCTAGCTGTCATACACCTACTAGCTGTCATACACCTGCTAGCTGTCACACACCTGCTAGCTGTCACACACCTGCTAGCTGTCACACACCTGCTAGCTGTCACACACCTGCTAGCTGTTATACACCTGCTAGCTGTTATACACCTGCTAGCTGTTATACACATGCTGTCTATTATTAACCCTGCTGTGTGTGTGGTGTGTGTGCGTGTGTGTGCACGTGTGCGTGTGTGTGTGTGCAGTATTCAGTCAGTGCAAAGCGCTCTCTTCCTGAGGATGGTAACACAGTGTCTCCATACTCCCTCTCTCCTGTCAGCAGTAACAGGTGAGCACACACACACACACACTCACACCCACCACACACACATACAGTCACACACACACACCTCCTCACCCCCCACCACACACGCATTCTAATCATCTACTCTGTTTGCTCCGCCCCCACAGCCAGAAGCTTCTGCGGTCGCCGCGGAAACCGACCCGTAAGATCTCCAAGATCCCGTTCAAGGTGCTGGACGCCCCGGAGCTGCAGGATGACTTCTACCTGAACCTGGTGGACTGGTCATCTCTTAACGTGCTGAGCGTGGCGTTGCTGTGTGTGTGTGCCCCACCTGCGGTGTGCTTAGCTCTGTGGCCACTGGTGCCTTGCACCAGCCACGGTGAGAGGAGTGAGAGGAGAGGAGAGACGGAAGGAGGAGGAGGAGAGGGACGGAGGGGAGGAGTGAGAGAGGTGGCATGATGATGGGACTGAGGAGAGAGAGGGTTCATGGAGTTTATCTGCCTTTGATCACATTGAGATTGCGTCTTTTCCTTCCTGGCTTACCCTCTCCCCCGGCTTCGCGTCCCTTGCTTCTCACCTGCCAATCAATGCTCTACGTCTCCATACTGTGCTCTTCCTGCGATCTCTCCCTCTCTCTTCTACTCTCTTCTCTTCCCCTCTGCCTCCCATGTCCCTCTCACCTCTCTCTTTCTCCTCCCTCAGTGTGCAATCGTCCATGTCCCTGTGTGATCTTGGTGTCTCTGTAGAGGGGGATTCTGTGACATCAGTTGGCTGGTCAGAGAGGGTCTAGTTTGTCTGATTTTCATCTTTGGGAAATAATTGTACAGCTACTTGTCGCCGTGGTGTGTTCGTCGTCTCTGTGGTGAGTGTGTGACAGTCCTGTCTGTGCTGCTCCTACCCCCCCTCGGTTGTGCGTCCGCTCTGTGTGTTCCACTAACCATCTTGTGTGTGTGGTGACTGTACTGTGTTGTGTTGGTTATGTTGTGTTGGTTATGTTGTGTTGTGTCCTGTGTGTGTGTTTCCCACCCTGCTTACCCCTGTGTTCTCCCCCCCTCTCACCTACCTCCTCCTGTGTGTTTGTGTTGTGCGCTCGTCTGGTCGCATGTGTGTGAAGAGGCCGACCGGCTGTGTGATCCCCCAAAGAGGACCGTGTGTGTGTGTGACCATGCTGACCTGCGCTACTTACAGTATCGGCGCCAACCCTGCTACCGTCCTCGCTCGACTCCTGCATCCCGCCGGATCTCCACGCCCCGAGGTCTTCGTTCAGATCTGAGGCATGCTGCTGCTCGGAGAAGCTCTTCTGCTCTTGGCCTCCTCCTACACTCGGCCTCCCTACTGCCTGCACAGCGTGTCCCCCGTCGCTCGCTCAGTCCCTCCCTCTGCCGGTCCCCCTCACGCGCATCCGGTGCCTGAGACCTCTGACCCCACGTCTGGTGGGAGAGATGCGCGCGGTGCAGCTCCTCGTGCACCGTCCCCGCTTCCTCGAGGCTACATGCGCCGAGAGCCCTTCTCTGCGGCCCCTCAGCCCAGGTAGAGACACGTGCGCATGGTGGGAGAGGTAGAACGTTCGTACTCGTTCTTCCCCTCCATCAGGCTTGCGCCCCTCCTCCTCCTTCTCCCCCATTCATTCCTGGGCTCTTCGCTGTCACTCATTGCTCGTTCTTCATTTCCCTTCTTCCCTTGTCTAACAGCTGTCGTCGGGCAGCCGTGATAGGGTGATCTTACAGAGGGACATCCGGGCCCCGCCCCTCCAGTCAGAACGCCGTCTCCAAGGACACAGACAGGAAGTGTGCGGCCTTAAGTGGAGCACTGACCACCAGCTGCTGGCATCCGGGGGCAACGACAACAAGGTACACACACACTCACACACACACACACACACTCACAAACACACTCACAAACACACACACTCACGAACACACACACACTCACAAACACACATTTGTACTCACAGAAACATCCACATGCTTACACTGTCACACACTGCTTGAACATAGTTATCAAAACTCCACTTGTGTTCTGAATCTTTCTGTTAAAGTGTCATAACCTCTGTTCTCTCCTCCACTGTCACAATGGATCCACCCTCCCACTCTCTCTCCTCCCCCTCTCCACGCCTCTCCTCCTCCTCCTTTCCCCTCCCCTCCTTCCTCTCTCCACGCCCCTCTTCCTCCCTTCCTCCCCTCTGCTACCCTTCTCCACGCCTCCCTCTTCCTTCCCCCTCCCCTTCTACCCCTCTCCATGCCTCTCCTCTTCCCTCCCTCTCGTCTGCTACCCCTCTCCACGCCTCCCCTCCTCCCCCCAGCTCCTGGTGTGGAACCACTCCAGTGTTCTCCCAGTGCAGCAGTACACGGAGCACCTGGCAGCAGTGAAGGCCATCGCCTGGTCTCCTCACCAGCATGGCCTGCTGGCGTCCGGAGGGGGCACGGCCGACCGCTGCATCCGCTTCTGGAACACTCTGACGGGCCAGCCCCTGCAGAGCACTGACACTGGCTCTCAGGTCTGCAACCTGGCCTGGTCCAAACACACCAACGAACTGGTGAGAGGAGGGGAGAGTAGAGGGAGGGAGGGAGGGAGGGAGGGAGGGAGGGGAGGGGAGAACGTATAATAAAACACAGATGACAATGATGATTCAATGGTGACCTTACCTCACTGTACCTGTCCTTACCTAATCGCACTGTACCTTACCTTACCTCACCTCACTGTACCTGACCTTACCTCACTGTACCTTACCTCTCTCTCCCCAGGTTAGCACTCACGGCTACTCCCAGAACCAGATCCTGGTGTGGAAATACCCCTCCCTCACCCAGGTGGCCAAGCTGACAGGACACTCCTACGGTGCTCTACCCTGGTGCGTCCAGCCTGTGCTGTAGTTGGCGGCGGTGGGGGGGTGGGAGGGGGGGTGTTGGATCTGTGTAATACACAGAAATCTAATACTGAACGCAAAGACAACAAATGGACACAATGAGGTGCTTGAACAGGTTCTAAGGTGTGTGTGTGTGTCTGCGTGTGTGTGTGTGTGTGTCTGTGTGTAGGCCATGTCCCCTGATGGAGAGGCCATAGTGACGGGTGCGGGCGATGAGACGTTGAGGTTCTGGAACGTCTTCAGCAAGATGAGGTCTACCAAGGTAACCATGACGACCACAGCCTCCCTGTGTGCCTCCCCTCTCCTTCCTCCCTCTAACACCATCTCTCCCCTCTCCTTCCTCCCTTTAACACCATCTCTCCCCTCTCCTATCTCCCCCTAACACCATCTCTCCCCTCTCCTCTCTCCCCCTAACACCATCTCTCCCCTCTCCTCTCTCCCCTAACACCATCTCTCCCCTCTCCTTCCTCCACTAACACCATCTCTCCCCTCTCCTCTCTCCCTCTAACACCATCTCTCCCCTCTCGTCTCTCCCCCTAACACCATCTCTCCCCTCTCCTTCCTCCCTCTAACACCATCTCTCCCCTCTCCTTCCTCCCTAGGAGTCCGTGTCGGTTCTGAACCTCTTTACCCGGATTCGGTAGCCTGGGAAGGCCAGAGGGTCACAGGGGTGGAGTCAGCATCAGCCCGGGTGGAACTCACCACTATGTCTGTCCACTGGGAGAGCCCTCTGGAACACCAGCTCCTCTTCCCCTCCTCTCTCGCTCCGACCAGGCCTGCCACACCCCGGGGTGGCTTGCTGTGGGCCGGGTCTCCATCTGTGTGGAGTGGATTGAGACCCACCCCTGTGTGATCAGAACTGACTGAGGCTGGGAAGCAGCCAGGACTGGAGGGAGGAGCCAAGTAACTGTTGACTATGTCTTGGTTGAGAGTGGGGGGAGAAGAGGAGAGAGTGAGGGTGAGGAGGGGGGGAGACAGAGAGAGGGTGAGGAGGAGGGGAGAGAGGATGAGGAGGAGGAGGGGAGAGAGGGTGAGGAGGAGGGGAGAGAGATAAAGAGAGAGAGAGAGGGTGAGGAGGAGGAGAGAGGGTGAGGAGGGGGAGAGAGAGAGGGTGAGGAGGGGGAGAGAGAGGGTGAGGAAGTGGAGAGAGAGGGGGAGGAGAGAGGGGGTGAGGAGGGGATGGGGAGTGACAACTGAACAGAAGACGCCACTGCCTCTCACTGCTGATGGCATGGCCACGCCCCCTCACGATATCATTGGTGCTTTTCCCATCAACAGGAAGAAGAGGTGCATTATGGGCTGTCCCTCAAGTGATTCTGTTTACAGACTGTGCCAAATATACAGCTTGTCTTCTTTGCTCTGTTCTGTTTTGTTGTTTAAAGTTTTTTTTAATTTTATTTATTTTAATTTCTCTTTTTTTATATATATATACATTATCGTCATGCTTGTGAGGTTTGCAGAGAGTTGCGTCTGTGTGTTCGACTTGTTTGTCAGACTTTTGATGTGTGTGCGTGTGCGTGCGTGCGCGCGCGCGTGTGTGCGCGCGTGTGTTGTGTTTCTGTCTGCCTTAAAGAGGTCCCCTATGCTGACAGTCAAAGGTCTTCATGCGCTTTCAGTTTTTGGGGAGAATAATGGAAATAATCTTTGATTTGAGGGAAGTCTAATTTCAGTTTGAGAGCTACCCATGGTTGACTTGACCCGTTCTACTCATTTGTTCCGTTGGGGAAACCTGTTTTTAAGTTGATTTGAAGTATGATGACGATGTAGCAGTAATCACTAAACTGAATGGTGGTTTTAAAACAACAGGATTTGTCTCAATGTACAGAACAAGTATTGGAATAATCAAGTTTGGCAGTTAATCGTTATTTTTAAATTTTTTAACAAGAAATGCAGATTCCCTTTTCCCGCCTACGAAACGGGTAAAATACGATGCTGAATTGGGTGTTTTAATTTAAAGAATAATAAATGCGTATCAGTCGAAGATGTTTGTAGACCAGCGACTGTTTGGCAGGACAGGGGCCGTCATCGTGGAGACACCGTGTCTGCAATCCGGTAACACGGTGGAAACACCAGCACTTCTCTGCTGTTTCATCACATTTCTAAATCCCAAACTCCGTTAAGGCCAGACCTTGTACCATATTGTTTATTTCTTTTCTTTTTGGGGTCACCTTTTTTGCCATTACGAAGAAAGAGAAGAAGAAATGTGTAGCCTATTGTTATTTCATAAGTTTTGCTACTTAGAGATCGTCTTCATTCTTGGTTTTTACGTTTCTTCGTGTTGGGATGTTCAGTTTGACTGGCCAGTCGGGTGCCATCTTTAAGGACTATTTATTGAAGCTGTGTGTGCGCGTGCATGTGTGTTTTCGAGGGACGGCTCAATATTTTGTGTTTGTACTCATTCTTTAACGCCGCCAGGAGGTGGGAAATTAATATTGCTGCCATTACGAAAAACCTAAAGAATGTTATGAAGATCAAGAGTTATTTCTGTATGGAGTGAAACTAAGTGACGATAATAATTAAATAATAAAGAAAAATAGAAATGAATTTGTATGTGATTGCTCCGCTCGGACAGCAGAGAGCGCCGCTGCCTCGTTTTAGCGAAGCCCAGGCTAAAACCATCCCAGGGTGCAAGAGGTATTTTGGGGTCTTTGCTCTACGGTAGACACGGTGAAGAGAGGTTTCGAGTTGTAAGATAGAGAGGTAGTGTTCAGTTTTATATTTCTTGTCATTAGCCATCCAGTTTAGCAAATCAGTTTCATAACGTTTTCAATTTTAAAAGGTATTAAATACTTAATTGCCAAGTGCCAAGGATAGGTTTGGCAATCTGATTTTTGTTCTGCTCGACACTTTTTCGCTTCGAATCCAATTCAATTCGAATTCCAATTGCCTTATTACAATTTAAAACATGATGTCACTGATTCGCGTCTATACATAACCCCCATACATCCCTCCTTACACACACACACGATGTCCGACTTCCCGTCCAAGCACACTGTCCCAGTCAGCCCTACCTCGTCTGCTGGATGAGAGGCTCTACACCTCGGCTCTCCACCCGGAGAGAGGCTCACCAACGCATTCCACCCGCGGGCGCTCGTTATAGTCCATCCTCCCACCTACGCCGCGGACCCATTCCAAAGGAGAAACACCCCCACCACCCGAACACCACCCCAAACAAGGTCACCCCCAGTTCCTAGCGCGCCATCAGTCAGTCCACACGTTACCTCGCTACCCGCTAACTAAGACCATCTTGTCCCATGTTGCTTTTGTGCTCGTCCACCATCTACTACATCTCCTCGGCCGAAGCGCAACGAACATGTCCCCCTTGCTACAATTGAGGCGGCACCTCGAAGGGCACCGCGCCAGGAAATCTGCGCGCGCGGAAGACCCACAGCCATTCGCATCACCACCCGGAGCCTATTGCAAGACCATCGGACTGTCCGAAACGGAGCTAATGCAGGGGCCAATCAAGGCATCACAGCCATCACAACCATGCCCGTCTCCCACAATAGACCGGTTACAATCACCCAACTCCATGCACACATGACACCTCCACACACGCAGACCTCTCCAACTTGTACCAGTCACCCGCTCAGGTCGCACGCCCTCCCCACATCGTCCTTGCTCGCCCCCACCCCTCCCCCCCCGCCCCCACCACACCCCCCTCCAACCACACACAC
>BROE01000001.1:13995192-14028004 GCA_036571765.1 Plecoglossus altivelis
ACCCGGCTGTTTGTCATCTCCCCCTCGCGGACTTCAAAGGACCCAACAGTAGCGCTAGTAGTCACAGTATGCTCCGCTAATAAGACCATCTTGTCCCATGTTGCTTTTGTGCTCGCCCATCTCTCATCTCCTCGGGGTGTCTGAATGAGGGCCGGGACTGGGACCGCGGATCTGCGGGGGGAGACAAGCATTGATCCCACCGGAGCCTATTCAAGCCATCGGTGTCGAAACGGAGCTAATCAGGGGCCTGAATAGGCTAACAGACCATAATAAAACATGCCGTCTCCCATAGAGTTACAATCCAAATCTCATGCAAATGACACAATCACACAGACCTATTGTGTTGTCAGGTCACCCTCCCTGTCTTGTGCCCCCCCCTCCCCCCCCCACACACACACAGCCCCAGGTCTACATCAGGGAGCCCTGTAAGCAGGGGGGAGGAAGGGAGGGAGGGGGAGAGAGCATAGAGAGGGTAGACGTGTCCTGATCACCATAATCTTCTCTCCTGATGTTTCTATCAGAGGATGAGAGGAGGAGGAGAAAGGGTATGCAGGGAGGGGAGGGAGGGGGAGGAGGGGAGAGGGGGAGTGAGGAAATAGAGGGGAAAAGGGAAAAGAGAGGGAGGGAGGGAGGAGGAGGGAGAGGGGGGGGGGGGAAGGAAGAGGGAGAGAGAGAGGGGGAGGAGGAGGAAGTGCAGGGGGGAGTAAGGTCGGTCGCGCCCCGCGGCCACTAACTGGGAAGCAGCTGGGCCCCACGATCTCGCTGCTCCGTAATCAAACAGCGCTGTGGAGACAACTTAAATTTTGTTGGTTTTTTTTTGTTAATGAGCGCGGTGTTTGTGTGGTGGCCAGAGGGCACCATCTTCCCCCCATGTTTGACGCAAACCCCTGCCAGGGCGGGGTAGTACCCGAGAAGGGGGGGGTGGGGCCTAAGCCACGCCTAATAAAGGTACTTATTCGCCGGTAGACGTCAGGGCGACTACCGAATAACCGTTAGACGCCCTGGTAAAACGCGGTACGTCTTGGCAGGTGGCTAAAACCCTCAAAAGATGAAAAAGTAACGTGAGGTTTGGAAGATCTTTGTGACCAGACTAATCTAGTCTTACCTCAAGATACTGCAGGTATTTTCACTTTCCGTTACCACGAGACGGAATTACGTTTGCATGTCTTGTGATGGAGCTTAGTGGTGAAACTATACTTTCATGATCAATAATAAGAATATATATTTGAACTTAATCCTCAAAAATCTGGTTTAAAGTAGCCTACATCCTACAAAATGAAAATGTTCTAAGGTTTCCATACACTAGAAGACCCCATTCTCTTGCATTCAGGGGAAAAAAATATTATTATTCAATAAGCTCGTTTCGTGTTTGTGACAAGCACGGAGGCGACTTTATTTACACATATATTAAGTTCTGTCCGGTATAGTCTGATAATAAAGGCCGGTATAATCTATTCGGATATCGGCTCAGAGGTGGGTCACGCGCTGCACGCCAGCTCCGTCGCTGCTTTTCAACAAGACATCTTCAAATTCACTTTCCTGGCTCTCCAAATCGTTTTTTCAATAATGCCTAATAATTAGGTGAAGCGCGTGAGAGAAGGGATGTCCTTTCACTGACCATCAACGATTTCTTTCGCCCTGAAGAACGTGCGGCTGTCACGTGACCAAACAACATCTGTTTTAGCCCGATATTTAAAGCTGCATTTACATGTTATTGTGTGCGCGCTTCTTTCATACATCCATTTAACCTACATCGTCAGTATTATCCGTAATTCCCAATCCATTCTGTTCGATTTGTCTAATCATGTCCGTTTGTAGAAGCCGCACCCTCAATTCTACAGCCTATACTTCAAAAAACAACCCAACCTCAATTGGTTGCTTCCTGTAATCGTCATCTGCATTGATCCTTACCCCTCCCCAGTCTGTGGACAGTAGGCCTATATAAACAGATAAATCCATCTTTTCCCGAACTACCTAGTAACATCCATGGCAACAACTCAGTAGCCATTACGTGTACCACGAGATGGGAGGGTCCACAAGATGAGATTGACGTTTGTTTCAATGGATGCCGAAGAGAGAAACACGAGCATTCTTAAACCGATAGCTAACACGGTGCATCACCTGTTGTTCCGCTCGGCTGACGGTGAGTCTGACTACGTGTTTTACATTACGCGATTTGTTTTCATCTCATAACTATGCGCATTTTGATACCATGTCACGATGTTTGTACGACTACATGATAGTTTGTTTGTTGAACAGAAGAGTTGAAGCCATTGGGTAGCCAAACCACGAAAGAAAACGGGGATAGTTAAAAAAATGTGTAGACTGCTGTATAATTATAGTCGCATGACGCGAAACCTTATGTTGGCGTTGAAATGCTTCGTCATTTGTCTGCCTTTGCTACTTGGTTATATATATTTTTTGTCGTCTTCCGTCATTTCGATTTCCATAATTTTCACCCAATTCTTCTTCTTAAAAAAAAAAAAAATCGACAAATCGTGGATGCTCGCTCGGCGACGCTGACAGGGCCTTCGGTTAAATGTGTGACGGGTCTTTCTTTTTTTTTAAAGAATCTTTTCAGCTAAAACTTCGGTGCAACAGGTGGCCTGTTTTCCAAAGGCCAGATGGGCTGAGAGCAAAGTGGAGGAGATGGTGGTCTAGGGCGTCATTCAGCACCACGACACTGGACAGCTCACTCCTCGAAGACAACTCCGGGTTGTTTTTTTTTACTCCGCATAAATGGACTTAAATGTTGTTCCTTGGATGTTTTGTCGTTGTTTTAAGCGTATGTGAGAAAATTAATTTGAACAGTTGTGAATCGTGTTAGTGTACGTCGATATATAACGAGTCGAATTCACATTAACAGTTTGTTCTTCAAATATTCATATTTTCACTTTTCTGAGCGATCGCAAATGTGTCATTGATATGTCATGTTAAACCACGTATTGAGGATTTATAGATGAGCAACACAAACATATTAGAGAAGTGAATTGAGTGTGATCTGTTTTCCTGAGGGAGCTCACTCCTACGTTTCATCAAACTGTCTCTCTCTCTAGATTGCCTGTAAGGACTGTCACCCTCAACTAGCAAGGCCCCTTCCCCCTTCCTTTTCCTCCCCTCCTCTCCTTCCCCCCCTCCTGTCCTCCCCTCCTGTCCTCCCCTCTTGTCCCCCTCTCCTTCTCCCCATCCTTATCCTTCCTTCCTCCCTGCCCTGCGTCGTCGCCTCCCTCCCCCTCCTGGTCCCTCCTCTCGCTCCGCCTCCCCTCTTTCTCCCCTCCTCTCCTTCCCCCATCCTCTCGCTCCCTCCTTCTCCCCTCCCTCTCCTTCCCCCATCCTCTATCCTCCCTCCTTCTCCCCTCCTCCCCTCCACTCCCTCCTCCTTCCCTCCTGTCCTCTCTCCCGCTCCTTCTCCCCTCCTCTCCTCTCCTTCCCCCAATGCCTCCCCTCCTCTCCTTCCCTCTCCCCTGTCCTCCCTTCCTTCCCTCCGTCCCCTTTTCTTCTCTCACCCCCCCCCTCTCTTGCCTAAACTGTAGCCAACCCCATCCCCCTCTCCGTCAGACTCCCAGTCCTGTTGCATAGCTACCAGCATGAAACATACTGGAGATTGAAGACAAGATTACGACTCACCATATTTTCCCTCTCTGTTACTCTGACTCTGGGTTGATCACACAAACACAGACCCATCATCAATCTGGTTTGATATCTGACAAATCGTCATTTCCAGATCTTCAGGTCGTGAGGAACACAAGGAGACAGATTGGGTTTTCTCTCTATGGTTTAGCAAGAAGGTTCCCCTCCCCCTCTGCTCACCCCCCACACACACTCATTCTCTCGCTCTTTCTGTGGTCTCTGCTTGTGTCTCTCTCGCTCTCCTTCTGTGTCTCTCCCTCTCCTGTGTCTCTCTTTCCGCTCTCTCGTCTCTCTCCATATTCCTCTGCCTTCATACCTCTCTCCTCTTACCCTAGCGCTTCTCTTTTTCTGGCTTTCCCTCTGTTTCCTCTACCTCTCCTCTACCCTCCCGCCTCTCCTCCGCAGCCTCTCCTCCCCCTCTTTTGAGAGGGGCTGAAAGGTTGGCATTAAAACAACAAAGGGAGGATGGAATGTCAACAGGCTTCAGAGGGAAACAGGGAGAGGAGACAGAAAAACAGCAAGACTGAGAGAAAAGAGGCATTGATGGAGCGATGGAGCGAGAGAGACAGAGAGAGAGACAGAAAGAGAGAGAGAGACAGAGAGAGAGAGAGAGAGAGAGAGAGACAGAAAAGAGAGAGACAGAAAGAGAGAGAGACAGAAAGAGAGAGAGAGACAGAGAGAGAGAGAGAGAGACAGGAGAAGAGAGACAGAAAGAGAGAGAGAACAGAAGAGGAGAGACAGAAGAGAGACAGAGAGAGAGCCAGAAAGAGAGAGAGAGACAGAAAGAGAGAGAGAGACAAAGAAAGAGAGAGAGAGACAGAGAGAGAGACAGAGAGAACATGGTGAGACAGGAAAAACTGTCAGTAATGGAAATGTGTTCCCCTTCACCATCCCTGCCTCAGATTGACTTTCCTTCCCTGCCATGTGTTAGCAACTGCGTGTGCGACGCGTGTGTGTGTGTGTGTGTGAGTGTGTGTGTGTGTGAGTGTGTGTGTGTGAGTTGGTGTGTGTGTCTGTGTGTGTGTGTGTGTGTGTGTGTGTGTGTGTGTCTGTGTGTGTGTGTTTCAAAGAGTGTGAATAAAACATGTAAATAAAACACAGCAACTGAAATCGACTACCGTTCAAATCACACACACAAAAAAACCTCTTTTTGTTCATCCCCAACACATTTATAGAGTATATACTAAATGAAAATGATTTACAATTTTGTGTCTTCAAAGCAATGATCAATGTTATTTTCTACAGCTGTCTATCCGCTGAGAAAGCTTTAGAAAAGAATGCATGGGAGATTAGCCTGGTTATAAACTCAGTACCGATAAAACCTTGAATTGCTTTTGCAATTCAATGAACAATGAACCTCTGGTGAACCATTGTTGTACATTTACCACAGGGTCATGGTAACCCAAGCGGCTCACTTTGATGGCTATACACCCACACACTCACAAACAAAATGGCCGACGCATAGAACAGGAGATCATCATGAAGATGGATCTTCGATGAAAACAAACAAACAAACTGGAGTTGGAATGCTCCGGTGTGTACGGCGTGTTCCGGAATAAAACCGTTTGTTCCGGAATGGCCTCCAGTGTTCCGTTTGATTCTTGAGAGGCAGAGAGGTCGTCTGAAGTGGGGAGAAAGACGTGATTCTGAAGATAAAGGTCAACCTTTGGAGTCCCTTGTTAGAGTCCATGAGGTGGGAAGCAGTCAGATAGCTCTGCTTCTAAAGATCCCACCCTAGCCCCTTCACTTCTTGGCTCACCGCCGAGCAAAGGGCAGCGTTGCATTAGAACTCAAATCAACAGTCAGACAAATCGTTTAACTCAGGGTGACTCTGATTCCTCACACTCCTCTCCTTCAGACCAGGTGTCTCAGCCGTCCAACCACATGGCTAGCCAGTCTGTCAACCAGCCAGCCGGTAAACCAGTCCATCATCTTGTCAGTCCATTAGTTAACCAGTCAGCTGGCCAGTCAAGAGAACAGCCAGAAAACCAACCAGATAACCAGTCGGTAAACCAACCAGTCAGTCAGCTAACCAGATGACCAGTCAGCTAACTAGCCAGCCAGCCAGCCAGTTCCTCAGGCCTCTGCATCAGTAGGTGTAGGAGTTCTGGATGACCAGGTCTCTGAAGTAAGGGAACCAGTCTCGGGTCATGCAAGCCAGGTAGGTGTAGGCAGGGTAGTAGGACTCAGTCTGTCTTGTGGCTCCGGCCTTTATCAGATGCAGAGCAGCTTCACTTGCAGGGTAGGCTGTCATGTTGGTATGTCCTCTGGAGAGGAGACACCAGGAACAGTTGGCATTCATATTACATGTGGTTTATCCAGCTCTGTCTGTGGTCTGTGTGTCTGTGGGCTGTGGCACAGACACTGTTACACAGAGGTTAACCTTCGTGTAACAGTGTCTGTGGGCTGTGGCACAGACACTGTAACACAGACACTGTTACACAGACACTGTTACACAGAGGTTAACCTTCGTGCTCCATTCCAGGGGGATGTCGAACTCAGGTCCTCGAGGGCCGATGTCCTGAAGGTTTTTCGATGTTTCCCTGCTCCAGCACACCTGATTCTAATGAATGGGGTTGTTATCGAGCTCTGTGGAAGCCTGATAACGACCCATCATTAGAATCAAGTGTGCTGGAGCAGGGAAACATCGAAAACCTTCAGGACAGGGGCCCTCGAGGACCTGAGTTCGACACCCCTGCTCTATTCGTAGTGTGCAACTCTCCCTGTCCTAAGGGTCAAAAAGGCCCCACCCTCAACCCTAAATAAAGCAGGTTCATTACATTTTTACCCTTTTGGGCAGTGAAATGTGCGGCCATGCTGCACATGCTTGAGAAAGATTTAGTTTTGTCTGAGTTCACATACAATCTGAATGTCTCATCGTGGGTATGCGTGTGCACTGAACATAGTTTCGGGTCATTCTGGCCCCTGAAGAGAGCACATGGACTAACAGAACTGCATCAAAACCAGAAGGAGGTCAGTGAAAAACAACAGTGAATGTATTCTGTATTCTTAAAGGGTCAAGGATGAAGCTGTTTGGACAACGTGGTGAGTTTGTTAAACACGCTTCAGTGGAACACTGAGAAGTTTCAAAATACTCTGAGCTGATGTTGAATTATATTTAAAAAATGGATTAGAGATTCTCTTTGGCAGGTTAGCATTTCATTCATTAACATTGTATTCAATGGTAAGGGCCTGTGATACAACACGGTCTCCGTGGTGACGCAAGGGGCTTGGTCTCATGTCTCGCTCGTCGTCATGGTAACGTGCCACACACCAGCAGCCTGAGGCAAAAGCTCTCCCCCCCTCCTCCTCCCCCCGCACCCTCTCCTTTCACCTCTCCCCATCCCCTCTTCCCCTTTCTACCTTTATTCACCCCCCCTCCCCTCCCCCTCTCCTATTCCCCTCCCATCCTCTACCTCCCCCCCCACCTCTCCTCCCCAGTCCGTTCCCTACTCCCTCCTCCCTCCCCCTCTCCTCTTCCCTCCTATACTCCACTTCCCTCCTTTACCTCTCCTCCCCACCCTCTCGGCTTCCTCCCTATCCCCTTTACCTTCCCCCTCCACCTCTCTCCTCCCTCCCCCCACTCCTCCCTCCACCCTCCCCTCTCCTCCCACCCCTCCCTCTCCTCCACCCCTCCCCCCTCCCCAGAAGGCAGAGACCCCAGTCCACCCTAACCCACCTGACTTTCTCCATGGCTGAGTCGGTGTCGATGAGGCCCAGGATGCTGATGGTGAGGGAGACGTTACTGCGCTGCATGGCCAGCTCATGCTGCAGGTAGCCGAATGAAACCTTTCAAGGTCAAAACTGGGTGGAAGTAGGGAGCCTGAAGGGCGTAGCCACTACCTGGAGGGAGGGAGGGAGGGAGGGAGGGAGAGAGAGAGGGAGAGAGAGAGAGAGAAGGAGGGAGAGAAGGAGGTGAGGAGAGAGAGAGAGAGAGAAGAGAGGAGAGAGGAGGAGTAGAAGGAGGGAGGGAGAGAGGAGGGAGGGAGAGAGAGAGAGAGGAGAGAGAGAGAGAGAGAGAAGGAGGGAGGAGGGAGGAGGAGAGGAGGAGGAGAGAGGAGAGAGAGAGGAGGGAGGGAGGAGGGAGGAGGAGAGAGAGAGAGGAGAGAAGAGAGAGAGAACAGAGAGGAGAGAGAGAGGAGGGAAGAGAGAAAGAGAGAGAGGGAGGAGGAGGGAGGGAGGAGAGGATGGAGAAAGGGGATGGAGAGGAGGGAGAGGGTGATGTCGATATGAAATGGAAGGAGAGAAAGGAGGAGAAGCGATGAGCGAAAGACATATCAGAGGGCATCAGCACATCCAAAAAATCTCATCTCATGTTCAGCGATGAAAACACTTGGAAGTGATTTGCACTAACACGATCAACATCCCAGCCAGAACCCTGGATACCCTTCCAGACAAGGTCCATCTCTCTTTGTCTTCACAAGTATCTCCCCATCATATGTTCTGAGCCTCCATCTAATCACACTGGTAAGGCACAGCACTATAAATACCATAGCTGAGCTGAATGTATGTATTGAGTAACCTTACCTGTAACAACACACACACACACACACACACACCACAACACACACACACCACAACCACAACACACCACACACAACACACACACACACACCACACACAACACACACAACACACACACACATACACACACACACACACACACAACACACACACACACACACACAACACACACATATAGAGAGGAGACCTTTGATCGTAAATGAGATCTCTCCCTCCTCCAATCCGATCTCATCTCTCAACTTACGGACCAATCACGACTGACCAGCACTAGCACTGAGGAGAGTGGGAGGGGCCATCTTTTCTTTGTAAATCCTGGAACTGACCTCCAAACCCACAACCCACACAAACACACACACACACACACACACAAACACACACACACACACACACACACACAAAGCCTACAAAGACAAAAACGCCTACACATACACAAAAGAAAAAATGTCTACACAGACACACACATGTCTGTACCTACCTAGCAGAAAAGAGGACCTGTGTGTGTGTGTGTGTGTCTGTGTGTGTGTGTGTGTGTGTGTACCTATCTAGCAGAAGAGAGGACCTGGGTGTGCATGTGTGTATGTGTGTGTGTATGTACCTAGCAGAAGAGGGGACCTGTGTGTGTGTGTGTACCTAGCAGAAAAGGGGACCTGTGTGTGTGTGTGTGTGTACCTACCTAGCAGGGGGACCTGTGTGTGTGTGTGTGTGTGTGTGTACTTACCCAGTAGAGAGGACACCACCACCAGTGACCCTGAGCTCTGCTCCAGAACAGGCAAAGCTGCTGCCGCCATGGTGACGTAACTGATGAAGTTCACCTGGAGACCAGAGCACAGGTCACACACCTGAACATGCTACGGACACGCTAGGTACACGTTAGAGACATGTTTGAGACACACTAGAGACACACTAAGGACATGCTAGAAACACACTAAGGACATGCTAGAGGCACACTAGAAACACACTAGAGACACACTAAGGACATGCTAGAAACACACTAAGGACATGCTAGAGACACACTAGAGACACACTAATGACATGCTAGAAACACACTAAGGACATGCTAGAGACAGGCTAGGGATATGCTAGGGACACACTAGAGACACAATAGAGACACCCTAGAGACACACTAGAGACACACTAGAGACACACTAGAGACACACTAGAGACACCCTAGAGACACACTAGGGACACACTAGAGACACAATAGAGACACCCTAGAGACACACTAGAGACACACTAGAGACACCCTAGAGACACAATAAAGACACACTAAGAAGCCCAAACCTGATCGAAACTCATTTGGCTGAACCCAGTCTACTAGTCAACCGTTAAATTCCAATCACATCATCCAATCAAATCCAGCTGTGCAGCCTGGGAACCAACAGGATCACCCAGCTCTGACTGACTGGTATAACCAATCAGAGACAGACTTCCTCCCACCCAGGGTGATCCCCGGCCAATCACAAGTGTTTATCTAATAAGGGGCGCGGCCAATACGATGACCGTACAGAAGAGAGCCGTTGAGGCATGAACAAACAAGATGTGATTGGTTGTTTCCAGACCAATGAGATCCACAGGTCCATTCAGGTATACGCCAGTTCCCTCCGCAGGTTTCCTCTATCCATTGAAGGAGCAACATTCAACATGGCCGACCAGCGTAGCCGCATAGCAGCACAGCCAACACAAGAAGCTTTGTCGTTGGCACCGAGATAGCCAGCTCGCCATTGGCTCATAGCGTACCTGCATCACCGTGCGGACATGGTTGCTATCTCCATCCCAGAGACTGAAAGGAGTGTTGCCAATGTGGTTCAGAACCAGGAAGTCCAGCCCTCCTGCAGAACATAGCAGAAACACAATAAAAACACACCAGTAACAGACCAGAAACACACAAGTAACACACCAGTAACACAACAGTAACAGACCAGAAACACACCAGTAACGGTTACTAGACGCACCAACACAGGACATCCTCAAACATCCCTTTAAAGTTCACCTCCCAACATCCCTTTAAGGTTCACCTCCAAACATCCCTTTAAGGTTCACCTCCAAACATCCCTTTAAAGTTCACCTCCCAACATCCCTTTAAGGTTCACCTCCCAACATCCCTTTAAGGTTCACCTCCCAACATCCCTTTAAAGTTCACCTCCAAACATCCCTTTAAAGTTCACCTCCAAACATCCCTTTAAGGTTTACCTCCCAACATCCCTTTAAAGTTCACCTCCCAACATCCCTTTAAGGTTCACCTCCCAACATCCCTTTAAGGTTCACCTCCAAACATCCCTTTAAAGTTCACCTCCCAACATCCCTTTAAGGTTCACCTCCAAACATCCCTTTAAGGTTCACCTCCCAACATCCCTTTAAGGTTCACCTCCAAACATCCCTTTAAAGTTCACCTCCAAACATCCCTTTAAGGTTCACCTCCAAACATCCCTTTAAGGTTCACCTCCCAACATCCCTTTAAAGTTCACCTCCCAACATCCCTTTAAGGTTCACCTCCAAACATCCCTTTAAGGTTCACCTCCAAACATCCCTTTAAAGTTCACCTCCCAACATCCCTTTAAGGTTCACCTCCCAACATCCCTTTAAAGTTCACCTCCCAACATCCCTTTAAGGTTCACCTCCCAACATCCCTTTAAAGTTCACCTCCAAACATCCCTTTAAAGTTCACCTCCAAACATCCCTTTAAAGTTCACCTCCAAACATCCCTTTAAAGTTCACCTCCAAACATCCCTTTAAAGTTCACCTCCAAACATCCCTTTAAGGTTCACCTCCAAACATCCCTTTAAGGTTCACCTCCAAACATCCCTTTAAGGTTCACCTCCAAACATCCCTTTAAAGTTCACCTCCAAACATCCCTTTAAAGTTCACCTCCAAACATCCCTTTAAGGTTTACCTCCCAACATCCCTTTAAAGTTCACCTCCCAACATCCCTTTAAGGTTCACCTCCCAACATCCCTTTAAGGTTCACCTCCCAACATCCCTTTAAAGTTCACCTCCCAACATCCCTTTAAGGTTCACCTCCAAACATCCCTTCAAGGCTCACCTACATTACACACGGGGAAGAAGATTTGACCCAGTTCTCCAGACATGGATTAGCATAGTTCTGGCCTCGATACATTTTCAACTGAGATCTTCTTGAGATTTTTCTTTTCATTTAGTACCTGGCTTCTTACATGTCTGAGAATCTAGGCCTACGATGCAAAACCATTTCTTGATGTCTGTGTGAGTGTGTGAACTTGTCTGTGTGAGTGTGTGCGTGTGTGAGTGTGTGCCGTGTGCATGTATGTGCGTGTGGTGTGCGTGTGCATGCATGTGAGTGTGCGTATGTGAGTGTGCGAGTGTTCGTGTGTGTTTGTGTTCGTGTGTGCGCGTGTTGTGAGTGTGTGTGTGAAGAGGGAGTGTGTGTGTATGTGTGTGTGTGAGTGTGTGTGTGACTGTGGTGCGTGTGGTGTGTGTGTGGTGGTGTGAGTGTGTCTGTGGTATGTGGTGTGTGACTGTGTGACTGTGTTTGTGACTGTGTGACTGTGTGTGTGTGTGTTGTGTGAGTGTGTGTGTGTGTATGTGTAAAGTTGTGTGTGTGTGACGTGTGTGTGTGTGAGTGCAACAAACCCAGCAAGTGGACGGCCTCGTGGAGAACCCTCTCAGGGTCGGAGGGCACGGACATGTCACCCGACACGTACAGGGCCTTCTGGGCGCCCAGCTGCATGCACTTGTCTGCCACCTACAGGGCAGGAGGGGAATCACTAGTTATAATTTGCCACAACGTTCCACCTAAAATTATCACCACTACAGTTACTGATAATTGTTTGTATAATTGTAACTGATGGGAACCCAGACCATCTTCAAGGATGCTTCTCTTCTGGCAGTGATGACAATCTGGGCTCCCATCCTGGCATAATGATATGCCACCTGTTCCCCGATGCCCATACTGGCACCAGTTACTAACACCCTGGCTCCCCGAACTGACTCTGGAGGGGCGAGGAGAGGGGGAGAGAAAGGGGAGGGAGAGAGGGGGAGGGAGAGACAGGGGGGAGAGAGAGGGGGAGAGGGAAGAGGAAGAGCAGGGGAGGGAGGGAGAGAAAGGGAGGGGGAGGGGAGAGAGTGGGAGGGGCGCGAGCGAGAGGAGGGGGAGAGAGAGGGAGAGAAGGGGGAGGGAGGGGGAGAAATGGGGAGGGAGGAGGGGGGAGTGGAAAGAGAGGGAAGAAGGAAGAGAGGGGAGGGAGCAAGAGAAGGAGGGAGACAGGGGGAGGGAGAGAGGGAAGGGGTGGAAGAGGGGGAGAAGGGAGGGAAAGAGAGGAGGAGGAGAGACAGGGAGGGAGAGGGGAGGGGAAGGGGGAAGAGCGGGAGGGAGGGGGAAAGAGGGAGAGGTCACAATGAGGTTTGGCACCAAACAAGTCGAACTGGACAACAGAACCCAGGACCTAAAGAGAACTGTCATCTTTAGAGTTACAGCCGGAGAGGGAGACAACCAGGATCTTTCCTTGGGTTTAGACAGTCTCCTTCCTGTCTCCTGCTGTCAATCACACCCAGGAACACAACGGGAGGCAGGGTGGGCAGTGCTGTTGCCTAGGTTACTGACCCTCGATCGCTTGGCAGCCTGATGGAATTTCAGAGCAATGAGAGCAACAGTTTTTTGCGTCTGAACAGCAGTTTGGGTCGTTAGAGAAAAACGGAGGCAGCGATAACCGCATGCTCAGTTACGCAAGCTTTATTTCACTTAAAAATAAATAATAAAATAGAATTAATCTCTTCACATGGTGGTTGAGTTCGTAAAGAATGACTGAACAACACGATGGTATTGTTAGTGTTAATGAGCGCATTATTTTGTTTTATTAACTCATGGTGTTCTACAAGCCAACATCTATTTATCTATATAGCGTGCTCTCATCGAAGCTTGCAATTACAATAGAAGGTTCTAAGCGTTTTACCTATGTACCCGGTTCAAAGTTTGGACTATGTGTCGCTTATCTTTATGACAGATTTAGATAAAGACACTATATTGTGCATTTAAGCCTAATTTCGTTATCTCCTAGCATTGCCTATCGTGTGCTTTTAAAGCACAATCAACGCGACAGCAACAAAGTTCTAGTAAGAGATGTTAATTTCAGTCTTACAGTTTGACAAATACCAGATCACATCACACTAGGAACTCTCCCACTGAATCTCAGAATCTTCCACACCATATGTGTGTGTGTGTGTGTGTGTGTGTGTGTGCGTGCGTGCGTGCGTGCGGAGAGGGGGGAGGGAAGGACTTACTCACCTTCATGAAAAGTGTCCCTCCACACATATGCGGTCAGAGCCACCGCCGCGAGTAAGGCATATTTTGAAACCCCACCGCCGATTATCATGATGAAAGTTTACAAATTCAGAAATTCCAGAACGCCCAGGAAGTGTTCCACGCCGACCCGAAGATGTCGACAAAGTTCCAATCCAATGAGATATACAAAAGGAATTGTTTACCGTTGCGGCGCGCGGCGTTCCTGGTACTGTCACCCAAGGTTTTGCAATACTTGGAACACTGTTCAGAAGACCTAAAGTAGTTCCCGATGGGATGTGCCCTCGTGCGAAGGCGGGACGGAAGATAGATAAGAGAATCTAAATAATTGACAGTTACTTATCATCCGCTGGTTCGGTCACCTAGCAAGAGAGACACTACAAAACAATTGTATTCGCAAAAAAACTTGTAAAACAAGTTAAAACTCCACCCAGCCTATACCCGTTTTTATTTTAAAGACCTCGTTCAGATCATTCAAATTCACGTATAAGGGTATTCCTCTCAGGAGACCTTATGTTATATCATCACAGTTTTGGGCAAAACAGATACACACATAGATAGTTCTGCAAAAAAATAGTATTTATTTTTTCTCTCCATATAATTGGTACGCAAAGCATGTAACTGAACTTCAAAGTACCAAAATAACTTGGTGTAATGATTGTTTCTTAGAAAGACATCGATTTGTGTACAAACACAAAACACTCACCACAAGCAGAAGCATTAACAACACAACCCGAAAAGACGTCGTCAAATCTGTCAGCCACTGGAGTGAAGGTCATCGGTTCAAATCCCTCCTGTTACACTGAAGGAACATCCTGGGCAACAGTGAAGGAAAAACACAGGAAACACCTCATCTAGTCTAGTGTGAGGTAGCGGAAACACTCTTACCCTCTCCCTCTGACAACCCTCACCCACATGAGCACTGCTCCTGACACGGTGGGCAAACAGGAAGTCCTTGTTAAGAGCAAACAGGAAGTCCTTGTTAAGAGCAAACAGGAAGTCCTTGTTAAGGGCATTCAGGAAGTCCTTGTTAAGAGCATTCAGGAAGTCCTCATTAAGAGCAAACAGGAAGTCCTTGTTGATGGCATTCAGGAAGTCCTCGTTAAGGGCATTCAGGAAGTCCTCGTTAAGAGCATTCAGGAAGTCCTCGTTAAGAGCATTCAGGAAGTCCTCGTTAAGAGCAAACAGGAAGTCCTTGTTGAGGGCATTCAGGAAGTCCTTGTTAAGAGCATTCAGGAAGTCCTCGTTAAGAGCAAACAGGAAGTCCTTGTTGATGGCATTCAGGAAGTCCTCGTTAAGAGCAAACAGGAAGTCCTTGTTGAGGGCATTCAGGAAGTCCTTTTTAAGGGCATTCAGGAAGTCCTTGTTGAGGGCATTCAGGAAGTCCTTGTTGAGGGCATTCAGGAAGTCCTCGTTAAGGGCATTCAGGAAGTCCTTGTTGAGGGCATTCAGGAAGTCCTAGTTAAGGGCATTCAGGAAGTCCTTGTTAAGAGCAAACAGGAAGTCCTTGTTGATGGCATTCAGGAAGTCCTCGTTGAGGGCATTCAGGAAGTCCTTGTTGATGGCATTCAGGAAGTCCTTGTTAAGGGCATTCAGGAAGTCCTCGTTGAGGGCATTCAGGAAGTCCTTCTTGACGGCATTCAGGAAGTCCTTGTTGAGGGCATTCAGGAAGTCCTTCTTGAGGGCATTCAGGAAGTCCTTGTTAAGGGCATTCAGGAAGTCCTTGTTAAGGGCATTCAGGAAGTCCTCCTTGAGGGTATTCAGGAAGTCCTTGAGGGTAGCACAGAGGTACCCTGTGCTACCGACCACAGAGAAGTTCTCTTTGGTCTAACGGGTCACCTTGTGGGAGTTTGTGGTTCGAAATCCAGCACTTAGATAAGCTGGCAAACAACAGTGATGCAGGAGAGGAGTAGAACAGACTGGCACAGGGAGACTATATACCAGCAGAGGCTTGGTAGCAGAGGATGAGCTGGCGAGCACGGAACCACACACGCACGGAAGAACTGTCGTAGGTTCCGGTGAAGGGTCAGCGTTCTAGAACGCTGGAAAATGAGCTTGCGTAAGAATGTGGGTCAAGTCCACAACACAGTATCCGGAGACGTTTGTGGTAAATACTGCAGAACGAGTGACCCACTTAAGAACACAGGAACACGTACAGATGCAGCATTTGATGAGCAGTGAGTTGGGGGGGTTTTTTTGTTACTTTTTTAAAGCAACATGATTTAGAGCGTGGCTCTTGACAGAAGGTTGAAGCGTTTGGCTGTTTTCACAGGGCTTGGACACACCACTGGACAACCTCTGGTGTCGTAACATTGCACTTTTTTATATCTCGCACCAAGTCATTTTCAAAACCCACAGTGCATCAGATTTACAAGCACCCAAATCAAACGGACCTGTTTCGTGTTTTGAATGTTGATAAAAGTGGTGAAAGCCAGAATAGAAATCTAGTTTGTTTCCTGTGTGGAGTTCCACAGTCCTGTTCTCCATCACAGGGAAAAGAAACAAATAACACAACTACTGCCTCATGACTCAGACTGAAACGTAGAATGACTTGATCATTGCAGTGTTTCCTCAAACCATATTTACAATAAAAAAGTTTTCCGCGTCTAAATGGCCTAAATCCAGGTTTAAGCCGAAATAAAAAGAGTCATTTAATGACAGAGGAAAATATTGCAAACTAAACACTACACAGCACAAGCAAAAGGCAGAGGACAATATAACAAGAGGCACATTTTTACCCCCGTAAAAGTTATAATTATAGGTACTTGACACGCCTCTAGAAAACATTTGACATTTCTAGGAGTTGGACAGTAAAATGTCTTACTTTAGGCCAGGACCTTTGGCCTTGTGATGAAATAAGTTCACATCTGGAACAGATGAACACAAATCTTCAAACACAAAACTTCAGGTAGCTTCTACAGATTCCTGCCATCTACTTCTCATTCTTTCTTTCACTTTTATTGCACTGGCAGCCACAGCATGAAGATCCGCATAACTGCCAGTACCCACTCCACACAGCCAGATAAACACTGATTACTGTCAGTCTGCCACTATAGAGCATAAGCCAACTGAAACTAAGCTTCTTTTTTTTTTTTTGGCATGACCGTCAGATTGAAAGATACAAAGAACCCCTGATTCCCACAGGTATTAACCTCGGGGGATTAAATAAAAGCAGGTAAATCTACCTGGTGAACCCTTTACCTACCCTAGAGATCACAGAAGGACTGGAATACATACTCCAGGTGTGTCATACTACAGTAGTATTCTACACATGCTGCAGGTGTGTCATGCTACAGTAGTATTCTACACATACTGCAGGTGTGTTGTAAGGTATATTCCATGGTTACTGTACTTATGTCTCTCTCTCAGTAGCTAAGAGGTTCTCCATGATGGTTTAACATGGTGGAAGAAACATGTGGTGGTGGAGAGGAGGAGGAGGAGGAGGAGGGAAGTAGGAGGGAAGGAGAGGAGGGGGAGGCGAGGAGGAGGGGGGAGGCAAGGAAGAGGGGAGAAAGAGGAGGGGGGGAGAGGAAAGATTAAGGGGAGGAGGAAGGGAGAAAGAGGATGGGGAGCGGAGGAGGAGGGGAAGGAGAGGAGAAAAAATATTAGGAGAAGGAGGAGGGGAGAATAAAGGAGAGGAGGGGAAGGAGGAGGAGGAAGAGGATAGGAGGGAGAGAGTCAGTCATGCCCTGACCAGGAGGAGGAGCAGGAGGAGGAGCTTTGGAGTCCATGATGTACAGGTGGTCCTGTCAAGGAGGAGGAGCAGCAGGAGGAGGAGGAGGAGGCGACGTCTAGGTGGTCTTGACTAGATCATAGACGTGGATGTGGAAATCATCATCGTACTTGATGTAGTAAACGGACGGCTTGGCTGGGACCTGGTAGATGACCAGGCCTGTCCTCTTCTCCGCCTGCTCCGTCACGTACTCCACCTGCTTCCCCACCAGGCTCTCCGCCTCCTCCCCGGGGGCCTTGTCCGCTGGGAGGAGGTGCTTGTGTTCTACGGGCAGGAGGAGGAACAAAAGGAAGAACGTTGTTCTTTCGTCACTGTTCCCTCCTGCGTCTTTTTTTGTTTGTTTGTTTTAACTTCAAGCAGTTGGGAGGAAAATCTATATCTCTGTGTGGGACCGATCAATCAACCAACCAACTAAATAACTGACTGACCAATAAAAATGGATCAATCAACCAGGAAACAAATAAATCAACCAATCACTGCACCGACCAATCCATCAATAAAACAACAAATCAATAAACCCAACCACACAACTAACTGACCAATCAATAAACCTAATCACCCATCCAGTCCCAGGCCTCCCCTGAAACCCCACAACCAATCACAATCCTCCCCTTGCAACCCCACAACCAATCACAATCCTCCCCTTGCAACCCCACAACCAATGACAATCCTCCCCTCGCAACCCCACAACCAATCACAATGCTCCCCTTGCAACCCGGCAACCCCACAACCAATCACAATCCTCCCCTTGCAACCCCACAACCAATCACAATCCTCCCCTTGCAACCCCACAACCAATGGCAGGCCTCACCAGCCTCGGGTAGCACGCGCAGGTCTCCGTCCTTGTAGTCGTTCCACAGCTGGTACATGTAGAGAACCGGGTCTTTCTCATATGTAATAAAGTACCAGTGGGTCATGATGGGGGCTCGGGACAGAACCATCCCCCTCCACTCGTTCTTGCCCCCCTCCTCCTTCTCGAACAGGTGCTCCACCGCCTTGCCCACCAGCTCCTCCGCCCCCGCCGGCGGTTTGATCCTGTTGTTGACTAGGGGGGAGGGAGGGGGGGGGGAGAGAGGGGGAGGGACGGGAGGGAGGGGGGAGCGGGGGAGGAAAGAGGTTGAGACAAGACAAGACAGGTGGATATTTGTGTGTGTGTTCGTGTATATATATATATGTGTGTGTGTGTATATGTATATCTCTGTGTGTGTGTGTGTATATGTGTTTATGTATATGTGTGTGTTTATGTGTATATGCGTGTGTGTGTCTGTGTGTCACGGCTTGTGTGTGTGTGTCTGTATGTGTGTGTGTGTGTGTCTGTATGAGTGTGTGTGTGTCTTGTGTGTGTCTGTCTTGTGTGTCTGTGTGTCAGAGCCGGCGAAAGAGTGTCTGAAACCCACCGACTTTCTCCGCCAGCACCTGCAGGTTGGACACGCGCTCGTCCTTGTACAGCTCGATGCCGTAGACGCAGTCAAAGCCGTCATACTTCACCATGAAGAGGGACGGGTTGACGGACAGACGCTCCAGAACCGTGCCTTTCCAGCGGGTCATGTTGCCCTTCTCCCTCCAGTTGTGCTGGATCCTCCGACCCAGGAGGCTGCCGGGGTCGGGGAGCAGAGACGGAGACGAGGTACTGCCAAGCTCATCGCTGCTACGCTTCCTGGAGGTGAGGAGAGGGAAGTGAGGAGGAGGGAGGAGAGCGGAGGGAGTGGAGGAGAGGGAGGAGAAAAAAAAGATGAAAAAAAGAAAGTAGAGAGAGCAAGAGAGAGAAAAAAAGAATGAGACAGAGATAGGAAGGGAGAGAGAGAGAGACAAAGAGGGGAGGGAGGCAGAGGGAGAAAAAGGGAGGAGAGTGCAGGAGTTGGGACGGAGGGGAAGAGAGGGGTTGAGGACGAGAGGGAAAAGAACGGGGGAGAGGGTGTGGAATGGGACGATGAGGAGGAGAGGTGGAGTGGGGCATAGCGAAGGAGGAGTCCGGCGAGAAGGACAAAGCTCTCAACGTCGGAGAACCCCGCCGAGCGAGGGTGAGGAGGTGACAGGCCCGAGGGGGGGAAAAAAGGAGAGAGAGTTTGTTATAACAGGAACAAACGAAAGTGCTAGATAAAACAATAAATATTATATTCTTACTTAGAAAACGATAATCGGTTGTGTGTGAACTTCTGAAATTGAGGGGTGAGGAGAGTGAGAGAGGAGAGCGACAGAGAAGAGAGAGTGAGAGAGTGAGACTGAGAGAGTCAGGAGTGGAGAGAGATGAAAGAGAGAGAGTGAGAGAGAGAGAGAGAGAGAGGAGAGAGGAGAGAGAGAGAAAAGAAACGAGAAAGAGAGAGACACGCGGCAATGGCAGTGACAATACCACTCGTGAATGGTGTGGGATCTATTTAAACATTCATCAATCAAAGTTTCTACAGGACGTAAAGGTATAAGTAAACATGGTATATTTTGTTTACAGCCTTGCAACGATGAATGAATGTTATATAGTAACTATTGTTTCTACATACCTGGCTCTCTTCTTTGACATGTTTCCATAAAACAACAGTTCTGGCGCAAAACAAACAACGATTAACGTGCATGCTACTTGAGGTGATGACAATTTGTTTATTTCAAAATGTAAAGGACTTAATTGTCCCACTCGCTCAAATTAACCACACAGCAAATCTTGAAACTGTGTCTAGTCTACGTGACGACCTCGTTTTAAACGGACAGAGGCTCCAAGCTTTCCACACAAACACACACAGGTGTGAACAGCGCGTTTAAAGTGTAGCACTGGCCTACATTTCACAATATGCTCTCTCTTGACCTAAAAAACAAATGTCGCTCAAGCTGGCATGCAAACATACACACGGACCTCGTTAACGGTTGATTCGTGTTGTGTTGCCGGTCTTTAGAGAAATCCAATCTCTGTAGCTTCGTACTGTACAGCTATTTAAATTACAGCTGTTTAGTATAATGTCGTTGGCAAGAAGAAGCCCAAATGTGTTAGCTACCGTTTGCCAGTCTAGCTATCGTAAGCGGAAATGACCGTTTCAAACATTGGCTACCTACTGAATTTAATTCCGTGGTCCGTTCAAAGATTGAGGTCAAATGAGACCAACGCGTTGACTTACTAAGTTGTTTATTTCATGGCTACGTTCCTATCCCAGAAGAATCCACCGTGTAAGGGGAAAAGGAAATAACAGAGAAAATTGTTGAACTACAACTACCGGTCTCTACTTGCTGCCTCAAAGGATCTTGGGAGTTGTTGTCCATTAGATTTTTCATTGTTATCGGAACCCGTTGTGATTCGCACGTCATAAATGGAAGTGTATTCTTATTAGAAGTCTATATAGTTTTTAGTCGAGCATCATAATGTGCGTATTCCAAAATATATGAATGTATGTTGCCTATTTAAGCATATGAGTTATATATTATATGTTATATATAAGTTATTGTTTAGAAGACACCATTACAGACTGCATCTCCCACAAATCACCAGTGTTTTGGCCTGCTCATAATGTCATTCTTTTGTCAAGGCCAAAATACTATTTATGTATTTTTTGTTCCAAACACAAAGATGAAAATAAATAGAACTGGCTCTTCTCCAGGCGACTGTGTGTGTGTGTGTGTGTGTGTGGTGTGTGTGGTGTGTGTGTGTGGTGTGTGTGGTGTGTGTGTGTATGTTGTGTGTGTGTGTGGTGTGTGTGTGTGAGTTGAGAGAGAGAGATGAGAAGAAGAGATAGAGAGAGAGAGTGTGGGTGTGTGTGTATGAGTGAGCATGTGTGTGTGCGTTTGTGCGTGTGTTTGTGTGTGAAAGGGACAGTGCGAGAAATAGTTGTGTGGGTGTGTGTGTGTGAGTGTGTGTGTGTGTGTGTGTGGTGTGTAAGTCATTTTCTGTGTGAGTGTGTGTGAAAGAGACAGACAGACAGAAAGAACGAGACTGAAAGAGAAAAGGTCTGCAGGTTTTCAGACTGCTGTGTCACTGTCTATAACGAACTAGACTGTTTAACAGTCCAAAGTCATTTAGCTGTCTGCAGCAAGACAGTGATGTAAATCATCAAAACCTAAACTCCTCCTCTTCATTCTTTCTATCCAATCAGAGCATCAGAACAACTCAACGCAACAAGGCTGGTAGCTTCCTATTGGCTTAGAAAAAAAGGTGAGTTCACGCTCCAGAGGTAGAACTCTTCATTCGGATAAGTATACGTATATGCTAGTAATACTTATACACACTTAAGTATATAAGTATTACTGCATTCCTATAAGTATTGTCGTGCGCTACTGTGTTGGCAGGGTTAAAGTGCGCACGGACTACAGGAGCACGTGGCTCAGGTGTTTAGAGCAATTGATCGCGGATCAAAACGTCGTAGGTTCAAATCGTACGTCATCAGTTGCTTTTATTGGTAAAAACGAAAGTGAAACCGTTCCTTTGTCAGGTAATTCATCCGAGGAGGCTGTCCAGCGGAATACTACAAGGCAGGAATCAACTTCTGTAGAATAAGTATTAAGATACGATTAAAGGATGTATACGATTCATAAATCTGTCAGAGATTACAGTGGGCAATCTACTAAATGGATTGACCACGTTTACATTGCCCTCTGCCAAAAAACATAAAATAAACACAACCTAATTCAATTGAGTTGAACCACATTTGTGAAGTATCGTTTTTCTACCACAAGGTGGCGCCCAAAGCTAGAGGCACACGAACGTGAAGTGGTGTTGACGGTGTGTGTGTGTGAGTGTGTGTGTGTGTGTGTGTGTACGTGGGAATAAAGACAGACAGAAAGAACGAGACTGAAAGAGAAAAGGTCTGCAGGTTTTCAGACTGCTGTGTCACTGTCTATAACGAACTAGACTGTTTAACAGTCCAAAGTCATTTAGCTGTCTGCAGCAAGACAGTGATGTAAATCATCAAAACCTAAACTCCTCCTCTTCATTCTTTCTATCCAATCAGAGCATCAGAACAACTCAACGCAACAAGGCTGGTAGCTTCCTATTGGCTTAGAAAAAAAGGTGAGTTCACGCTCCAGAGGTAGAACTCTTCATTCGGATAAGTATACGTATATGCTAGTAATACTTATACACACTTAAGTATATAAGTATTACTGCATTCCTATAAGTATTGTCGTGCGCTACTGTGTTGGCAGGGTTAAAGTGCGCACGGACTACAGGAGCACGTGGCTCAGGTGTTTAGAGCAATTGATCGCGGATCAAAACGTCGTAGGTTCAAATCGTACGTCATCAGTTGCTTTTATTGGTAAAAACGAAAGTGAAACCGTTCCTTTGTCAGGTAATTCATCTGAGGAGGCTGTCCAGCGGAATACTACTAGGCAGGAATCAACTTCTGTAGAATAAGTATTTAAGCTACGATTAAAGGATGTATACGATTCATAAATCTGTCAGAGATTACAGTGGGCAATCTACTAAATGGATTGACCACGTTTACATTGCCCTCTGCCAAAAAACATAAAATAAACACAACCTAATTCAATTGAGTTGAACCACATTTGTGAAGTATCGTTTTTCTACCACAAGGTGGCGCCCAAAGCTAGAGGCACACGAACGTAGAGTGGCGTTGACGAGACTTGGAGCACCGGAGGGAATAAACCGAGGAGATGAATGATTAAGATCTCCGGAGTTTTCCTGTGACTCACAACACACTGATGTAGTTAAGCACAGATGATGTGGGTGCACTGCACTGTCCGCCGCTGTGACGGACATGTTAGCTTTGCTCTGTGGTGAAAGAAACGGACGTTTTTTTTTGTGTGTGTTCGCTAAGGTTTTACTTGTATTTATCATGGCATATCGTAGTTGAGATGTGGTTACTTTGCGATAGCGCTGGTAGACACAGATGGTTCCTGGACCTGAAACACTAGCTAGAACCATCTGTTCCTTGTTATTTTCCTGAACTCTCCACACGTGCCGTTTCTCCCTCACTTTGAATAAAAGCCATCTGCAAAAGAGAATCTAATGTAAACATGTAAACGTCCTTTTCAGGATAGAGTTTCTCAAGTGGTTTTTGAGTTCCACCTGAAGAACCAACCAATCATCCGGAACGTTCTGAGATTGTGAGATGTTCCGCTTCTTTTCCAGTCCTCTGGCGTTGTCATGGCGTTGCCGTGGCGTTGAGAACCGTCCCATGGCTCACTTCCTGTTTCCTTGTCTCTGCCCCTGTCTTGTCTCCAGAGGCAACGCATCGCTGACTCACTCTACATTTAATCAACCCACCTCAGTTCTTCCAACTTCATTAATATCCACATCGTCAAACACACACACACACGCACACACACACACACACACACACACTATTCGTGCCTCACACACGCACACAATAGTCGCTTTACATACACACACACACAAACAATCCTAACTCTTCTCCCACCATCCTACTCCTACCTTCAATCAACCACCCCCATCCCTCCTCTCCCCCAATCCCCATCCATCCCCCCTCTACCCCCTCCCCTCCGCTCCCCCATCCCTCTCCTAACCCCACATGCACGAGCGCCATCAATTGTAAAATCTGTATGAGGACGATAATGCCTAGTACCAAAACTTAAATCTACAAATACTCAGGAATAAGACTGATTATAATTAAGTTAGAACTTCGGTATCTAGTGAAATAATCAAAAGCTTGCGTCATACTGTCGCAATTCTCTCTTCCTGCTGCATGCAGTGGTGCTGACTAGCCAGAGTGAGTAAGTAGTTCTTTATTCAGGCTGACAAAGTGTGTTGAGGCACCTTTTATAACAGGGGTGTGTGTGTGGTGTGTGGTGTGTGGTGTGCGTGGTGTGTGTAGATGTGTGTGTTGGTGTGTGGAAGAGGGTGCTCTGAGAAACCAAGGTTGCCCCTAAATGTCCTGGCGGTTGTCACAGCAACAGAAGCGAATGCCCTGGTTGGTGGAGAGCACCGCAGGAGGAGAAGAAGAAGAGTATGAACAGGAAGTTCATCCATGTCCGTTCCTTTTCTCCCAAACTCTGAAAGTTTGTTTCAATAAAAGCTCTGGAGGGTCATTTGGGTTTATTGGGTTTGGGTTTATTTGGGCTGATTTCTATCCTCTGTGAAAGAGTCAAGAATCAGCCCACTTCACCTTCTCTGAGTCCAGGGATGTTAGATTTGAATGAAGTTGAATTGTACATCTAGAATATACTTTACCTCTTTCTCTGTCTTTACTCTCTAAATTCTCTTTCAATCTCTCTCTCCTCTGCCTCCTCTATTTCTCTCTTTCTCTCTTTGTCTCTCTATTATCTCTCTCTTTCTCTCTTTATCTCTCTGTCTTTCTTTCTCTTCTCTCTCTATTTCTCTCTTTATTCTCTCTTTCTTTCTATCTCTCTTTGTCTTTCTTTCTCTGTCTCTCTCTCTATTTCTCTTTTTATATCTCTATATCTCTCTTTCTATCTCTCTTTCTGTCTCTGTTTCTCTCACTCTCTCTCTCTTCATTGTTATCGCTCTCTTTCCGAAATGAATGACATCTCAATCTCTGTCTCTCATGATCTCTCTCTGTTTTACACACATAGACACACACACACACACACACACACACACACACACACACACACACACACACAAATGCGCACACTGACGCATAGAGCCAGGTAACACATGCTTTTGTTCCTCTGTAGGTGCCTCCTCCAGAAGAGGAGCTATCTGAAGAGGGGGGGCCTTGGAGGATCTCTCCCCAGGGAGAAGCTGTGAATCCTGGCTCCCAAAATAGAGTGCCCCCCTGCCCTGCATCCCCCCTGGCCCTGCACCCCCTGCCCTGCCTCACGCCACCTGCCGCCCCCCCTGCCTCCACCCCCCCTGCCTCCCCCCACCCCTGCCCTGCCCCCCCCCGCCCGCCCTCCCCCCTCCTGCCTCCCGCCTGCCTCCCCCAGCCTGCCTCCACTGCCCCACTGCCTCCCCCAGCCTGCCTCCCCCCTGCCTCCACACACACACACACACGAGTCACACACACACCACAGTCACACACACCAGTGCACACACACCACACAGTCACACACACACACACAGTTACAACACACAAACAGGTCACACACACAGTCACACACACCAGTCACACACACACAACCAGTCACACCACCACAGTCACACCACACACACAGGCACAGTCACACACACGCATACAGTCACGCTCGCCCGTAAACACAACACCAACACGCACGTCCACGGAGGGAGGGGGGTGTGTGTGAGGGGGATAGATAAGAGAGATTAGAGAGAGAGAGAGAGAGAGAGAAAGAGAGAGAGGAAGTGAGAGAGAGAAAAAGAGAGAAAGAAAGAGAGAAAGAGAGAAAGAGAGAGAGAAAGAAAGAGATAAAGAGAGAGAGATAGAGAGAGAGAGGAGACAAAGAAAGATAGAGAGACCCAAACCCAGAGAAAGACAAACAGTTCAATCCTGCACGTTGACACGCGGCCACTTTCAGACAGAGAAAAGGATGGATCAAACGGGAGCTGGTGAAAGGAGAGCTCCCACACTGCCATGATGTCCCACCAGGGGACGAGCTGGGAACTAAAACAAGGATGTGCAGATGGTTCGTGCCAGTCTCCCAGTCTGAGCTCTCTGTTCAACTTTCACACCTCCTCCCTCCCCCTCTCCCTCCCCCTCTCCCTCCTCCTCTCCCTCTCCCTCCCCCTCTCCCTCCTCCTCTCCCTCCCCCTTCGTGACATCGCACGTCCTGACAAGAGATGCTCCCATCTTTGTTCTGATAAACTCCTCCGGAATCACAACGTCTTGGTTACAGTAGTCAGTCCCTGATTGGCTGCGCTTGTGTCGGCCTGCCAGTCGGGCCAGATGGGTGGAGTTAGAACTTTGGGAAACAGAATGTTGAACACACACAGGTGAACACACAGGTGAACACAGGTGAACACACAGTGTAACACACACAGTGTAACACACACAGGTGAACACACACGGTATAACACACACACAGTATAACACACACACACAGTATAACACACAGGTGAACACATGCAGTATAACACACAGTTGAACACACACAGGTGAACACACAGGTGAACACACAGGTGAACACACACACACACACAGTATAACACACACAGTATAACACACACAGAGTAACACACACAGAGTAACACACACAGTACAACAGACACAGTATAACACACACAGTATAACACACACAGAGTAACACACACAGTGTAACACACAGTACAACCGACACAGTATAACGCACACAGTATAACACACACACACAGTAGACAGTATAACACACTCAGGCGAACACACACAGTACAACACACGCGGTAGAACACAAGATCAGATATAGAATGTTCCGGCATGGAACAAACTTTTTTCCCCCCGCCGGAGCAAAACTAACCCTGTCAAACAGTACCAACCTTCCAACCAGACACTTGTTCCAACACACAGTCTGCTGGTAACATCTGCCTTTACTGAACTGGAAGACTGCCTAGACAGACTATTTGTAAAGGTGGGGAACTGGGCTAAATATAGTGGCCTGTACTGTTCTATTTTCAGCGTCTGATTAGAGAGGTGTTGTTGCATTTTGGGTTTCTCTTCCCTGCTAACTGAGAGTGTGAGAGTGTCCACTCTGACTTACTCACTGCTGAACACAGACTGACCAGCTCTCTCTCTCACTCTCTCTCTCTCTCTCTCTCTGTCTGTCTCTCCCACTCTCTCTCTCGTTCTGTGTCTCTTTATGTCTCTCTCTCCCTCTCTTGCTCTTTCTCTCTCTGTCTCTCTCTCTCTCTCTCTCACTCTCTCTCTCTCTCTCTCTGTCTCTGTGTCTCTCTCTGTCTCTCTCTTCCACTCTCTCTCGCTGTCTTTATGTCTCTCTCTCTCTGTCTCTCTCTCTCGCTCTGTGTCTCTTTATGTCTCTCTCCCAGTCTCTCTCCCACTCTCTCTCTCCCTCTCTCTATCATCTCCCTGTCTGTCTCTTTCCATGGCCTTGATCATTCTCTACTGTTCCCTCTTCCGCTTTCGACCTCTCTCTCTCTCTCTTATTCTCTCTGTGTGTGTCTCTCTCTCATTTTCTCTCAATCCTTTAATCTCTGTCTAAAGCCAGACTGACTCCACAGCCCTGAGTCATAGTGTATTACACCAGGCATTGTCTCAGTACTGCCCTTCCCTCCCTCCTTTCCTCCCTCCCTCCTTCCCTCCTTCCCTACCTCCCTCCCTCCTTCCCTCCCTTCGTTCCTCCCTTCCTCCCTCCCTCCCTCCCTCCCTCCACTCCAAGTACCCTTTACTCTTAACTCTTCTCTCTTCCCCTGTCTTGCTCCTCTCCTCTCCTCCTCTTCTTCTCCCCTCCTCTCCTCCCCTTCTTCTCCACTTCTCTTCTCTTCTCCTCTCCTCTCCACTCCTCCTCTCCTCCCCTTCTCTTCTCCTCTCTTCTCTTCTCCTCTTCTCCTCCCCTTCTCCTCTCCTCTCCTCCTCTCGAAGGTCGTTTCAGTAACAGCAGGGGGTGCTGCTAAACGTCAGCGTGGCTTATTGATCTCAGTAATACCACAGAAGCATGTCTGATACCCTCGGCATCCGTGTGTGTGTGTGTCCGTGTGTGAGTGCATGTGTGTGTGTCCGTGTGTGTGTGCATGTGTGTGTGTCCGTGTGTGTGTGCATGTGTGTGTGTCCGTGTGTGTATGCATGCATGTGTGTGTGTGTGCCAGCGTGCACGCAATCATACATGCATGCTTGATCTGTGCGGACGTGCACACTTGCAAGTGTGTGTCCATGCGTGTGTGTGCGCATGTGTGTGTGTGTGCATGCGTGTGTGCCTGCATGTGTGTGTGTGCCAGCATGCATGCTATTATGCATGCGTGCTTCATCTGTGTGGACATGCACACTTGCAAGTGTGTGTCCATGCGTGTGTGTGCATGTGTGCGTGTGTGTGTGCATCGTCCCCAGGTTAGGGTTAGGGTTAGAGGGTCATCTTTCCTCCAACTGCCTTTCAAACCGCATGTATGATCCTGTTGTTCTTAACAGTCTGAAGAGCTGGTGTCTCGTCACTGTTGTGTTCGAAGGCACCAGGTGAAACTCTCTCCCGATATAGAACATTGTTTGTTTTTACGCAATTAACCATGAAATCCGTGAATCATTTCACCCCAGGGTTTACCTGAATCTGAATAGCCTACCTTTCTAATCTCTCCTCGACTCGAGAGATTGTTCATCTAAAATCAGACACACAGCCAGATATCAAACTTCTTAGGATTCTTCACAGCTACCATCTTGTCCTGTCAGACACAAACTTTTGTCTGGACACTTACTGCTCTCTTAACATATGTCTGCTGTGACACGAGCACGTCTATAAATACATGGAAAACCAAATCTGAACCAATCAAATTAGAGCTTAGGGTGTCCGTCCGTTGAACAGTGTGGTGGATGAGATTAGTCGACTGTGTCACTCACTGTCTTGGTTAAGCTTCTGGAAGGTTCTCTCTGTCCTCTGACCCGTCAGGAGGGGAGCAGGGAGGAGCAGGGAGGATGAGAGGAGAGGAGAGGGGGGAGGAGAAGGGAGGTGGAGGGAGGGAGGGAGGAGGAGAGGAGGAGAGGGTAGGGGAGGATGAGGGGAGGGTGGAGGGAAGGGAAGAGGAAAAGAGGGAAGGGGGGAGGAGTGGGGAGGAGAGGAGGAGAGGAGGAAAGGAGAGGGGAGGAGAGAGATGGGGCCCTTCTAAACTGGCTCAGCTGTTTTGTCTCTGAAACATTTCCTATCTGAGGTCTGTGAGAAACTGCAGCTCATAAACACCCTCGTGTTATCTGCTGCTCTGTGGTTCCAGAGCAGAGCAGCTGGACGTCTCTCTTTCTGAACAGAGCAGTCAAACGTCTCTCTGTTTGAGCAGAGCAGCCAATAGTCTCTCTGTCTGAGCAGAGCAGTCAAACGTCTCTCTGTCTGAGCAGAGCAGCCAATAGTCTCTCTGTCTGAGCAGAGCAGCCAATAGTCTCTCTGTTTGAACAGAGCAGCAAATAGTCTCTCTGTCCGAGCAGAGCAGCCAATAGTCTCTCTGTCTGAGCAGAGCAGTCAAGCGTCTCTCTGTCTGAGCAGAGCAGCCAATAGTCTCTCTGTCTCTGACCCCTTGAAACGTGGCTACAACTGGACCCTTCTAATCCTCAGCCGTGAGCCTGAGGGTATTTACTAAATGCATTACTGGTGTGTCACTCTGGATAAAAGCGTGGCTAAACGAATAAAATGTCAAATAACATTTTCTTTTTACCAGGGCATTTATATCCAACGTGACATGCCGAGAGGAGTTTAAACCTGTGATTTCTAGAGTTGCAGCCAAACACTTTAACCGCTAAGATGTACCCTTCCCAGAGAGGCTGCTCTGTGGTTCAGGGTTCGTCTGACTCCTATGTGGTTCAGGGTTCGTCTGACCCCTGTGTGGTTCAGGGTTCGTCTGACCCCTGTGGTTCGCCTGACCCCTGTGTGGTTCAGGGTTCGTCTGACCCCTGTGTGGTTCAGGGTTCGCCTGACCCCTGTGTGGTTCAGGGTTCGTCTGACCCCTGTGGTTCGCCTGACCTCTGTGTGGTTCAGGGTTCGTCTGACCCTGGGGCGTTCACGAGCAACACTGCTACAGACTTCTCAGCTTCAAGACTGACATGTTCAGTAGTTTAGACACAGTCAGGTTACCTGCAGAAGTTAGTAACATTGTTGGAAAAACAAAGTATCAATGAATAACGAAATACTGACATTTTGGTTCAACTTTCCATGTGTTTATTTCTATATTTTTCTTTGAAAGAAAGTTTTCCTCTATTTTAGAGCGTCTGGTCTACAGCTGTAAGTTTCCTTCCCTCGTCTCGACTCTCCACAAGACTGGAATTGACCGCCTTTCCTAAACGGTGATCTGTTGCGTGTGTGTGTGTGGTGGTGTGATAGAGTGTGTGTGTGCGTGCGTGTGTGTGTGAAAGAGAGCAAGCAGAACAAGTGACAGGAGAGAGAGAGAGAACATTAGAGAAAAGAGAGAGAGAGAGAAACGGAGAGAGGCCAAGTAAGAAAAGAGAGTTGTTTAACCACAGCTCTCTTCCTGTGACTCAGCAACTTTGCAGATGAAATGTTTAAATAATCTACAATTTTAACACAGCACTCCCCATCCTTTCCTCTCTTCTTCTTTCTTCTCCTTCTCAGTCTCTCTCCCACTCCCTCCCCTCCCCCCACCAGACAACAAGCAAAGCTTCCTTCCTGCCACAGCACCCAAGCGATACATCATCTGTACACCTCCTGCCATCCAACCCTCCCTGTCTCTTCCTCCCCCTCTCTCTTCTCTCTCTCCCTCATCCCTCTCTCTCTCCTCTCCCCGCCCGTTTTTCTCCTCTCCTCTTTCTTCCTCTCTTTCTCTCTTTTTCTCGCTCATCGTGTCAATCTCTCTCTCCTCCCCCTTAACACACCTCTCTCTTTCTCATCTTCTCTCTCTCCCGCTCCTCTTTTTACCGGGCAGGGCTCAGTATCCGCAGCTGTGTCTCCTGTCCCTGCCTGTCTCTCAGGACGAGCAGGCAACAGGCAAGACAAGGCAAGACAAGCGGTTCAGACAGGCACAGACAGGCAAGACGCGACAAGACCAGCAGCAGACAAGGCAGACACGACAGGCAGGACAAAGACGCAGACAGGAAGATAAGACAGACAGAACATAATAGGATAAAAAGACAGACAGACAGACAGACGACAGACAGACAGGGCCAGGCAGGAAGGCAAGCGCCCAGACAGAAAAACTAGACACACGAGGTGACAGACGATCAGATTCTACCACATAAGGGCTGCGAGAATCGATGGAGGGAGAGAGAGAAGTGAGAGAGAGGGAGAGGGAGAAATTGAGGGAGATTAGTGAGAGAGAGAGGCAGAGAGCAGAAAGTGAGCGAGAGGAGAGCAGAAAGAAAAGTGCCAGCAGAAGGAGAGAAAGGAG
This sequence comes from Plecoglossus altivelis, assembly GCA_036571765.1. Lineage (NCBI taxonomy): Eukaryota > Metazoa > Chordata > Actinopteri > Osmeriformes > Plecoglossidae > Plecoglossus > Plecoglossus altivelis. The sequence continues at coordinate 14,026,183 of BROE01000001.1, forward strand.
GGCCGGAGCGGAGCGAAAGGCAAAAAGTGCATCTGTGTACATGGGAATGTGTGCATGAACAGAGGGAGGGGTGAGGGATAGGAGGGAGGGAGGGAGGGGTGAGGGAAGGGTGAGGCAGGGGGATTAATCAGGAGGAGTAAGCAAGGAAAGGAAGAGAGAGAGGGAGGGAGCGAGGGATGGAGAGGAGGGATGGAGAGGAGGGAGGGAGGGAGGTATGATGGACTGGAGATGGAGCAGAGGGAAAGAGGATGGAGAGAGAGGAGGGAGCGAGGGATGGGAGAGGGGGGAGGGATGGATGTGGGAGATGAGAAGAGAGGAGAACAGAAGAGAGGTGCGTGGAGGGATGGAGCGGGAGCGGAAGGTCAGGTGAATAGACGAAGAGGAGGGAGGAGGACGTAATAGGATGGAATGGAGAGGGAGGACGAAGGTGAGCGCGCGATTGGAGGCGAGAGATAGAGTTTCAGTGTGGATAGGGAGGACCGTCACAGCACGTGACCGTGAGCGAGATGGAGAGCTCGTGAAGGCCAATGGAGATGTACAGGCTTGAGGAGGGCATGAGAGAGAGGTGAGGGAGGGTATGGAGGGAAAAAGCGACGGCGATGGAGAGGATAGGGAGGGATGGAAATTGTGATGTTGAGATGGGAGGCGGAGGTCGACACGATGGATAAAACGGATGGAGAGGGCGAGGGAGGGATGGAAGGAGGGCGGGAAAGCGAGAGATGGAGAGATAGAAAGACAGAGACAAAGAGACAGAGAGAGGGAGGGGAGGTAGAGAAGGTATGGTTGAAGGGAGAACCATTTTTATATCAGAATCCTAAGATTCGATTGGAGTAATGCTGATCTCTGGTTTCTACAGTCACAGGGTGAGTTTGGGTGTCGCGCTCTCTCGCGTGTAGTGTGTGTGCGTGTGTAGTATGTGTGTGTGTGTGTGTGTGTATATGTATGTGTGTGTGTGTGTGTCGCTGACTCACCCACCAGATCCTCAGACTTCTCACTACCGTCCTCATATAGCATCGCTACACATCACATTTCCACCCTGTGACTGGACGTCATAAGTCCAGTTTGAAGCTACTTCTTCCACCTGTACTAAACATCCTTTAACACCATGTGGTTTTCCACTGCATCATTTAAATACGTTAAATGAATTACCTGGAATAATTTAAATGGATTACTCAGAAATTCAATACAATCAGATCAGGCACATCCGTCCCAGATTCAGTCTGAGAGGAGGAGCATTAGGACCCAGGGGAGAAATGAACAGGGGCCGGCTGTGTCGAACTTGACCTGGGCTATCAGAGGTCAACACACCACACTCCCACCCTCCCTCCTCCCAATCACTCCATCTTTTTATCCTACCCTACTCCATGCATTCAACAACCACATTAATTTATTTTTTATCGCACATAGGAGTTGTTATTTTTTTTTTTTTTTTTTTTTTTTTTATTTTTTTTTTTTTTTTTTTTTTTAGATTTTTTTTTTTGTTTCCGTGTTCACGATGCCAGTGTTCTCATTCTAGAAATTGTGTTCCATCGGCTGTCGCTCTCTACCACCTCATGCAGCAACGCAGGTTCATCATCAGTTCTGGGTGAAAACGAACTTGCAACGGAACAAGATGGGAGCATGATTGGTTCCCGACGAGATAAGAGAGGAACACCTGACACAACCAGGGCAGTTATAGGGTGAGGGCTGCTAACTTCACGAGCGTTTTTGGTCTCTTCGCTTTTTCTCTAATCTTATCACTCTCTCCGCTCCTCGACTCCCTCCCTCCGTCCTCCTCCCTCTTCTCTCTCTCTCCCCCTCGCTCTCCTCCCTCCCTCCCTCC